>VSDK01003903.1:27164-87164 GCA_009767595.1 Symbiodinium kawagutii | reverse complement strand
TGGATGACTGTCTTTTATTTATAGATCTTTAACTTGTTGATAGATGTTTGACATTCTGTCCGGCAGATGCTACTGATATTATTCTGATTGAGTAGGTTGGATGACCCATGGTTGGAGGCGTATGTTGGGTCTAAGAATCACTGGGCTAATTAGTAACTCCAAAACATCACAAACATGACTTGACCCCTCAACGCATCAGAAACATACCTCCTTGGTGTCAAGCTTCAATGATACGACAAAATTGTCTCCGTCATTGCCACAAGTTGCTTCATGAATGGATGATTAATCATTGGTGTATGGATGGTGAAGAATGGTTTGGAACTGATCAGTTATCTGATGAAGTTCAGACTGGTTGTGTCAATACGGTTGATGATACTTAGTCATCGTTCATGGTACTGCCAGGCTGGACAGAATGCCGCCATGAACCTCCAGCTTCCATTCAGTATAGCCGACCGCCAACCATCATTGAGCATTGATTGCCCCCATTATCAACTACTAGTGTTAACCATTCTTCACCACCATCACCCATAACCATCATGACTCATTCACCCTCATCACCACTAGTATTCACTAGTATTCACTAGCATCATTTACCATCAACCAACATCAACCACCATTAATCATCATCAACCGTCATCAACCATCACTAACCACTATCAACTCCATTCTTAACCATCACCACTATTGACCAGTCATCAACCATCATTAATCATCATGAACCATCGTCAACCATCATCAACCACCACTATTAACGGTCATCATTAGCCATCATCAACCAGCTATTCCCCATGGTCAACAGTCATAACTCATCAGGCTCTGGGTCAAAACCCTGTACCCCTGGTTCCCCTATCATTAACTACTGGTTTCCCTATTATTGGTTGGGTAATAACCACCATTAGTTGGTTGGTTAACTGCTTGACCCATAGCCATCACCAGCCACTGCACCTTGGGCCGCAAAGACTTCAGGCTCTCCACCAAGGACAGCAGCGCTGCTTGTAGCAGGCGGCTGGCTGCGGCTTGCACCGCAAGGCCTGGCATCGTGGCACAACTGGGGAAGGATGGCGGTAGGGATCCAGAAACAACTGGTGAAATGATGGTGAATGATGGTTCATGATGGCTAATGATGGTTAATGATGGCTAATGATGGTTAATAAGAATGGTTCATAAATAGATAATGATGGTGAATGATTGTTTCTGAGTGGGGCTACTGATGGGGGAACGATGGTTTATTTGTGGTTAATGATTGGTGAATGATGGTTCAGAATGGTCAATAAGAATCGTTAACGAGAACGATTAATAAGAATGGTCAGTAAGAATGGTTAATAAGAGTGATTAATATTAGTGGTGGTTCATAAGGATGATTGTTAAGGATCCACAGTGATCAGGATCATTCCTGATGGTTGATGATGGTTGATGGTGGTTAATAAGAATGATTAATAAGAAGGGTTAGTAAGAATGGTTAAGAAGAATGGTCAGTAAAAATGACCGGTTAAACAATACATGATGGATAATGAATCATGGCTAATGATGGTAATGATCAAGGTTTTTGATGGTTTTGATCCATTAACAACTGGTGAAAGAAATGGTGTGTAATTGTGGGTGAATCATGAATGACAATTGTGGAGAAGCTGGCTTAGAATGGATAAACAATGATTCATGAGTGGTAAATAATAAATAGTCATGATGAATCGCTATGATGAATGATGATTACGATCAATTTACAATGGGCCAGACTGCTGAAACAACTAGTTAAACAACGGTTAATACTGGTTGATCTTGACTATATAATTGCGGTACTGACAAGAAACCACTGTACCACTGTGACTCCTGACTTATAAGGCTCAGTCATCGCTAATCATGTTTTTTATTGGAATCCCTGTACATTCCATGCTGCATTCTTGGGAGTCCCCGTGTGCTCAATGGTCCACTCTTGTTTTTAGAACCACGATTCAACCACAACAAAGCATCCAATCGATTGTCGTCTGTCAATCAAGTCCGCCAAATGGTAAAACAGTTTGAGTCGCATCATCACCTTCATGATTCGTCGAAGAAGCAAACGATCTGTTCAATTGGTCTCTCACTCCTTCGGATGGCTAATTGAGCCATGAACAATGTGTCCCTATCCTAAACCATGGACTGTAGTACTAGGTCAATCGATTTCTTATAACCAATGATCATCTTCACTAGTAAAGCAGTGAGTATAATCCATATCATTAACGCACCAAGAGCCGAAAGTACTACCGTTTCGCGTGGAGATTTCCAGCTAACCTGACCCGCAGCCCATGAGCCTCCCAGTACAGGAACCTTGGACATGGGCATTGAAAGCCAAAGGGAGACGAGAGTGATGGACAAACGTATTTATATATGAGAATGAAACAGCCATAACCAGGGAGGGGAAGAACAATGATGGGGGACTCCATTTCTTAATCAGCCATTAAACCCCATCAAGAAATGAGGGTATCGATGATTCGCCAATCCTTGGCATTCGTCGAATTTCAAGGGCTGTTGATTAATGAAAGAAAAATGACAATCGAACGTGGAATACGCACATATCGACCTCGGCATAGGCGTATCACGATCCAATAGATAGATGACTCTCATGTATGAAGGGTGGTTTCTCAAAATAGGGGTACCCCCAAGTCATCCAGTATTTGCTATTTGTAGTCTGATCTGTAAGGGTACGACCGCTGATGATTCTTGTTCTTGCGGTAAACACTGTCTCAATTCTGGAATTCTGGGTCAACCATTTGAAATATACAGTACGTTTGAATACGTACTGATGCTCAATCATGGTAAATTCTGGTTGATTTCCGTTCCAGATCACGGGTTTCCCTTACAAAAAAATCTGTGTGCTGGGATTGGAAGCCGGTGCTGGCTACTGTATGTCCGCAAATTTTACCTCTCAGAACCCCCTTGCTTTCGAGAACGTAAAAAAAAACTGAAGCTGGCCTTTCTGCCCTTTTAGTCCACTAGTCATTGATAAGCCATCATCATGAAGCAGTCTTGAACTAATAGCTTACTTTCGACTGCCTGTATCAAAAACATCCCATCATGAATGATTAAACCATCACTGAGTATCATCAACCACCGATTCACCATCAACATGGGTAGCCATCATTAGCCATCAAATCTTGGTATCACTGCTTTGAACCACTATCAAGAATTATTCTGAACCACCATGAACCACCAGCATCTTAAGCAGCACTGGCCATCACCAACCATCATCAACCATCATTAAGCGTTACACAACCATGCATTAGCCATCACTAGCCATCACTAGAACTAATCAACTAATCAACCACTACTAATCATTACATAACCATTATAAAGCCACTATGAACCATCATTACACCACCATGACTGACCATCGCTCACCACCATTTAAAGCCATTCTGAACCCCATCCCTAACCATCATTAGAACCCATCAACCACCACGAATCCACCAGGCGCCTTCAGCCCCCTGCGCCTCGCCAGCGCTGGGACATCGCCCCGCCACCAGGTCGCAAAGCCGTTCGGCGCACACCACGTCCACAGCCTGCGCCGGGGTGATGACGTGGGGAGGTGGTGGATGGGATGAAGGGATGGTTCTGTCGAACCTGGATGAACTGTTGGATCCAATGAACCTAAAAACATTGTGGTCACTAGTCGTTGATCGTGATGAATGGTGCTGAGTGATGTTGGTTGGATGGTTGATGTTGGTTGATGATCGTTGCTCAGCAATACTTCCTAGTAGAGAAGTAGTGAAAAAAGGCAGTTTATTCGGGTGTGGTTTGATCTTCTAGCACCCCCATGGCTATGGACATACCCTGTGGACATACTAAGATGCGCTGGTCATGTGTTGGGTTTCGCCACGTTTTGATCATGCCCCATGTCGCCTCCCACAACCAAGCAACCGGTGTTTCCACCATCCAAGCGTTGGCTCAAAGAAGGAATGTCAACCGACCAAAATGGGGACATCAATGACAAAGCACGGAAAAATGCGGCCGACTTGGCCAGCAGACATGTAGGTATAGACACAACGCCATGAGTCGCTCTTTTCCGAAATGGGATCAACACCAGGAAAAAGCCCTCCACGACTCTCTGGTCCTCGCAAACGAATCAATCATCCATCAATCAACCAACAACCTCAACTCTAAGCCCAACTCCAACCCCAACCCCAACCCCAACTCTAACCCAATCAACCCACCAACCTCCCCACCCAACCCCAACCAACCAACCAGCTCCCGTTACATCACGGCGCCTGCAACAGCGAGCTCCCCAAAGGCCCCAGCGGCGCCACCGCTTCGGTGTCCACCGAGACCTGCTGCAGCAGCTGATCCTCGGAGACCTACGCGGCTCCAACGGCAGCGCGTGGTCGCATCCCCGTGGTTAACAAGGGGCTGCTGGTGGGTTTCACCACGGATTCTCATGGTGATTGATGGATGGTTGATGGATGGTTGATGGATGGTTAATACTGGTTGATGGATGGTTCACGTGATGGATGGTGAATGATGGTGAATGGATGGTGAACCATCAATGGATGGTGAATAATGGATGGTTCATGGATGGTTTATGCTGGCTTCATGGTGGTTTCACTGATGATTTGTGGTGGTCAATAATGGTTGATGGTTGAGAATGGCTGCTTGATAATTAATGATGGCTTTCATGCGAATTCATGGCTATTGCCATTGGTGATGGCTGATGGTCAACGATGGCCGATGATGATTAACAATTATCATTGTGGTCAGAACCTAAGATATATTATAATTAAAAGAAAATAACTAATAACAGTAGTTGTAACGAACAGTGCAAGATAACCACTGGTGGTTCTGGTCGTATATGGTTTCACTACCACTACTGTCAGTGACTGACGTTTGAAGTTTGCCATCTTGGTGCTTGGTGCTCGACCCTGCTGGAGGCTTTGTTGCTGGGTACCTTCCTATTCTTGCTGCGCTCCGAGCATCCGCATGTTTGATGGTATGAACCACAATTTCTGCGTGTCCATCACCAAAGCATGATGAGAAACGCTAGTGCGTAATCCGAAAGGTTTACTACCCGAAAGACAGATGTGGGGTTGGCAACCTCCGGTGCTGAAGTTTACCTCAGGAAGCATGGCTTTCGGATCTTTTCACTCCAGCTGCAGCTCTGGAGGCAAAGGATACTCATAGACTCCTCCGACCCAGGCATCATTGGCATCCCTTCTCACCATGCCCACATATAGCGTTCCATCCTGAACCAGGACTGAATATGGCTTCAAACCATCTGGGCATGCCACCACTTCGGTGCAGGCTTCGTCCCCGGGATGGAAGGCGAAGACTTTCCTCCCGTTGAAATCAGCAACATAGATCGTTCCACTTCCAGTCAAGAAGAGCCCGTTCACATCTCCAGGCTCTGGAGCCTGGAATACCACGACAGGCTCTGTTTGACCTGGACTGATACTGAAAATACGGCCTTTGGAATGATCACTGATATAGACGACCTCTTCACTGGTCACAAAAATGTGAAAAGTCTTGAACTGCATCTCTTCAGGAAGCTGCTCGCTAACAAGCAACGGTTGCAGCATTGTGCCAACCAACTTGTGTATTGCTTCTCCATTTTGCGTCAGTACATAGACCACTCCATTCGGCGAGCAAGTCACTCCCTTCAAGCCTTCAATACCATCAAGTATCAACTGCCCAGACCCATTCTGAAAGCTGACTAATCTGTGTTTAAAAACGTCAGACGCGATTATGTTGCCATCGGGCAACACGCACATTCTGCAGACTTTCCCTAGGTCATCGATGCCGGCCACTCTGGCACCTTGACCTGCCACAGTGTGAGCAGTCTCACCAGGTTTCCAACGGACGATGCTTCCGCCCTCACCGATCCTGGTCGTGGCATAGATGGCACCCTGATGCCAGCACAATGAAAAAGCGGGATTAGAGAACACTTCCTGTCCAGAACCTCCAGAGCTGGCACCCAAATGAGGTGACCAGTGCTGCAGACAACGCCTTTTGGGTCGAAAGGCATCGCGAGCTTTTGTTTTAGTCCCCTTTCTCTTCTTGTGGCTTTGCAAGGCATCATCAACTTCTCTCTGCAAATCCTCGCCGTTTGGGCCCATCGATGATGCGAAGCAGCCCACCCGAGCCAAATTCTGGGAGGACAAGGCTGGAAAATCCACATTCTGTAGCAGCAAACCTAAGTTTGTGTCCCGGCCCTTGCAGTTTTTAGACCACTTGAAGATGCCCTTCAGTACTTCTTCCTCCCGCGAGACGGTCAAGTCTTCTCGGCGCAAGATTCGACCCAACTGGGTAGCACTTAGCTCCAGAAAACCCGCCTTGGCTGGGCCCCATTCTGTTTGGATGAATCAACCTTAAGGAAGCCTGAATGCACAAAGAAACTGACGCCATTGATGTATTGACTTCATGACGAATAGCATGTTATCTTTCCTGATGTTTGGTGTTTACTCTCGAAAGGATTGCTGGTTGCTATCTCCATTCATTCGTTACATCCCTACACAAACATTGTTTGATCCCCATCTTTTGCCCAACCCCCAGGGCCTCTGCAGTGCACTTCACAAAGTTGGCAGCCACCTTCTCTTCAGCCGCAGCCTTCAGATCACGCAGTCCCTGGGCATGTCTCAAGATTTTCAAGGCAGTAGCCACTGGAGCTTTGTCCAAGGAGCCCCTGAGAGCTGCCTCAATGGCTGCTGCCAACTGCGGCAAGTCGTAGGCATCTGCCAACCGCAGGAGTTCCATGGAATCGTCCAATGGGAATTCAGGTCGCCCACCATAGATGTAGTCCAGCAGAAAAGACACCGCTGCATTAGAGGCAGCGATTTCTACTGGCTCTCCACTTTTCCTCTGATCTGCTTCCTGAAAAGATCCTCCCAGCAGATTCTTCAAGAACTTGCTGGCTGCAGACAGCACGTTTGCATGGGCACGGTGCTCGGTGCCATCGTTGCTCTTGATCACAACATCGCACAAATGCCCTTCCTTCCAAAATTCTCTCATCTCCTGCATGATGCCGGACTGACATTTCCAGCTTGATAGTTGCCATGGCGACAAGATCGATCTTTGCCGGGTCAGCCTTGGCAAGATGTCTACTTTTAGATGTTGGTATCGAGTTTGTGCCGTCGCGAGAACTATGTTTAATCGTGGAATGCCCATCCTGCACATCATATCATCATTGCATTTACAAACATGACTTTAGGTACCCAATGATGTATATACACCATGAGTACCCACTAGCCACTAGTTCATTGTATACAAAGCAGCTTTACCCATATGTGTACAATATGTACCATTTCACAGTACGATCTCTATGCCCACAATGATCCCGCACTGCGCAGTAGTGAAACACAACTACTCAATGAGTCTGAAAAACACTAGCTCTTGGTCTTGGTGCTTAATGCTTTCATAGCTTCTCAACCCAGAGATGAACCAGCAAGTCTTTTTGCCGGGTTCGAGCCACGAACACCGAAGAGGATTGATCCTGACAGTACGAAGTCAACGCTTGCTTTTAAGACGACCAACTTATGCGTTGGCTGTGGGTCAAGGGCCACCATACGTACCGCTGGCTGTTTAAAGTCCAACTGTTGGGATGCGTTCACTGAACCTGCCCACGGCTTTTGGTTGGTAGATCCTGCATCCGGCTCGCTAGTTCATCACAAAACTTTCCCCAAGGTCCTGGTCCCCCTAGACCTCATCATCCTTTTGGTTGGTCATTGATCCAGTCCGTGTTGGCCTTTTTGGGTCCAGGAACTTCATCACAAATCCTGGAGGACTTCCCGACTTCCCCGAGTTCGCAGAGCTCAGCCCCCAGCCTCGCAGAAGGCCAGCACTGCAGGCTGCAGCTTCGCCTCATCCTCCTGACACCAGGGAGCCTCATCGGCTGCCCATGGGGGCCATTATGGCAAGACTACCAGTGTAATGACCACGGTTGCCTCCTGTGAACCACTATGAACCACTCAACTTTATGAATGCGTTAGGCACTGTGGTTCATATCAGCTATGGTCTCACCAATTTCCAATCGACTATGAATTTCCTGCTGAGAATTGTTTCTTTGAACCATGATTTATTGTGCTTACGAACCGCTGATGCGCCTCTAACCATCATCAACCATCACTTGACCATTGCCAATCTCGGTGCAGCTAGGCCTAAGACACCCAGTTCTACGTGGCAGTCACCAACTTTGTCCACCACTTTCAGTGAATCACCTCCCAAATGTCCCAAATTTACTCGTGATTCTAAAGATGGGTGGGATTATGGTTAAAGTAATCAAGTATCAAATCATATTCATGATCTGATCTTAATCATATCGCGAATCGTAATCAATATTACATTGTGATCAGTCATGGATATGATTGATATTCCAATGAAATTCTATGTTAATTGATCATAGTCACAAATATAGTAATGGGTGACCATTCCTGCAATTGAGAATCATTGATTACATCCAGCAGGTTTGCTTTATCATCCCTCCAGTGCATGATTCGAACATGATCAATTATGATCAAATATTGGAAAGCTAGGAATAATCATGAACATTTGATAGATACTGCTCAAATAATGACCAAATAATGATCATTCACCGTTGCTAACAAGCTGTATCACGAGGGTAGGCAAACGACAGATGCAGAATGATAAAGCTGCAAGGTGCTCAAAGATTTCATACCAACTGAACCATCCTTGATGATTACAAACCATGATCCACCAGTATTGACCCTGTCGAAGCATCATTAACCATCATCAACCATCACAAAGTCCGTTATTAACCATCATTGACTCCAGTCCACTATCAACTATCAACTATCCACTACCGTATCAACTATCAACTATCAACTATCAACTATCAACTACCGTATCAACTATCAACTATCAACTATGAACTATCAACTATCAACTATCGACTATCAACTACTGTATCAACTATCAACTATCAACTATCAACTATCAACTACCGTATCAACTATCAACTATCAACTATGAACTATCAACTATCAACTATCGACTATCAACTACTGTATCAACTATCAACTATCAACTATCAACTATCAACTACCGTATCAACTATCAACTATCAACTATGAACTATCAACTATCAACTATCGACTATCAACTACTGTATCAACTATCAACTATCAACTATCAACTATCAACTACCGTATCAACTATCAACTATCAACTATGAACTATCAACTATCAACTATCGACTATCAACTACTGTATCAACTATCAACTATCAACTATCAACTATCGACTATCGACTATCAACTACTGTATCAGCTATCAACTATCAACTATCAACTACTTTATCAACTATCAACTATCAACTATCAACTATCGACTATCAACTACTGTATCAACTATCAACTATCAACTATCGACTATCAACTACTGTATCAACTATCAACTATCAACTATCGACTATCAACTACTGTATCAACTATCAACTATCAACTATCGACTATCAACTACTGTATCAACTATCAACTATCAGCTATCAACTATCGACTATCAACTACTGTATCAACTATCAACTATCAACCACCATCCACCACCATCAACCACATCAACCACCACTACCCATGGCCATCAACCCATGCCCCCACCCCAGCTGCAACCGGCTCCTCCGTCTCATCCAGGCCCATCAAAGCCACCAAGAGCAGCGGAAGGAGCTTGGACTCCAACCTGAAGCGGAAGCTTCGGTGGCGGATCACCAGGAGGATGACCAGGTCGGACCAGCAATGGCGAATGACTGGTTAACTATACGGGGAACAATACTAGGGAATATGCTGGTGATTGATGAGGATGAGAATCAGGAGGAGGAGGAGGAGGATGAGGATGATGATGTCGACGACAGTTGGCGTTTGAGTTGTGAAACCCAGGATTGGCACCATACTGACCGCCTGATGGGGCAGGTATATCCAATAGCAGCTATTCACCACCTAATCCAACATAAACCGATGTCACCGATGTCCCCCCAGTCCTCCAGCAAAGCTATAGCAGCTTCCACTTAACAGGAAATCCCATAGTGCCTTGTGAATGAATGGAAAGATCCATTGTAAATCAATGAATCATGGTGGATTGGTTTAGGTGGTTGGGTATCAATACTTAACATTCTCTGGATAATGGATGGTTATACCAAGAATCAACCCACCGGGTTTTGCTTCATAGCAGCTGCTTATGGATATTTCTTGATGATAAATTGCAAAAAAACTTGGCTCACAGTCAACCACCACTAAGCTCATCAGCTAGATCAACCGTCTAAGGTCAACCGAGTCAACCATCGAATTGACCATTCTCCACCAGTTGGCTAACATCAACCACTAGCTGCTATGACTGCGTCAACTCATATACTATGGTTATAAGTTACTGGTTACTAGTTACGAATTACTAGTTTCTAGTCACTAGTCACTAGTTGGTTATTAATACTGGTTCTCGACTATCATTGGGTATTCGTAGCCAGTAGGCATAATTGATAACCAGCATCTGGTCATGGTCCATCTCTCGCAATGCAACACTGCTGGCTGGAAAATGGGACCCTGTTCCCCCTAGGCCATCTATCGCTGGGTTTGGTTGATGGGAAAGGAAAATCTACGTTGGAAACCTGGTTGTAAGCATCAATTCTGGGGTTTGCTGGAAGTTTTCCCAGACAAAAATATTTATCGGAATCTAGAAATAGATGATTGTCCACTGCTAACTTCATACTCTTGATTGACAAATGTTGACCAGTCGATAAACATTATGCAAAGCCATGGGCTTAACAACGAATTGATAGGATTAACAACCATGAACCATAGTCAATCATCCCTTGGCCACACCCATTGCTCAGTCGACCATAGCTCATAGACTTCCATAACCAGCTAGTTCATCAGTATTGGCCAAGTAAACCATACTTACTAGTCAACGACCAGTTCCACTTACTGACCAGTGGCATCAAGACCCCAGGTTCATAGCACCACCCCGTTGCTTCACAACTGCCTGGCCTTGCCAACCAGGTCCCTAGGGGCTGCCCCTCATGTCCCACGAGGCCCCCCAACGTCCCCGCCTCTGCTGCATCTCCTGCGTGAGATCCTTGCGGCTTTTCGCCCAGGCGGCCGCTTGGATCGTCAGAGGCATCAGCTTTCGGACCTTCGAATCCTGGCGTTGGCGGTGCAGGTGGATGGTCATGAGGGTTGGCTGATGGTTAGTGATGGTTAGTACTGGCTGGTGGGGATTGATGATGGTTGGTAGTTGATGGTTCAGATTGATGGTTACTTTGTTGTCTTTTGATTGTGTGGTTATTGTTGTTGATGTGCCATCCGTCAGATAGAATCAACCGTCAGTAACTATCATCAACCATGATTAACCATCACATTGACCATTTACTAACTACCATTGACCGCTCACTAACCATCATGAACTAACCACCCTTAACCATCACGCAGGCGTTGATGCTTTACTGATGAGCCATCGGCCGCTAGTTTCACGGGTGCCCCGGGCACCTTGTAATTCCGCCTTTGAACCGGTTCCACCAATATTAATGGGCAACGCGGCTAACCAAAGCCGCAATAATGATGATTTATTGGAAACATAACCACCAATAACGACTCAATAAGGAGTAACAAACGGAGAACCGCATGAACAATACAAAGGAAACGATGAATAACTTGGGACGCGGATGCACAAAAACCATTTGAACATAGAATCGCGGATTCTGTTTGTCTTGGGTCAGATGCTACAAGTGTAGGTTTAGGATCATTCACCCACCATTCAACAATACATGCACTAAATTGATATTTTTTGCTCATCCAGATTTGTTACCTGCCATTTTTTGCCTGCGGTTTGGACGCTTGATCGTTCGAATGGGTTGTGCGACCTGGTGGTTCTCTGTCGGAATCCCAATCATCATCTCCTCGTCGTCATCATGATCATCATCATCATCATGATCATCATCATCATCATCATCATCATCATCATCATCATCATGATCACCATCATCATCATCACCATCATCACCAGTAATGGTTGTAAATAGCGATAATTGGTATCATAAATGGTATTTTTATAATTGGAAACCAATAATCATGGTTTATTGAAACCATCTTTAGCCATCACAGACATAAAAAAAATGTGTTGGTTTCCATGAAAATGGGCTAAAGAATCGATGTCAACTACTTCCTAGGTGCACTTGCTGGCAACTACAAACGTCTCTGTCAACCACAAATGGTAAATTATCTAGTGGCGAAATCTGAAGATAGAAAATCCTATAATTATCTGCGGCTGAACTTGCGAAAACAGGATCCGCAATCATGAACTGGTGATTTTTAAACGTTCGTTGGTGTTCATCGACCGTTGGTGCGCCATTCTAGGCTTCCTGCGGCGTGGAACTAAACGCATCCGATTTCCAGTTTTTCAAGTTCAATGTCAAATTTCCCGCATCCCCACAAAGGCAGTACCCAGTCAACGCGTGACAAAAAAAAACATTCCGAATTTGTTCAGATTCCGACCACACCAGCGCAAAGGATGATTCGATTGGTTGTTTCGTGCCATTTTGTTCTTCCATAATTTGCAACATGCACTGGTTGTGTATCACACCGTGCTGCGAAAATTCAATTTCACTTTAGTGTTCCAGAAAACCATAAACAATGTTTGCCATCGAATCATTGACCTTGACGACAGTTTTCATAAATACGCACTGCCCTTCACACTTTCTGGTCAAATAGCATCACGACAACTTATCTACCGTTTGACGGATGCTTATTTAGGATTTTTTTTGCATTGGCATGCAGATATGCGAGAGGCCATGTTGACACAAACTTCCAGATGGCTACAGAAGGCACAGTTGCAACTTCGAGCTCCACGCGGCATAAAATGGCAATGCCCCTGATCAGGCGCCGTTTTTTCAGCAACGTCAAAATTGACGTAGCGACTTAGCGGGCTGATATTTGCTTATCCGCGACAACCAAACTAATTACCTCCGCTGATGTTTTTTGCCGGTGGGCCGCTGCAAACATGGCATGCCCCGCAACGGTGGCTCATCAAAATCCGTCTGCTCCTGGAACCCCATGCTGGCAAATACGCACGCGGCGTCTTCCAAGCCAAGCACGACAACGTGCGCTCCATGCTGCGAACACGGCACGCTGCCAATCAAACGACGCGCGGCGACGTTTACTAAGGCCAGCCCTGCCCCATGAAATGCAATCCAAAACTGCGCTGTCAGCCATCCAAGGGAACTTGCATAGCACGCGATCAAGTTTGGCACCTATCACGCCCTCAACAAACCCATATTTTTCATGGCAACAGGTTGCTCCTGCCGGTGCGGTGCCATTTGTGTAGTGCGGGCCGTGGGGTCTAAGTACATGTGCGGTGTGTGGGAAAGTGATGCAGCCAAAAACATGTTGCGCAGATGCGAAGCAACACATGTGAAAGAAAATTCATCATAATCAGCGACAAAAAATATATAGGCATGATTGTCCATGACCTAGACAAGGGAGGCGGATAATCACTAGTGACATCTGGAAAGCGAAATCTTTTTGAAGTAATACAGAGAAGAATTGGGTGTGAGCAGCTGGTTGCCCTTAAGCCTTCGCTGGCGCTAATCGACTGTTAGTAGCCCAACATCCCAGCACAATTTGAAAATTTGATATTTGACAGGGCCGGCCACACTGAACCTTGACAATAGAGACCAATCAATGGACCTCATTCAAAGATGGCTACGCAGCAACACAGCGGCGCTGCCCCGGAAATAATGACCGCGGGCGTTCCTATGCCAAATCCAATTCCTCATTAAATTACTTGGATTGACCGAAGCCATGCTGACATCAACCCTCCAAACTACCAGAAAACGCGCCGGCACATGACCCGCGCAGCAGAGAATGGGAAATACTGACCATGGCCACGCAACAGCTGTTCACAGTCAACGTCGTTGCCAATTGAAAAGGCCAAGAAAATTTTATTATGTAATCATGCCCAAGCCAGCTCGAAGGGCGGATGAAACAAAAAAGTTCCCTCGTGGGGGTGGTTCCAAGAAAATGTGCACGCGTCCTTCTCCCAACCCGGCCCCGCCACACGCGGCCCATGTTGGCAAGCGCGGCGTGCCGCCATTCAAAGACAACGCGGCAAAAAAACCCAAGGCCAACAATTTTCATGAAACGCGATCCAACCTGCGCATGGAATAATGATCAGGCACTCCAATCCCTCCAACCAACCCATATGTCTGATGTCAACAGGTTGTTCTCGCCAGTGCAATTCGTTGCTGTTACGGCATCTTCGCTCCGATCTAGTTTGGCTGATCCAAAAAATGGGAATGCAGTCTTGCAAACGCATCCTTGACAAGTGGAATGGGTCACAACTACACATCACTGACTCTCAAAACACCATTACCACATATCTATCAGATAAAGATACATATATTTATGAAAAAACAAATATTTCTTTATTAAAACAAAAAAAGATATGTAAATATACACACATATATATATATATATATATACATATTCTCTCAATATAAATATAAATATATATATATATATATGACATCGGAACGCACCTTTTCGTGCCAGATTGCCTTCAAGGCGCTGAACGTAGCTGGTGCGAAAGAAAAAGTGATGCCTTTGGCACCCTGCTGTGAGTGCACCGTTCCTTTTCAAAGTCATCCACCCAAGCTGTCACGGGTGGGGGGGAGCAAATCAGCTTGAGATCGAAACATGCGGCATCCCCAAATTGGTTCCTACGTCAAACATGTGGTGAACACTAATATGACATCGGAACGCACCTTTTCGTGCCAGATTGCCTTCAAGGTGCTGAACGTAGCTGGCGCGAAAGAAAAAGTGATGCCTTTGGCACCCTGCTGTGAGTGCACCGTTCCTTTTCAAAGTCATCCACCCAAATTTGCACGCCGCCCGAAATTGAAATGCCCACTGGTTTGCCGACAAAGATTAAAGGTGCTGTGCCAGGTTTGCAGCAATGCGACTGACAAAAAAGTCTCGAAAACAGCCAGCCAAAACCTTACAAAGTCTGCTTGGGTAAGGTTCGGCTACATGGGTCATCCATCGCCCATCGGGCAACTGACCTGCAAGGGGAACATGGGGATGACCGCTGTATTTACAAAGACCTCGTTTAGCACCTATACATCGATATGGCTCTAATGGGAGTAAAACAACATGGACAGCTAAAAAGGTGGTTGATTTCTTCCAGGCCATGCCAAAACTACAGTACTCTACTTGCTGTACACTGACGTACTTTCTCCGAAGCAAAGTGCGAACTGGAGGGCAGATCCACAATCGTGAACGAGCTGGATTCTCTAAGGTGAAGGGCAAAAACATGCGAAGTGCCAACAGCAGAACTCGAACGGTAAACCGCATCAAAATGTTGCCAGCAACTACTTTACGTTCATCATGTGGTTTGAGACCTTCCAGGCCAAGAGGATGCTCATCAGATCGAAGTCTAGGAGGTCCACCCGGTCGATCCCTAGCCCTGCTGAAAGAGTTACATGGGGTACCCAAGTGTCCAGCGACCACGTAACCAGTGCGAATCCACTCCAGAACTTTACGTTGTATAGAAGGTACTGTCAGGTCATAGTCAGGCCCAAAAGTGATATCCCATAGCAACACTGCCATGCCAACCACTTGCCCCACTGCTCGTCCTAAGCGACCCGATCCACTGAAAATCTCCAGGAAGACAGGCTGCTTCAAAGAGCACTGAGGACTCAGTGCAGGCTGCGCAGCATGCGATCGAGGTTGTCCTGGGCCGCGAGGCACTTTTGCTGCTCGGCGTCTTCGAGGTTGCCGAACAACTGAGCCAGGCGGCCCCCCTTCTCGTAATTCTTGAGGCTCTTCAAAGCCTTCCACCTGCCCCGCAACTGAACTTCTTGAAGGTTGCGGAGCTTGTTGGCTATCTCGAAAGTGGCTCCTCCGTGGCGGAGCCTGTACATGTGGGGCTCGCCCAGGCTCTCCAAGTTGTGCCGACGCCACACCACCTTCATGTAGTCGTTGACGTCGACGCTTGTCACCTTGAAACTGAGCTCGCTCTTTTTCCTGTGAGGCAAGCCCAGCACTCTGCTCATTGCTGGCCCCAACTGCTTCATGTGCTCCAGGTCGAGTGTCAACGCCTCGTCCCACTGAAGCGTCTTGGACGGGACCCCTTCTTCGAGGGGATGAAGTAGGATGCTCCAGTATCGGTACACCTCCCGGCCTCCCCGCACCGGCTTGATGATGTCCTGACCCCTCAAGGTCTCGAACTCCGTCGGCCGGAGGAGGAAGAACGAGAGGAGAAGTGCCAGAGCGATCTCGTACTTCTTGTCTTTGATGGCGTCCTGCACGACCAGACACACAACCTCGAACGGCACGGGCATGCGGCTTCGAGGTGGGCACTTCCGACGCCACCCCTTCAATGTCTGCTCAACCCGCGCCATGTCCGGGTGAGTCTTCATGGATGGTTCGAAGTGGCACAGAGCTGCCACCACATAGGTTCCCTGGGAGAGGTCTTCTCCTCCCAGGTACAATTCCTCCAAGTAGCTCTCGAGGGCAACATACTTGTCCTTGATCTTCCGAAGTTGCTGCCATCGCTTGAACTCTGCCTCCATCTGCTGGTATCGTTTCATAGTCACCGGGCTCACCGAAGACATCCTCAAACTCACATGTTGGGGGTCCGGCTGCTCCTTCAGTCTTGACTGTCTTTGAGCAGCCCTCATCCGCTTCTTCTTGCTGCTCTTCACTCGCGCGGACTCCACCTCCCAAGCTATCGGCTTCTCCACCGTCTCCCATGGCCGTGGCTTCGAACTCTCGGCCCTCTTGCTCTTCATCGTACTTTTCTTCACCTTGGAGGGCCATGTGACTTCGACTTGAAGGTCGCGATACAGCACCATCAACGAAGCGCTGCTTCGGCTGCGAAGGTGCCCATTGGCCACGCGACGGATTGTCAGCAGGGTTCCATTCTGAGGGCACCCAACGAACCACCAAGTTTGAGCCCGTGGCCAGTAGAAGAACTCAGGTTTGCTGCACAACCCTTCGAAGTCGATGGCCGTGAGCTCGACCCTTGCTGAAGGCTAAAGTTGCCGTCATGGAATCACTAAGTACCAAGAGCCGCTTACCATGGTTACCAACCTTTCTCAACTGATGACGAACTGCATAGAGGGTAGCCCTGGCCTCGTAAACTGGCATGGTCTCCACATAGTTCCAGCGATATCTACCCACAACCTGCCATGATCATGGTCGATCCACCACCGAGAAGGGGACGGTCTCAAAGCGTTCAACGGGGTCATTCATTTGAAAGTCCGGGTCGACTGCTATGAGATCCCCTACACGATCATGATCATCTGTGTGTATGAAAGCACGTGCTTTGCTAGCAGCCTTCAACCGAAAACGCCATCTTTCGTTGTACCTACCCATCTTCTTGCAAGCTTCCCGGCCAACATCACCAACACATACACCCAGGCCCCACTCCGATGCATCAACCGCACATACTTGAGGTACCCAAGCACTACGAAGATCCTGAACTATCAAAGGTGAGATGCCATCCCAAATCTCCAACTCCTTCCGAACACTTTTCCACAAAGGGACCACAGCTCGGTAGCGTCGTTGCATGAAAGTGTAACACTCACCAAAGATGGACAGCGATTCCCGGCGTCCCAAGGCTATGAAGGTGATGTGGCCAAGGAGTCGTTCGATCTCTTGACCACTGGCACGGCCTCTCCTCAAGAGATGCCGCAAAGCCAGTCTTACTTTCCACACTCTCTGAGCACTGGGACGGAACTTGCCCACCTTGTCATATTGCCACCCCAGGATCTTTGTCTGCTCCTCGAACTCTTCCTCCTCGTGCACTGTCAGTCCAGCCTCGCGCAAAGCAGCTACTGCCTTGCGAAAACGACTCAACACCTCATCGCGGTCCGAGCCCATCACATGCAAGTTGTCCACATACTGCACATGCCAGAACTTGCCCAAAGGAGGGGCACTGAAGTCTTGGAGTCGCTCTTCAGGAAGTAGCCCGGACCGCTCTGCTATCCGTTCATGTAGACGCTGGCACCACCACAAGGCCCAGGCCCATCCCATCGGCAGCACCGCAACTCGAGGTATCAGCCGGTCCGAAGCCTTAAGCTTTGTGCCTCCCAGCTCAACAATGCCCATGTCCTTGGCAGTCACGCTCCGGAGGCAGAAGAACCTGCGCAATTCCTCCGGCATCTTCATAGTGTAGAACGCGTTCTGCAAGTCAGCGGAACACACAAAGAGCTCTTCCGTGTCCTCCAGCTCTATCTTGCTAAGGCTATCTCCCGAGGTTAACTTCACATTCTCCGGGGTCTTGAACCAAGCATTCGACCTTCTGCAGTCGATGATCAGTCTCAACTTGTTCTGCTTCTTCTTGACGCAGAACATCTCCACTTGTTCCGTGCCCTCTTCCAAGCTCAGGTCCACCAAGCCCAACTTCCAGAGCTTCTTCACGAAGGAACTGAATGTAGGTTGATGCCGCAGGAGAGGATCTGAATAGCACCGCTCAACCCCAGCAGCTTTGAGTTGGATCGCTGCTGCTTCACTTGTCAACACTTGCTCGCGGATGAAGTTCTCGACCGCACACTGCCCGTCCTCGCCCCACAGCATAGCCAAGTCATTGGGTTTCAATTGCTCCGCAGGCAATGAGACGAGTTCGGGATCGAAGGACCCCAGGACCGATGGGGTTGGCATTCCACCATAGTCCTCGGAGATTCGAAGCGCCCGCAGGGCTTCTGAACCATCAAGCTCACCCGGGCCGCCAAGATCAGCGACACAGGCAGCAATGAATTCCAGCGTCTGCTCCTGAGCTGCACTCACGCCCGAAGACCCAACTGCAGACCCATTGCTTTCCCAGCCACTGCCACCATGCAAAAAATTGAGAGACCGGACGGTATGTCTGACCTCTTTGGCAAAACTCCTCCTCTTCCCAATCCTCTGCTTGCATCCTCTGGATAGCCAGGCATTGGCAGGGGCCTCCACCTCAGGATAAGGTAGAGGGAGAAGGTCTCGTGCAACGGTGCGCGCATGCGGGCCAGATTCATAAGCCCCAGCCGTCTGACCCACCAGCTGGGGCATAGTTCCTTCAGGCATGGTCCTCGCCGCCGGTCTTCTTCTTACCAGCGGCGTTCTGTTTGCGACTTGCCTCTCTTTCCTCACGCGCCTTGCGCAACGACTTCTGCAACACGGCCTCCTTCTCCGTCTCCTGCTTCACATGTTCAAGGAGGCTAAGGCAGATCATCAAGGTGCTGAACTGCCTCGTCACCCCCCCAAAGCTGCTCTGCTCCTCGAGGCTCAACTTGCCCGGCATCGAACGATTCTCATTCTCCCGGGCCTTCTCTGCATAGGAGAACTCGATCGTCTGCAGCCTGCGGAACTGGATCTCCACACTCAACAGATTGCAGCCATTCATCTGGTCAACCAGGAGCGCCTGTCGGAGAGCCATGCTGACCTGAAAGTGCTCGGAAATGCCCCACGCAGTGCTATCGACCTTGCAGATCTGGCGAACGCGTTCGTGGTGTCCCTCGAAGCCCAAGCCCTCCACTGCCAGGTAGTTTATGCACCAAGTAGATGTCCTAGGACCTGGCAAGGTCCAAGACACAGGCTTCTCCTTCGACTCCTTCGCCACGTCCTGCAAAGAACGCTCAGGAACCATCATGCCATTCATGAGCAGCTCCAGCACCCGGATGTCTCCACGTCCAGCTCGACCCATGAACATCTGGTAATCGGCACCATCCACGCACTCCACAAAGAGCATCACTCCGCCACCCAAGTCCTGCACATGCTTGGCCCCTTTCACCTTGGGCAACAGGACCTCGGCAACTTCCACTCCATACTCACGATCGCCAAGTTTCTCAGCCGCTAGCCAACGAAGAGTTCCAGCTGGGAAAGCCCAACCCCCCCCAGCCAAAGCACCAACGCCCGCCACCGCCGGAGCACCACCGACAGCTGGGGCAGGGGCCCCTCCTCGTCGAGCAAGTCGTTCTTGTTGAGCTACGCGGGTTGCCTCGGCACGCAAGGCTGCTTCCTCTGCCACACTGAAAGCTGGCAGGGGGTAGATCTGGTTCGCTGTCACGCCAGGTGGCACAACTCCAGGTCCTGCTCGAACTCGGATGCCTCGCAAGTCATCATTCAACAAAGAAAGATCTTCATAGACATCACTGTCCGGAGTCGCCACCACGTACTCTTCATTGGCCACATGCTCCAACACCCATCTTTCGTGCCAAAGTCTCGGACCGCCAACATCATACTCCAGAAGGACATACCTACCGACCAAAGCCATGTCGACAAAGTCTCAACTCAGCAAGTTGGCGCTGAGCAAGACGCCGCTGCCGCTCACCAGGGCTTTCCCCAGACTCAGCTTCCAGATTTCCACAGCTTTGCCAGTGAGTCACCGCCAAGCCAGTCACCAGGAGCAGGGCTATGCCAAACAGAACCAACAAAAAACTAATCACCAACCTATGATCACCCAAAGATTCCTTTTCCAACCGATCTTTGCCAACAACCTCACTTTGGTCTGTTTTGCCACTACCCACGCCTAGATCGCCTCTGCCTGGCGAAGGTTCCCCCGGACCAGCACCTGATCTTTGCTCTTGGCCACTCGCAGGAGTCCAGGTGTCACGCCGAAAGCCTGACAGTTCCGCTCGAAGTTGCAATTCGCGCAGAGCTGCCCGGTCCAGCTGCTGTTGATACCAGGTCACTCCTAGCCCTGCCAGTGAACACAGGTTACCCACTATCAGCACCGACCAAAGGGGTATCACCTGGCCTCCGCCCATGGATGAGAGTGGTCACCGTTGCAGCTTGAGATCGAAACATGCGGCATCCCCGAATTGGTTCCTACGTCAAACATGTGGTGAACACTAATATACTTAAATGTATGTATATATATATATGTTTTCTTGATATAAACATAAATGTATATATATATGTATTTGTATACATTTGGGTGTTTCTCGAAATAGGGGACCCCCCAAATCATCCTATATTGACCTTTTACAGCAATAAACCAACCAGTTTGGGAGGTTCCCTATGGCTTGAGAAAGCACCAGATATACAAATTCTCCACAGACATGGCTAAAAGACAAGTGTGTTGGTAACAAAGGGAAGTAAAATAGACCTTGGGCCCACAAATCATGAACGAAAGGAGTACCTCTCCCAGAGCCAGGCTATCCAAGACACAGATTGCGCACATAAAGCAAAAGACATTTGCAACCAGTTTGCTTCATCTGGGGGGTTCTCAAGCCATAGTGGTATCCCAAGCTATGGCTGGTTTATCACTGTGGATGATTTAGGGGTACCCCTATTTTGAGAAACCACCATCTAAACCTCAACAAGAGTTGGACTCGGTCCACGAGCATAGTATGTAGTTTCACATTATCCCGGGAATTCAGACTGAGAGCCTAGATAGCTATCATCGAGTATTCCAAGGGCCCAGCCACAATTGTATACCGACAGATTTAAATCTTGCCAGGCTTTTCCGCATTCAGAACTTGATGGTTTGACAAATCCAGTTTGCCTACAAAAGTTTCCTCATCAATCTTGCCAGAGGTTTACAACAGAAGCTAAAGCAAAGGAGTAGAAGGAGGTGCGCACAAATGGATTCTAGAAATCTATCATGCTCCAAAACACCACCTTGTCACCAGGGGAGCAGACTGAACTGCATTTCCATGACCTCTAAATCTAATCCTTATCACTGGTGAACGCAACAAAATGAGTCTCAATTCTCAACCAAATGAAGTTATCTGTTCATAGCCTCCAAAATGATTATCAATGATCAACCAAAATTGTCTGTCAAGGCCTCCTGTGAAGGTCCTGTATCTCGTTGCATCCAGGGTGCAGCTATCCCTCTGACCGACATGCCCGCTCTGACCAGTGGAGCATGCAACCTAATGAAACCTCCTGCTTGAGAAATCTCATTGGATCACCACGGTGGTCAGGGGTTGCTAACACTGGTTTATGATGACTCGTCATGCTTAATGATGACTCATGATGACTCATATGACTCATGATGACTCATATGACTCACGATGACTCATGATGACTCATGATAACTCATGATAACTCATCATCACTCATGATGACTCATGATGGCTTGTGCTGGTTAACATGGTAATGATGATTAGGCTAAAAATGCTTGATGATGGCTACTAGCGGTTCATGATGCATGGTGATGCTCACTGATGATTAGTGATGATTAATGGTGGTTCATGATGGCTAATCACGGCTGATGAAGGCGAATGAAGTCGAATGAAGGCAAAAAATGATGGTTGATGAGAGTTCACGGTGCTTGGTGATGGTCAATTCTGATGGCTATTGATGGTTGTTTATGGCTGTCATCGACAGGGTTGATGAGAGTTAATGATGGTTGGTCATGGTCGATGGTGGTTGATGATGGTTCATTATTGTGAATGATAGTTACTGATGGGTATCATGATGGCTAATGATGGTCGATCATGGTTACAGTAATGACACTTGATGGTGGTTAATGATGGCGACTGATGGTTGATCATCGTTGATCATGTTTAATGATGGCTGGTTCATATCTGTCAATGATAGTCACTGGTTGTTAATGATGCTCGCTGATACTGAATGATTGTAGACAAAACTCAATGATGGCCAGTGATGTTGACTGATGGTCAAGCGATGGTCAATTTGCTGGTTCAGTGCTGGTCAAGTTGATAGTTAACGACAATTAATGATGGTCAAGGATAGCTTATGATGTTTAATGATGGTTCACGGCTACCATCTGGTTTCACCACACCCTGTAGCTGTTTAGCTCCCCTTTCAAAGGGATTTAGGAATACCCCTGGCTCCTTAGCTCCCTGAGAATCACCAGCTAAATGACCGTTGATGATGGTATCCCTTTCAGCATTTCAGAGCTCATCGGCACTTCTGCTCGCAGGGTGCTCCGGTGCCTCTAAGAAGAGACGATGGAAGAAACTCTTGTCCTTGTCCTGCTTGGGATTCTTCACCAACCTGAGGGGCCATGGTCACTGCAAGCTGGGCCCCCAACCACGTAGAACTAGGTTTATTTCTAACTGAACTAGGGTGAATTACCAGTTACAAGGGTTTATTCTCGTTGTTGTCATTGCCTTCATCACCCGTGGATACAGGAAGAAATCAAATGAAAACGTGTGCCACGCTGCTTGTTCTCAGCTAGCAAAGCAACGAAATATCTCAATGTTCAAAGAAAATCTTCCGCTCACTCACCATCATGAATCTTCACGAGTCATGACTAGCCACTGTGAAATATAACGCTTCACAAACCACATTCCCCATTATTAGTGGTTCTTTAACTGACCAACATTCACCATCATTAACTAACCAGTAGCCACCTTCATTGCCGATCATGAACCTTCATCAGTTGATCCCTTATCCACCATTGCCTAACCATAGTGACTAACCATTCACTAACACTAATTCTTCGCGAACGACTAAAAGTTCTTCACCATCAGTAGCTGACCATCAACTGCCTTCATTACTCACGAAGCCTTATCATTACTGACCAACCATCATTCAACCGTCGTGAACCATGATTGGCCATCATTACCCACTGCGAACCATCATTCATCAATCACTATGAGCTATCATTAAACACTATAAATAGCCATTAACTATCATCCTCTATCATTTATGGTCGATCCACATTGATTAACCACCCCCAGATTCCCTTAAGTAGCTGGTGAATTATCCCAAACGCAGGGGTTGTTAATATAGGTGTTTCTCA
The DNA here is from genome assembly GCA_009767595.1 of Symbiodinium kawagutii. Lineage (NCBI taxonomy): Eukaryota > Dinophyceae > Suessiales > Symbiodiniaceae > Symbiodinium > Symbiodinium kawagutii. The sequence goes on along the minus strand of VSDK01003903.1, from coordinate 63,512 downwards.
GAATAGGGGTACCCCCAAATCTACGAAATATCAAACCAATCATTCAGAATAGTAGATCCACCATTGATAACCACCCTTACATTCCCTTAATAGCTGGTAATCATATTGACCCAGCTCGCCATATAGTTGGTATATATCCCCTATAATTGTTAGTGATCATCCCAGCTTTAACCAGCTAAACCAGCTATCTTTGTTGGTTATTAGCTATTATATTACCCATCATTAACCATCCATGAACCATCCATCAACCATATAGTTGGTATATATCCATTAACTAACATGGTTAGTTATTTGACCACCATAGCTTAATATGGCAGTGGGTCAAAACCCTGTACCCCTGGTTCCCCTATCATTAACCATTGTTTTCCCTATAGTTTCTTAGTCATTAACCACCATTATTGGCATGTTAATATTGACCCGTAGCCATATATTACCCAGTATTGATCTACCACCCGTCATTTTCGCCACACAGCTGGTGCCCAACTTCGCCGTCACGGCGCCTGCTCAAGGCATCCACCAAACAGGACACAGCGGAAGCTGGAGACACCTGAGGCGGTCGTGGGGATGGCCACCCAGGTTGGTCAATGGTGGTTCATGATGAGTTATGCTTGCTTAATGATGATGATCCTCTCAGTTATGGTTGATCATAATGCTTCATCATGAGTCAACCATATCATCCCAGATGAGTTATGAATCATTGGTTGGTTATAGATTCATGGTGGTTATGGTTGGTTAATGGCCACCCAGGTTGCTTAATGATAGTTCATGGTTGGTTGATGATCTTTTTAGTTGGCGATGATATGGTGAGTCACTATACTGGTGCATCATGTTTGATGGTGGTTGACGATGGTTCATTATGATTGATGATGGTCATGGTGGCTTACGCTGGTTGATGGTGGTGAGTGGTCTCAATGATGGTGACTGATGATGCTTTGTCATTAATAGTAATAAGCCAGCCATTATCGAAGATATTACACACCATGTAAAGCATTTCTATGAACCATCGTCAACCATGTACGAACTATCATTATACGATCCAAGACCAAGATGCTAGACAAAAGGTTCACTATTTGTCTATTAACCATTCTTGATGAGCCGTAGATTTCTATGGACCATTCCTCGATTTGTTCTATGAACCATTCTATTTCTCTTAAGCACATTCTTAAGCTTGTGTTCAGCATCTTTGCTATTTCTCTTAACCATTCTATTCGATTTTTCTCAAAATGGTTACAGTAACCAGTCCTTTTCTTTGGGAAGCAAGAACCCCTATAGCTTCCAGCTGGGGAAAAATGGCTGTGGGTCAAAACCCCGTACCCCTGGTTCCCCTATCATTTACCATTGTTTCCCTTATTATTGTTGCTTATCATCCCCCATGAAATTGGTTGGTTAACTGCTTGACCCATAGCCATCTCATCACCTGCCATGCTGATCCAACCACCTTCTCAGAGACCCAAAGCTGCTGCTGTCGCAAGGCATTGGCCGCCACCTCGGGCGCTACGCTGGTGGAAGATGGTCATCACCAAGAAATCAAGCGGTTTAATGATGCTTAATGATGGTTAGTGGATGGTTAGTGGATGGTTGGGGGGTGGCTAATCAATGATTGGGTAGTGGTTTCATGGTTGATTGATGGCTGGCGGATGGCAAATTAGTGTGCTTGACTACTGGTTAGTTGTTGGATGATGATGATGATGATGATGATGATGATGATGATGATGATTCATGGATGGTTTTCGAATAGTGGTTGATGGTTGGTTAATGATGGTTGATGATGGTAAATTGCAAACAGGGGTTGCACAATAATAATTACTGGTTCAACAAAGATGAATGATAGCAAACATGGATGGTAATGATGGTTAGTGTTGGTCGATGATGATTGATTATTTCTAACAATGATTTTAAGCAATAGTGGTGGTCTCTACTTGTTCATAATAGCGGTGGCAATAAACTAGTGTTGAATGATGGCATGGTCAACGTCGGTTCATGGATGGTTGATACTGTTGAGCAAGGGTAGTTTTGCAGACTGGACCAGCGGAGCCTCGACATTCTCATCCTCCACAGCATGCAAGGCCAAACCTCACCAAAACACAGTGCAAGTGGAAAAAAAGGCAGTGTAGCTGAGGGTTTTTCCATGTGCAAAGTATCGAAAGAAATGGCTGAAAATGCTTGATGATGGTTGATGATGTTTGATCATGGTTGATGGTGGTTGATGGTGGTTGAAGATGTTTGACTACGGTTGATGGTGGTTACTGGATCCGTTCTTGAAAATTGATGATTAATCATGGCCATCATCAACCATCCCACCACCATTGCCAATTTGTGAAAGCAAAGCTTTGTACAAAAAGTTTCCCCACAAAAGTCCACTTCAAAATGTTTTGTGGCATCAAGTCGACCAGCTCGCGTCTACTTGCGATTCTGAAAACTGATACATCTACTTGCGAGTTGGGCCAAACAGGAGTCGATACTTTGAGACAATCTGGTTGGTAGTAAGCTTCGCCATCCAAGAAATTACTGACTCGAAATCACCAAAAACTAAAGGGATTCCCAGAACTTGCTCCTACAACATGTGGGATCGCCCTATCTGACTATGGCATGCTGTATCATGAGTCGAGCAATGGAAGATACCCCGTCACCGAATCATGCTTGGGTGGCTGAAGGTACTGTACTCCAAGGGATACACTTGAATAAGAACCATGGCCATCAACTATTAGACAACAATACTTCAGCATCGCATCTTTTTATTCACTACTACTCACCAATATCTCTTGAAGAAATATCAACCAGTGTCGTCAGGATGAACTATCATCAATATCAAACATAGTTACTTTAAAACAAATATCAATCATTGTTACCAACCCCAAGATATTAACATTAATAGTCATTGGCTATCGATTCACCATCCATGAATCACTAAGATTCAGTTCCTGCCAAAAGTTCTCAGCGTGGGACTTGCCAAAAGTTGCTGCCGTTCTTCGCCGCCTGAGCGGGAGTGGTCATGGAAAAAAGTCTTTGTCATTTGTGGATAATGGTTGTTAGTGAAGGTCCAAAAATACTCGAAAACAATAGTTGAGGATGGTTCAGGATGGGGATGCATGCTGGTTAGTGAAGGATGATAGTTGTTGAGACCAATGAGCAATGATGGCTAAGGATGGTTGAGTATTAAACATTGTCAAGCATTGGTAATCGATGTACAGTGAATCGTTTCTCTGTTGTTTGCTATTAATCTAAGTTATGTTATCAATATAATGTATTTTTGATGGCTACCCATTATAACGATTAATCTTCATTTATCATCATTAATTATTCGAAATCATTAATCATCAGTGGAAATCAACAATCATCATTAACCATAATTATCATCATTAATCATCAATACCAATCAATAACCATTGATAGCCGGTATTCATTTGCAACTGGTAGTTAGCATAATTAACCATTGCTAATCAGTATGTATATAGTTGATTAATTAGCTGTTATCGATCCTTACCCTATTTTGGTTATTCTGATCATTTACTTGCTGATTACCCTATCATCATAGTTTATCATCATTCATCATCATTAACCATTCGTAATCATTAACCATCATTAACCATAGACTCACCACCATTCTCCATTGGCGTTAACTAACCACCATTTTCCATCGGTCGGAAATCGTTAACCATCAGAGACCACTTCTGACCATCAAAAACCATCAGAAACCACCAAATAATCGTCAGGAATCATCAGAAACCATCAGTAAACACCATTTATCGTCACTAAACAATAGCAGCCAGTAACCATCATTAGCAATTGAAAGTATGATGATCTCCCCGACACTTCCCCCAGACGACCTTCGCTGTCCTCCAACGCTGCAGCCGCACTGGCAATCGCCTTTATGCGGACCTGGCCCGGTTTCACTAGGTTGGTTGGCTGTGGTTGATCGTGGTTGCAACCGCTTGGTGATGATAATGATGGTGAAGTTTCATTAGCTGATGTAACTAGCTAGTGATAATGATAATACTAATGATAACAATGGTTTCACTAGCTAGTTGCATCAGCTAGTTTCACTAGCTACTAGGTGTGAATGATGCATTATTAACGGCTGGATCTACCATCAACAGCCATCGCTCACAACCTGTACAAGCCATTAGTGCAGTACAACCATCATTAACCATTCTGCCAAATAATCATCAAGAAGCATCATCAAAACATCAATAAGCATAGCCATCATTCACAATCAATATCAACTGTCATTAACCATCATGAAGCATCATTGTCCACCCTGAATTCCCCATCCTGTTCACCATTATCCTCCATCATGAACCTATCTTTAAACCATCGTCATCAACCCATTTGAAAGCATCATAAACCATCATACACCACCATTCAACCACCATAAACCACGGTGAAACCACCATTCTCCGACATCATGAGCCATTGCTAACCACCAGCCATGTAACCCTATCGCCACTCGCACCTTCGGCAGCTTATGAGAGAAAGCCTGGCCGATGGAGCGCGCACGTTCCAAGGTTCCGACTGCGGTGGTTCCTCGGTGGTAAACCCTACGAATCCTAAGGAAAACCTAGGGTCGACCCTTGGGAAACCTCCATGAATCTCAAGGAAAACCTAGGCTTAACCCTTAGGAAACCCCATGAACCCCAAGGAAACATGGCAGGAAAACCTGCCATGAATTTCTACCAAAAAAGCAAATTGAGTTTACCCGTTCGATGAGGTTAAGTGAGCTTGAGGTATTCATATGGCAGTGGGTCAAAACCCTTAGTCCCCCTGGTTCCCCTATCATTAACCATTGTTTTCCCTATAATTTGGTTGGTTACTATAAGCCATTATTGGTTGGTTGATATTGACCCATAGCCATATATGTACTGTAAATAACCATTATTGGCATGTTAACATTGACCCACAGCCTTATGGCTCCAACCTTCTGAATCGCCATTTTCCAGCCCCAATTTCCCACCACCACTCGCACCTGCACGGCCGGCACGAATGCATCGCCCTCGCTGATGGTTGCACAGGCAGGCGCGAGAAGTTTCACCTCATGGGGGTCCCGGGTTCAGGATGGTCATGATGGGATGGCTGTTGATGGCTAATGATAGATGGTTAATGATGGTTAATGATGGTTCATGATGGTTAAAGATGGTTAATGATGGTTTAGTGATGGTTAAGTGATGGTTAAGTGATGGCTAATGATGGCCAATCATTGCTTTCGATGGCTAATGATGGTTAAGTGACGGTTCAGTGACGGTCGATTCATGGTCGATGATGATCAATTGATGACTAACGATGGTTTCTTATGGTAGTTGATGCGAAATGATGGTTTAAGATAATGCTCGATAAGTAATGATTCAATTGGTGGCTGGTAAATCACTAATAAACCATGAATTCACCAAATAACCATCACTTACCCAGCTAATAACCACCGTTCTCACTGAACCCTCATCAACCATCAATCAACCAGCACTTAACCAGCCAACCAACCATTTTCCAGTTATCCTCAACCATCAAGTCACCATCACAGTTCACCACCACCCAACCACCACTTGACCAACCCTCAACCATCAACACCCATCACTTCAACCATCATATGGGTCTTTCTCAAAATAGGGGTACCCCCAAATCATCCTTTCTATTAGTCATTCACAATAATAAAACAGCCATTTTGGGGGTCCCCTATTATGAGAAACCATCATTTAACCACCATCAACCATCACTTCCCATCCTTCCCCAGCCTCCGCCCCAATGCGTCTCCGGGATCCCGCACCACGGTCTCCGCCACCTCCTTCTCCACGCTGGCCATGGTGTGTTTCATGGCCTCCCCCAACGCCAAGGGAGCGCGGCCCAGGGATTTGGCGGAAGCCTGGGCGTGTTGTGGCGGTGCCTGGGTGGCTGGTTGGGTGGTGGGTTGGTCAGGGTTGGCTGATGGTGATTTATGATGGTTAAATGATGCTTAAATGATGGTTTGATGATGGTTAGATGATGGTTAGATGATGGTTAGATGATGGTTGGTGCTTGGTGGTGATTGGACAATACCCATGGCTGGTTGATGGTTGGTGATGGCTTAAAAGTGCTTAAGTGATAGTTTGTTAGTGTCTTGTTGGCGGTTCATGATAGATAATTTGCCGGATATAATTGGCTAATTCTGGCTAAAGATGGTTGTATAGGCAATGGTTGAGGATGCTTATGTCAACTGTTTGCTGTTTGTGCTGCCTGTGGGTTGTTGCTCTTGTGGATTCGCCACGCAGTTGAAGCACTCAGTTCCGAAACGACGTGACAAAATGATCTCTCTGGGGACGCGACTATCGTTTGGTACCCCAAAGCTGCAGCACATTTCTTTCCAAATGATGAAAAGATCCAACATTGGGGTGCCAATGAAGTTGTACGTCGGCTTCCTCCATGAGGGCAGAACCTTTAGTCACTTTATCTTGTTTGTCATGAAGTTGAGGTCCCTTCTTTAGTCACATTTATGAAGTTGTTTGTCATCGTTGGACGCCATCCCCAACTGACTGAAGAAACCTCAACTGCCATAGCTCAGTCATGACGCAGCTCCCCAACTGCCATCCGGCCTGGAACCGCGTCAGTAGCTTCTTCCTTGCTTTGCCCGTGGCTGCGCTGCTGAGACTCTCCAGAAAGGCCTCAGGAAGCAACGAGCTTTGGAGACTTGCGTGGTTGGTTGCTCAAAGGAATGAAGGTTACAGTAGTGGTTGATGATGGTTACAGCTTTGGAAAGCTGTGTGGACAAATTCTTGTGATGGCATGATGTTTATGATGGTTGCAGGAGCTTTGAAAAGCTTTGCGGTTTGGGATGGCAGTGATGGTTGATGATGGTGAATGACTGCCATGATCATGAATCGTTCAGATGGTACATGATATTGCATCTGATATTGACTAGCGATAAGTGTATTCTCTTAGTCCAGTGTCAGGTGAAGGACACACACAAACCGGCCACATCCATGGCACATCCATATCTTGACCTGGTGTTCCCACCTGGTACCAGCTCAAAATTGCAACAACTTTTTACCCGTGAAACAAAAAGGCACACACCTTTGAGCCGAAATTTTGATTGCCATCATTGAAGCAAACCGCGGTCAATACACTGAGAACTGCTCCCGCAACATGTTGAGACTTGACGCAGCCTCTTGTTGTTCATCAAAGCATGGCAGCTAAGTCGGGTGGCCATTGGTGGCACAGGTTTCAACATCATGTTTTCCCTCAGAAACTCCGGACTCCACATCTTCCGGTATGGCTCAACACATCATACCACTCACCAATCATCACCACCCATCACCACCCCTCCCAGTGGATAGATGACCACCCAACCAGCTGGACCATCGGTGGAGCCATGAGCTGCAGGCCTGCAGCACAGCTTGGCAGAGCTGCGGCGCGTAGTGCTTCATGAGGTTGGGGTCCTCCAGCAAACCTTCGGCCAACTCCTGCGACGTCATAGCAGGGTGGGAAGTTGATGCTAACCCAGGATGAGATCTGCTATGCTGGGTAAGATGGCAATGTGGCTTGTCCAGTACAAACAAGATGTATACTGTCTACCCTCTAATCAAATTCACATGCACTTTATTCTACACACTACGAATGTTGATATTGGGTCTATAGCTACGTATAATGGTTGATGGCTACAGTGGTCAATAGGTGTCACTACTGCTAACCCGATAGTCCCAGCCTTTGCCCTGCAAAAATCGTTGCGCACCTGCGCATTCTCCTCATCCACTAGCAGCGCTGCCTGATCTGTTGCTGCACTGACACAGCTAGTTTCACGATAACCAATGAGGTTGAATGACCATGAAGTTCAACTAAAACTAACCATAGATATGGTGGTTCAGCAGCTAAGAAATGCTTGATAAGTTAATAAAGCAATAACGAATGAATCAGAATTGAATAAATTCATAAGTGATGAATGCTAGTGAATGGTGCTGGAACATTTGGTATGATGATCGATAATGATAAAATCAGAGCCTATCACTGATCATGATCAGCTCTTCCACCCCATGTTGAGCACACAGCAACACTGGTCTAGGGGAAATCTATTGAGTGGATCTTGCCAAGGTGCTGCCCAGTACTGTCCAGTGTTCTGGAGGAGTTGGTGATGGACTCAATAATCGAAGATCCTACAGGCTTTGGGAACTTCATCATCAACTCCTCCAGGGATAACTCCTCCAAAGATAATCTTTTGTTTGATCATCGAAGATAAATTCCCAAACACTTTGAAACAATCGCCTCCTACAGGCTTTGGGAACAGCGTGGGTGTGCAATCTGGCAACTGACACAGCATGGGTTTTAGATTCGCAACCGCATGATAGGGAACAACATACGCATAGAGACATAATAGTTTTCAGATCTTTGACATTATTACTGATTCTCATAGCAAGCAGAACCAAAATTACTTAAACCCAACAATTACTAGAATAAAGTCAGCTTTTGATAGATTTGACTGGACTAGAAGATCAATCAATCACTATAAGACCATCAAACATTCTTACTATAGATTCTATATCACTGGTTTTAGATCAATCACTACAAGATAATTAAACATTATTCGGATATGTGACAATGTGTGATTTTTTCTTTCAGCCATTGTCACCTTCAGCTTTGCCTATCCTTTCAGTTGGCATCCCCTGTGGTGATATCCACTATGCACGCCCCTGCTTCATTGGTGGTCAGCTGCTATGAAAAAGCCATTGCCTCTTGCTAAACCATCCTGTCTATCTAGAAAATTGGTAAATGAATATGATGAATCCAAAATTGGCTGAAATTGTCCATCAGTCCCTGCGGACGTCTACTTGAGGGCAACCTACTAAATGGTAAGCATGCCGTAGGAGCAGCATGATCAGCCTTTCCATCACCTTGATCGACCATTGTTCCTTGGCTATTAGCCACTATTCATCAGCATTTTTGCACCAACCAACCATTATTCAGAGATGCATGAATCAACCAGCATTTTCAATTACCCATGAACCCTCCAAAAACCATGCACCAATCATCATTCTGCCAGCCATTGACCAACCATTGTCACCAACCATTGTCAGCAACCAGTCCAAGAAACCATTGCACTCCCATCATTCCACCAGCCAATCCAAAAGCCAATCCACCTTCACAACCATCGCCAGCAGATTTCCAGCATCCACGGAGGGCGAGGCTGCACGCAGCAGCTCCTGGTCATCATCGACTGTCAGGGTCAGAAACATGATCCGCTGATCAGTTCGCCAGGGTCAACCATAAATGGTCATCAACAATCGTTAACCATCATTGATCATCATTTTCAGCATAAATGGCCGTGATTGGCCAACAGCAGCAGCAACAACAACAACAACGACAACAACAACAACAACAACAACAACAACAACAACAACAACAACAACAACTACTACTACTACTACTACTACTACTACTACTACTACTACTACTACTACTACTACTACTACTACTACTACTACTACTACTACTACTACTACTACTACAATCACATCCATAAACCAGCAACTCGAAACCATAAATATCGTCAACCATTCATCACAAGCACAGTTGGTTGCTGCTTCTCTCTGCATTTTTTCGCTGCTGTTGTCGTCATGTTCAATCACATGCCTGGGAGTGCCTACTGACCGCTGTCACTACCCACCTTCCAGCAGCTTTGTGATGGTTCTGGTTCAATCCTATCACTGGTTCATCAGACAGAGAACCCCACATGGTTTCATCATGTTCTGCCGGATCAGGAATCATCTACTTGGCATCCCATTCTTTTGGTTCCAAGCGTATGGATCAATCAACAATGGGTGCAGGGGGGGCTATAATTTGCCGATGTTGGCGGTGTGACCATTTCATGAACTATACAAGGTACAGATTCTTATGCGGAATGTTCAAAGCCACTGCCATGCTACGAGTTGAAAATCAAATTCCCAAAAGTGACAGTTCGGCAGGTGCATGTTGTATCCTCAAATCCGGAATCGTCATGAAAATGTGATGCTGCCGTTAGATCCATCCTTCAAAAACTGTCGCCTCAGAAAAAAAAAAAAAGGTCGCAAGAAATCCTTCACCACATGATTTGGAGCCTCCATCTAGTGTCTAAGATTTGTGAAAATTCACACTTGAACACGCTGAAGCCCGTCGAAATGCCCCACATGCAACCTGACCTCTTTTCACTTCAGCTGCAGCTCAGGAGACAAGAAATATTCGCGAACACCTCCTTCGCGGGAAGTATCGCCTTTTTTTTTGTACATGCTGACATACAGCGAGCGGTCCTGAACCAGAATTGCATCAGGACCCAAATTATCCGGACATGTTAACACTTCCGTCACCGTTTCGTCGGCGGGATTGAAAGCGAAAACTTTCTTTCGCTTGTAATCGGCCATGTAAATCGTCCCGTTGTCAGTCACCCAAAGCCCTGCAAGGAAGGAACCTTTGCTGTTGGGGACCTGGCATACCACGACAGGCTCTGTTTGACCCGGACTGATGCGCAGAACGCGGCCCTTGACATGATCACAAAAATAGACAACGTCTTCACTGGTCACAAACAGGCGCCATGTCGTGAAACGCATCTCTTCAGGAAGATGTTCGCTAAGAATGACAGGCTGCAGGGCTGTGCCAACGAGTTTCTGCACTGCTTTTCCCTCGTGCGTCACTACGTAGACCTCTCCATTCGGTGAACAGAACACATCCTGCAAGCCTTCAAAGTCACCAATCACCTTCATGCTGCTAAGCACCAACTGCCCCGACCCATTCTGAAAGCTGATTATCTTCCGTCCGGAAATTGCAACCACGTTGCCATCCGGCAATACGCACATGAAGCAGTTTTTCCCCAAATCATTGATGCCAGCCACTCTGGCACCTTTGCCTGCAACAGTTTGAGCAGTCTCACCAGGTTTCCAACAGACGATGGATCCTTTGTCATTGGTCGTGGTCGCGGCATAGATGACACCGTCATGCCAGCGCAATGAACAAGCGGGTTTAGAAAACACTTCCCGCCCACATCCTTCTGAGGTGGCACCCAAATGCGGAGACCAGTGCTGAAAACACCGTCTTTTGGGCCGAAATTCATCTAAAGCATCACCTGCGCTTCTCTTTCTGTGTGTTTGCGAAGCATCATTGACTCGTCTCTGCAAAGCATCGCCACTGGGGCCAATAGATGAAGCAAGTTTGCCAATCTGAGCAAGATTTCCAGAAGAGATGGCTTCAAAATCCACATCTCGAAGAAGCAAACTCAAAGTTGCACACCTTTCTTCGGAGCTGTGACTGAACCATTTCAAGACGGCCTTGAACACCTCTTCTTCGCGAGAGACTTCCAAATCAGCTCTTTCTAAGATTCTGCCCAGCTGACACGGGTCCAACTTCACAAAATCTGGGTGCTGGATGAAAGCCATAAAGTTTTGGGCAACTGCAGGTTCGCACGCGTTTTTCAAATCATGCAGGCCATGGGTTTGTTGCAAAATTGCGATACATACAGCCATGTCTACTTGAGGTTTGTCCAAGGAGCTTCGGAGACCCGTCTCAACTGCCACTGCCAACGTTGGGCAGTCATAGGCATCCGCCAAGCGCAGGAGCTCGATGGAATCGCTCACTGGCAACTCGGGCTGACCGCCATAGATGTAGTCCAGCAACACGGACACCACATTGCTGGAAGCTGCGATTTCCACGGGTTTTCCACTCTTCCTCTGATCTGCTTCCTGGAAGGATCCTCCCAGCAGATTCTTCAGAGCCTTGCTGGCTGCAGAAAGGACTGCCGCATGGGCACGATGTTCAACGCCATCGTTGGATTTCAACACGACATCGCAAAGATGGCCTTCTTTCCGGAATTCCTGCAGCTCTTGTATCATGCAGAATCCATGCCTGGCCACATCTGCATGTTCCAGCTTTATGGCTGCCATGGCCACACAAATAATGATTAAACAAAGGCTACTTTTGCAAAAACGAGCTACTATCTTTTCTTTTCTCAAATTTCTTTCTTCATTGCTTGACCTATAAATCTTCAACCCCAAAACGACTTACCTCAGGCAAACAAACGCTCAATCGCATATCCTCAGTCCTTCTGCGATTTTTAGAATCATCTTCTCATTGGCTCGAGCCAGCTCTGCACCAAAAAACCATGTTTGCGCCGCCATGTTCCACGCTTCACGCTTATCAATTATCAGCTCACCATGCCTCAACGGGTAGCACCTCCTGCCTGTTTGGCCAGCACTTTCACCATTCCACCAGCTATTTTCCATAGATTGGCCGTCAACAACGATCGTCAGCTTTCATAAACCATCATCACTATCATCTCCATTATCAAGCACCAACCACGGACCACCACCTATAAACTTTAAACCAGCAACCGTTACCATCATCAACCATACTGGTCATCAACCATCAACAGGAGTGCTGGTTTCTCTTTCTGTCGGTATTTTTTGTCATTTCTGTTATCGTCATGTTCAATGACGTGCCCTGGAAGTGCCTACTGGCCGCTGTCATTACCCATCTTCTTCCAGCTGCTTGGTGATGGTTCACTACTGTCATCCGGTCATCAAACATGGAACGCCGCGTGGTTTCATCATGCTGTCCCGCATTACGAAATCATCGAATTGGCATCCTGTTCTTTTTTGGTTCTATGTTTAAAACACAAGCGCATAGGTCAATCAACACAGGCTGCAAATGTACTACTAATTTGGACGGTTGCCCATTGTATCAACAAGGTGCAATTCATCCCAAGCGAAAATGAAGTGTCCTAAAGCACAGCTGTGCTGGGAGTTCAAAATCAAATTACCAAAATGACAAGTGAATGTTGTAGCCTCAAATCCAGAATTGTGATGAATCAGTGATGAACATGTGATATTGCCCCCATCCTTCCTCCAAAGATTTACTCCAGAAAAATACGTTTGCAAGAAATCGACCATATGATTTGGATCCCTTCATCTGTAGTCTAAGATATTTCTGAAATTTGACACATCAGCACGCTGAAGCCACTGAAGCCCATCGAAATGCCCCAGTTGCAAACTACCCTCTTTTCATTCCAGCTGGAGCTCAGGAGACAGAAGATATTCGCGAACGACTCCTTCGGCGGAATTATCGCTCCGCTTTTTGTACATGCTGACATACAGTGATCGATCCTGAACCAGCATTGCATCAGGGCTCAAATTATCCGGACATGTTAACACTTCTGTCACTGTTTCGTCGGCGGGATTGAAAGCGAAGACTTTTTTCTGCCTGAACTCGGCCATGTAAATCGTCCCATCTTGAGCCACGGAAAGCCCTGCAAGGTAGGAAGCTTTGCTATTGGGGACCTGGCATACGACAACAGGTTCTGTTTCAGCTGGCTTGATGCGGAGAACACGGCCTTTGGAACGATCGCTGAGATAGACCACTTCTTCACTGGTCACAAATACGGACCATGCCTTGAAACGCATCTCTTCAGGAAGATGTTCACTGAGGATCACGGGCTGCAGGGTTGTGCCAACGAGCTTCTGCACTGCTTCTCCATCTTGCGTCACCACGTAGACGACTCCATTCGGCGAACAAAACACGTCCTGCAAGCCTTCAAGGTCACCAATCACCAACTGCCCCGACCCGTTCTGAATGCTGATTATCCAGCCCCTGATTCCGTCCACTACAAACATGTTGCCATCTGGCAAGACACACACCCCGGAGACCCTAGGTATGTCATTGATGCCATTCACTCTGGCACCTTCGCCTGCAACAGCCTGAGCAGCCTCCCCAGGTTTCCAACGGACAACACTGCCTTTAGTGTCACTGGTCGGGGTCGTGGCATAGATGGCTCCGTCATGCCAGCGCAATGAAAAAGCGGGTTTAGAAAGCACTTCCCGCCCAGAACCTCTGGACCTGGCACCCAGATGCGGTGACCAATGCTGCAAACACCGCCTTTTGGGCCGAAACTCATCTGAGGCATTACTTGCACTTCTCTTATTGTGCGCTTGCAAAGCATCATTGACTCTTCTCTGCAAATCATCGCCATTGGGGCCAATAGATGCCGCAAAGCGCCTAATTCGATCCAAATTCCCCGAAGAGATAGCTTGAAAATCCACATCTCGAAGCAGCAAACTCAGAGCCACACCCCTTTCTTTGGAGCTGTGGTTGAACCACTTGAAGATGCCCTTGAACACCTCCTCCTCACTAGGAATCTCCAGGTCGACTCTTTCTACGATTCTGCCCAGCTGGCAGGCTTCCAGCTTCACAAAATCTGGATGCTGAACACAAGCTGTGAAATGTTTGGCAATTCCGGCTTCACACGCAGCCTTCAAATCGTGCAGGCCTCGAGTTTGCAGCGAAACCGTTAACACTACAGCTATGTCCACTTGAGGTTTGTCCAAGGAGCTTCGGAGACCCATCTCAACTGCCGCTGCCAACGTTGGGCAGTCGTAGGCATCCGCCACACGCAGGAGCTCAATGGAATCGCTCACTGGCAATTCAGGCTGGCCGCCATAGATGTAGTCCAACAACGCGGACACCACATTGCTGGAAGCTGCAATTTCCACCGGCTCTCCACTCTTCCTCTGATCTGCCTCCAGAAAAGATCCAACCAGCAGCTTCTTGAGAACCTTGCTGGCTGCAGATAGGACCAATGTATGAGCACGATGTTCAATGCCATCGTTGCTCTTCAGCACAACATCGCAAAGATGGCCTTCCTTCCAGAGTTCACGCGACTCCAGGATCATGCCGAAAGAATGCTTGGCCAAATCTGCGTGTTCCAGCTTTATGGCTGCCATGGCAACGCAACAAGAATTCAACGGAGGCGGCTCTGTCAAAAGGTGACCTGCAATATCTTTCTTTGTTGAACTTGTTGCCTCACAACTTGACTGACATGTTGTCAAACCCAAAACAAATTAGCTCAAGCAAACAAGCGCGCGATGGCTTCTTCGTGGTCCTTTGCGGTCTTAGCATTGCATTGAAGGCATGGAGGGCCATTTTCTTATTGGTTGGAGCCATCACTATCTCTGCAAGAAGGAGCACGTTTGCATACCCAGGCTCCAAGTTTGTCAAGCTCAACATCCCTTAACAGGTAGTATCCGATCAGCCAAGCACTACCTCCGGCCCGTGTTTGCCCGGCACTTTCACCACCCCACTAGGTATTCTCCATAAACTAGACATCAACAAACATCATTAACCCTCAAAAACCATCATCAGCACCATCAAACACCAGCCACCAACCACCAGCCTTAAACAAACAACTTTAATCATCATCAACGATACTGGTCATCAAGCATCACTAGCAGTGTTGCTTGCTATTTCTGTCCGCTATCGTCATTGCTGTCGTCGTCATGTTCATCCCATCCTGGAACTGCCTACTAATCACTGCCATCCACCTTCCAGCCCCTAATGATGTTTCACGACCTCACTGGTTCACCAAATATAGAACTTCCCCGCGTGATTTTATCATGTCCTGCCAGATCAGGAAATCATCAAACTGGCATCCTGTTCAACTTTCGGTTCTACTTTTGCAAAACCCAGCGCGCGAGTGAACAACCAACAGCTGCAGCGCTACTGTGATTGTCTGATTTTGGGGCTGTACCCACTCTATTCCCAAATAAAATTGAAATCGCAGCCATGCTAGGAGTTCAAAATCAAGATCCCAAGAATGACAGTCTGGCAGGTGATTGTTTTAGATTCAATTCCATAATCAACCATCGTTAACCATGATTAAAAGTGAGTTGCCGCCTTTTAAACCATCATCAACCATCAACCATCAACCCACAATCTCAAACCAATCATCATCAATCATCAATGCCAGTTTTGGAAACTGTTTCTGTCTCCATTATCGTCATTGCTGTTGCCTTTGGGTTCGACGACGCGTCTTGGAAGTGCCTATTAACCGCTGTCATCATCCACTCTCCCGCTGTATCATCGGACATAAACCTCCCACGCAGTTTCACCACGTTCACACTAGAAGTAAACGATCTAAATTTCAAATGGCATCCTGCTTTTTCGGTTTCACCGTTTAAGAAACTGAGTGTACGGGTGAAACAACAACAGCCACAGCGGTGCAAAATTTGCCAACTTTGAGGTTTTGGGGGACACATGGACAACACAAGGCACGCATGCTTCTCAACTGAGCGCAGAATGTTCGAAACCCTGGCCATGCTGGGAGTTCAAATGAAGATCCCAAAAATGACAGTTCGACCGTTTCGTGTTGGAGCCTCTGGAGCCTCAAACACGACTTTTTTGATGAAAATTTGGTGTTGCGTGATCCATCCACCGCAAGTTAACCCTCCGAGAAACGGTCTGCAAGAAATCTACTATCTGATTTGGAGCCTCCATTGAATGTCGAAGACTTGGGAGATGAACACGCGAAACCGGCTGAAATACCCCACATGCAACCTGACCTCTTTTCACTCCAGCAGCTGGAGCTCAGGAGGCAGAGAATATTCGCGAACGACTCCTTCGTAGGACTTATTGCCCGGTTTCTTTTTGACCATGCTGACATACAGCGATCGATCCCGAACCAGAATTGCATCAGGGCCCAAATTATCCGGACATGTTAACACTTCCGTCACTGTTTCGTCGGCGGGATTGAAAGCGAAGACTTTTTTCTGCCTGTAATCGGCCATGTAAATCGTCCCATTTTCAGTCACGTAAAGTCCTGCAAGGAAGGAACCTTGGCTTTTGGGGGCCGGGACCTTGCATACCACGACGGGTTGCGGTTCTCCTGGACTGACGCGGAGAACACGGCCTTGGGAATGATCACTGAGATAAACCACTTCTTCACTGGTCACAAACAGGCGCCATGCCTTGAAACGCATCTCTTCAGGAAGATGTTCACTGAGGATCACGGGCTGCAGGGTTGTGCCCTCGAGCTTCTGAACTGCTTGTCCTTTGTGCGTCACTACGTAGACCACTCCATTCGGCGAGCAAGTCACTCCGTCCTTCAAGCCTTCAAGGTCACCAATCACCAACTGCCCAGACTCATTCTGAAAGCTGACTAGCCTCTTATTATGAGAATCAGAGATGACCATGTCTCCATCCGGCCGTACGCACATGAAGCAAACGGTCCCCAGATCATTGATGTCGGCCACTCTGGCACCTTCGCCTGCAACAGTCTGAGCAACAGTCTCGCCCAGTTTCCAGCGGACAATGCAACCTCTGCCATTGGTTGTGGAGGTGGCATAGAAGGCACCGTCATGCCAGCACAGTGAATAAGTGGGTTCAGACAACACCTCCCGCCCAGAACTTCCGGACGCACCCAAATGCGGTGACCAGTGCTGCAAACATTGCCTTTTAGGCCGAAACTCATCTGAGGCATCACTTGCACTTCGCTTCTTTTGTGCTTGCGAAGCATCATTGACTCGTCTCTGCAAGTCATCGCCATTGGGGCCAATAGATGCCGCAAAGTGCCTAATTCGAGCCAAATTTCCAGAAGATATGGCTGGGAAATCTACGTCCCGAAGCAATAAATTCAAAGTCGCAAACCTTTCTTGGGAGCTGTGGTTGAACCACTTGAAGATGCCCTTCAACA
Organism: Symbiodinium kawagutii; assembly: GCA_009767595.1. NCBI lineage: Eukaryota > Dinophyceae > Suessiales > Symbiodiniaceae > Symbiodinium > Symbiodinium kawagutii. Next base: position 46,075 of record VSDK01003903.1, on the reverse strand, counting down.
CCTCTTCCTCATTAGGAACCACCAGGTCGACTCTTTCGACGATACGGCCAAGTTGGCCGGCATCCAACTTCAGAAAATCTGGGTGCTCAACACAAGTCGGAAAGTTTTGGGCAACCCTAGTTTCGCATGTAGCCTTCAAATCATGCAGCCCTTGAGTTTGCAGCAAGACAGTCAATGCTACGGCTACATCTGTTTGAGATTGGTCCAAAGAGTTCCGGAGACCCGTCTCAACTGCCGCTGCCAAAGTCTGGCAGTCGTAGGCATCCGCCAATCGCAGGAGCTCAATGGAATCGCTCACTGGCAACTCAGGCTGGCCGCCATAGATGTAGTCCAACAACACGGACACCACACTGGCAGAAGCTGCAATTTCCACAGGCTCTCCACTTTTCCTCTGATCTGCCTCCCGAAAAGATCCAACCAGCAGCTTCTTGAGAACCTTGCTGGCTGCAGATAGTACCGTTGTATGGGCATGATGTTTAATGCCATCGTTGCTCTTCAACACAACATCGCAAAGAAGGCCTTCCTGCCAAAGTTCCCGCAACTCTCGGACCATGCCGAAAGAATGCTTGGCCAAATCTGTGTGTTCCAGCTTTATGGCTGCCATGGCAACAAGAATTCAAAGGAAGCGGCTCTGTCAAAAAGCGACCTGCAATATGTTTTTCTTATTGAACTGCTTGCTTCACTGCTTGACAGATGGATTGTTCAACAGTTAAAGACCCAAAGGAAGTAAGCTCAAACGAACAAGTGTACAATGGCTTCTTCTTGGTTCTTTGGTTCTTTCAAGATGCAAGCAGTTCCATCTCTATTGACAGCATATTTCTTCTTTGGTTGGAGCCATCTCTGCACCAAGGAGCACGTTGGCACACTGTTTGCTAAGCTCACCATCCCGGCAGAACAGTTGTGGCACCCCATCAGCAGCACCTCCGGCCCATGTTTGGCCAGCACCTTCACCACTCCACCAGGTATTCTCCGAAGCTCCTGCCGGAACGCACAGTCAGGCTAAGGCAACCACAAGGAGGAGGAGGAGGAGGAGGAGGAGGAATGGCCGGACCACGAGAGTTACGCTTGCAACGAACTAGGTAACTAGATAAATCAAGAACAAGACACACAGCAACAACCAACAAACAATAGCCGACCGAACCTCACCATCAACGCATCCACTTCTCACATCAACGCATCGCAGCTTCGCCTGCAACTGACTCATCTCAGCCATCAAGCTGAAGGCCGTTCGACCATCAGCTCCCACGACCTTCAGCTGTAAGTGAGTTGCCCAGCCCCCGATTTGGGAGTTGTCTGGGGTATCCTGTGAGATGTTCAGCAAATGTGGGAATAACAACGAAAGATCGGATGGGAGTTGATGGTGTGCTACCAAGATGTCTGTGTCTGTGTGCTGTCTCATGCACTTCCCAGTCGTTTTTCCAAACTCATTTCCATGTCCAGAGACAAAAAATGTCATGAACTAAAGCAGAATGGCCTTCTAGTTTGCATGTCACAACGTGCGAGCCACATCCCTTGATACTTGTGACTGCAGACCATATCTGTGTACAGCCTTTGGATCGCCCCCTTCACCACGGCAGTCGCAACCCAGCCACCTGTTTGGCCAATCGCACCAGCAGCTGCCCTTGCACACTCTCCTCACATGGGCAGGGAAACGACCATGGAGCAGCAACCACGAATTTCTCAACATACCACTGGTTGGTGGTCACTTAAAGGTGTCTCAAATCCTGGGCAGCAATCAACTTCAATGTGGCTGGCTATGTGAAAATGATCCAGCCTTGTTTGGTGAAATGTGGACGTGCATTCTTATTAACACTTGGATTCTCCATGAGTTTTCCAACCCTTTTTGCTTGTTACAAACCTCCAAGCTTTTGATCATTCTGATCCGGTCACCTCACATCAAACTCAGCCTCTGATTCTCAACCAGGGCGACCGGAGGCGCTTGTTGGTATCTGCTAGCGGATTAACTATCATTAATGGTTACAAACCACTACAAATCCTTTATCAACAAGCCTTCAGAAGCTTCTCCAATGATACTCCAGGCATGGTTTACAACTATGGCTGTGGGCCGAAACCCTAGTCCCCCTGTTCACATCTCCCAAATGAACGGTCTTTGTTGGGATGTTCATCTACCCACGGCTTTTGGTTGGCATTGACTAGTATTGACATAGATCCACATGGATAACAAACAATCATTGTACAAACCACCATTAAAGAATAAGAATGAGCGAGTGTGTAAACATCCTATAACCCCAAGGTCATTCAAGAACAAAAATGCGCCGCTATGCTTCACCATGACCCCCAGCACACCTCGAGTTGAATCTTGGCGCACAGCGCGCCCGTCACAGTCACGCCCTCAGTGGTGATGCCAAGGAAGGGGAAGTAAATGATGGTGAAAAGTCACTTCTGCCAACACTCTGGTGATCCATCTGGCTGACGGATGCATATCCAATGGATTACTTGAGAAACTGGTTGTTTCGATGGTTCTGGAATGTTTTAGCTAGCGAGATGAGTTGGGACGAACTGTCAAAGTGCCGCATCCAATTTCAGGCCAAAGAAATCCAACTTGGGACTGCAGCAGCCAGGCTCAAGGTTGTGAAGTGGATGGCCATCCGTGAGACACAACCAAAGCCAACCCTGTCTTGAGTAGGAAAAGAAACAAGTGGTGTCAAACAATGATCAAAAATGATGGAAATATAACACTATCGTGATGTACATGTTTCAATCTTCATATTTCCAAAAAATGCTGAAGTTCCCAAAACCAACCAGCTGTCAGCTGCACACTTCACTCATGTCACCGAGCGTTGCACCGCATAGAAAGCATCTTGTTGCGCAGGTTGGCTCAGCAGCTTCAAGATGCTCTGAATCGCCACCTGAGCCATGTGATCGTGACAGGGCCCTCCCAGCTGGATGAGAGTCGTCATTGGAGATCCTGCTGTTCACCAGCACTACCAAGGTACCTGCAAGCACATTAGCTGGTCACCAGCACTACCCAGGTGCTGCCAGATCAACATAGCTGGTGACTTACCCACTAAGAGTAGGTCGCTGAGATGGATCTGAGATGGATCTGGTGATTCATCTCCCTATGGGAAGCTTTCTTGAGATATTGGGATCTGCCAGATGAGGTCGACGGTTCAGACGCCACATGACCACTGCTTGTTGCCGAAAGGTGGTTTCTCAAAGTAGGGGTACCCACAAATCATCTCATATTAACATATATCAAATTATTTCTGGTTAAAGATTGACCATTTTTTATGAATAATGTTAACTAACAAAATCAATATGTCAAATTAACCATTGTTTACGCATCAACCAACCATTTTTGGGATCCCCTGTGGCTTAAGAAACAACCATAGGAATCCCTTCCCAACTCACAGCCTGCACGAGGTCGTTGCCCACAGACCTAGGCTGGCAGATCTGAACTGACCAAAAGCTGCACCAAAACCAGTGGTTGTTGGGGGATGATGTGCAGGTGCAAGATATGGAGGATATGGGGATGGAGTGAGACCCTAGATTTCTGCAAGTTTGGTGAGCCAACCAACCAAATCTCAACATCACCAGGTGCTGACCAACCCCGAGTGATGGATCCTACCGACCAGCAGATTTTGATAGACTGTCTTTTCTCCAAGTTGGTACAGCTTTGCTCTGCTATGAACTCTTGAGGGTCGAACAACGCAATGGTATCCAACCAAATGGCCACAAAGAAGGTCATCAATGCTCGATTCTCCATCTGCATTTGCAGGGTCTCCTGCCATATCACAAGACTTTGGAAATGGAGAGAAGAGAAATGAGAAACTGCTGGAGAAGCGCACAGAAAAGACGCAGTGGCAAGTCTAAAACGAACACCACTTGGAGCTTTCAAGACGACAAAAATGATTGGCTGATGCAATCGTCAAATGTTCAACAGCGAACCCCCCAATTGCAATTCTTCTACCCACTTCCTTCACCAGTCCTGACCTCCAATTGGTTTGACCCCCACACTGCCTTGTTTCATCCCAGCACCATCCCCCCACCTTTCGCGCCTCCAACACATCTCCCAGGAAGGACAGCACCGCGGTGTCTTTGCTGCAGTACTTGGCCAGTCTGGAACGGATCAACGTGGCCGGCTTGGCCTCGGCTGCAGGTGGGGACCCTGGGAGGTCCCACGGGTGAGGCATGCCGTAGCCCTTGCGGGGGGAAGGTCGCTGAAGTGATGAAGGGTAATCTTGCTGGAAAATGTCGACAAATCAGGCTGATCAATGCTGATCGTGCTGATAACGATTGCAATAATATTGCTATAACAATTGCAATAATCAATCAACATTGCTGAGGATGAATAGCAATATTGATGGTCTTGTTGATGATTCTCGCTGGCAATAAGGGTAAGGACAAAAATGTCAATAACGATAACAATGACATATTGCTATCTTATAATGCTGACCGTGTGCAGGCAAGGCAGACTTCCTTTTCTCATGATGGGATAGCTCGAACTGCCTGTCTTAGGCATGAGGGCTAGGCTACATGCACGAACTCGAAGTGAGTGCCCAGTGAAGATCTCGTCAGAGAGCACTGGAGGCGATGTCAATCGCACAAGCTGAGGGCACGAAGCAAGCAATGTCCTAGGAGGTGATGGGGTGGATGGTGGGCAACGAAACGCCAAAATCTGGCGCAAACCCACCCTGGACCCTCCCTTGAGTCAAACATTGCACACTTTGATTGATGGCACAATCAATCATCACGATAAGGTTGGGTCAACAAGTTGACAAACACTTATAATGCTGACCGTGTGCAGGCAAGGCAGACTTCCTTTTCTCATGATGGGATAGCTCGAACTGCCTGTCTCCCCATCTTTATCATCAGGTCGAGAATAGACTCGAGGGAGGAAGCAGCAAGGGAGGATACGTCAACATACCCGGCAGCAAGCAGTTTATCTCGACAACCCCTTGAAGGTTCATCAGCGCAGTTGCTTGCGGAAGGGACACGGGCAAGCCAAAGATAGGAGTGGGAGGTAGCTTCGACGGAGGCAAACTGTTCACACAAGAAATCGACAACAGCGTTATCACTGGCACCTTTTAACAACGAAAACTTGGTTCCTTCATTATCAACGAAAAGGATGCAACGCTGATTGTTAGTCTGGACATTCCAGACATCCAACGCCACTACGGCAGCCAAGGTCTCTGCCTCGAAAATTATCTGTTTCTTGCGGTTTGCCCCCAAGGCGGCACACTGTGGCTCAGACAGTGACACACTGAAAAATTGCTTGCAACCATTGGGTCCCAAGAAAACACCTCCTAATCCACACACAAACTCTCTGGCATCTGGTTCATAACATGCATCGGTAAACAAAAGGAGGCTGCTAACATCGGGTGCTCTCACAATCCTGGGCTGATTATCATTCAACAGTTGGCAGAAGAGACGGAGGAAAAGAACAGACTTCTGGTCTAGTTTGTGTTTCTTACCTTCAGCGAAGTCACCCAGGGCCTTCAAGCATCGTCGGCCTGTCCTACCAAAGAGCTGGGAGTCAGCAAACTGCATGCGTCCACGAAGACGCTGGGCATGCTTGCGTGGAAGTTGCCCTGCAGCAATGACATCTTCGATGGCCTGAGTCAGCTCGGCACGGCGCTTCTCAGTGTTACTCACAGCCATGGTTCCGGATGCCGAACCCCCAAGATTGAACAAAACTCCCAAGGCTTCACAACTAGATGAAAAGGGCATACACTTATCACCAGCCTCAGCAAAGGCCCAACCCAAAAGTTTGAACAAGGCAACCACCGTCTGCTCTGCATTCCGGGACAAACAGGGTCGACTGAAGCATATGAAATCGTCATAGAACGATGTCCAAAGAAGACCACATCCTACGACCCCAATCCACCACAAGGCTCTAGCCAATCTAAGGAATGAATGCACGCTTCTGACTGCACCAAACGGCAATACTGTTCCTTGGAAGACTGCTGGGCAACCTTCGTGAGGGTTGAAGACACGTATGTAAGAAAATTCCTTACCTTTGGGATTCAGGCCTATCTGGCGGTAAGCACTGGAGAGGTCAAACGTCCTGGCTTCCAACTCACTATCACTAGCACACTCCCTGGTGCGCTGAAACCAGTACGTCACCAAGGCACAAGCCACATCTGTGGTGTGCAACAACGGGCTTTCACTAACCCCCACACTAGAGTTGACTCCAGACTCACTGAAGTCGTCGATCAGGCGGATCTTGCCTGGTCTTTGCTCAATGCCGAACCTCCTCGAAAGAGGGGCATCCTCAGGTATTGCTTCAGGGGCTGAAGGGCCAATCAACCATCCTAAAGCAACCTCTCCTAGGGTCTTCTCCCAAACAGCTTCATCTAACGAATCATCGCCAGAGCTGTGACAATCCCTCAAAGCCTGAGCTCTGACGGCGGCCGATCTGCTGCGAAGCATTTCCTCGGTGCAAAGGGCAGGCTGAAACCTAGAAGGGAGCATGCCAGTGGGTTCAACATCGCCTGTCAGCGAGGCGCCTACAACCAGTTCATCGCAAACACCCAAGTCAGGAAACCCCGTGGCCACCAACATCTCTTTGAAAAGAGCTAAACGCTTGCCCTTGGTTGCCGCATTCAGAGTGGCATCCATGTTGCCTCTGAGCGCCTCATCAGAGGCTTGCAGCTCGCGAGCCCTGCTTGTCCAGCTTGAAATGAACTTACACCTCAACCGAGCAATATCAGCAGGACTTGAAGTTGCATTAAAGTTGACGGCATCAATCAACTGCACAGGTATGGCATGTTCTGGTGCAAGGGGGTGAGCACATGTCAAAGCTTGTTCAATGAATTCTTCGGGAGTCCAACACGTGCCAAAAATCCTACAAGTGAAAGTGCTTTCCGACGAAAAACCTGGGCCGAAGGAGGGTTCAATGCACACCCCCACTGCCACACCAGCATCAACCAGAGCTTGAAGCACTAAATCAGCCTCACCACTCCCGAAACTCCCCAAGCTAACAGAGTGGAGAGGCTTGCAGTGATCGAAACAGGGTGGCGGCACCGGCCACACACATGTCTTGGTGCATTCGAAAAGGCCAACTAGCTTGGCCTTGAACTCAGGCACAATGGCAGGGACCTTGGTGGAGCGAGGTTGCAGGCCTGAAAAGGCCTGTGCCGTGGCATTGGTGGGTTGCCAGGTCGGCAGAGGCAACCCCTGTTCACAAAATCGCAAGATGAAAGCATGAGAGATTGCATCACACAACGCAGTGGGATAATGAACTTCTAAGGAGGTGGCAAACACACGTTTGGCACCCTTGCGCTGCACTCCCCATGGTTCATGCCGATGTGAATTGTCACATGTCAAATGGATGGTGTGCACTTGAGGGAAATTAGCTAGAAGGCGCGTCCATTTGGGCCTAGAGGCCCCATAGGCACAGGCCTGATGATCTTGAATGCAATCCTGGTCTACATGCTGGCGTTCCCTCATAACCGTGACCCACCAAAACAACGAAGAGCGTGGGTTCTCAATCATGCATGGCTTGGATAAAATGCAACACAGATCCATGATCTCGGCGGTGAATGCGTACAGCACATTGGCGGCGCCCACTCGCTCAAAGTCGGCCCCTTGCAGGTTCTCCAAGCCATCTGGAAAGAGCACGGAGCGAAGCGGCTGAGGGAGATCGTCTTCACCTGGGAGATCAATGGAGCGGGCGGCACTGGCAGTACCGCATGGCGGTGCTAGAAAAACTCCTTTGACCATGGGATCCCTGACCCACTTGCATACTAGGGCCTGGTGATCAGGCCGGGTTAAATCCAACTTGGTTACAGATGCCTTAGGTGCAGAAGGCATCGTCTTATCAACAGCAAGGCAATTCGAAAACCCTTTCCTAAGGAAAGAGGCAGTGACTCCGGCCGTCCCACAAAACAGTTCTAAGACAACCGGAGTGGTGAAACCATGTGGGCTACTGCCCGTTGCTGTTTGTCACTCGGGCTTGTGGCCCTCCTGGGCCTGTGGCAGCTCGGATGCATGGGCAGCACGGTATGCATGCGGCTTGAAACAACCAGCCTTGAAACACACATGTCGTCCCTTGGGACATGCCCCTCCCGGGGGCGCCAGGGTACACTCACCTGTGTTGTAATCGAAGCAAAGTGCACGACCCTTGGCATCCCTACCAACACAGCCCAGGTAACCCCTGGGCGCAGCACTAGATCCTGAACCTTTGCCTTTGCTACTGCCTTTGCCTTTGCCTCGCCCTTTCCCCCATTGCTGCCCCTGAGAGCTCTGAGGCCTTTGGGCTTGTTCAGCTCGATACCGCAAGGTGGACTGAAACTGTTCCTTGGGCAGCGGGAGAAGGTGAAAAGCAGTTTGATAATCAGCAAGGGCATTCTCAAGGAGTGCATCCAGGGGCTTTACGGGCCCTGTGGGTCGGATGTCGGCACAGTTGCGTGACAGAAATGTGAAAGCTTCTCTATCGGCTCTAAGTACCTGAGTCAATGAAGTACCTTGGAAGCCTGGAGGTGGATCGATGGTGAGGTGTCGGAGCAACTTATCACAATAAGCTTGGTGGGCCGAAAAAGAAATCAGCCCAGCGAAATCGTAGGCTAGGCCTCTTCGCAAGAGGCACAAGGAGAGGCTAAACGTCGTGGATATTGCCTCGTCCGGAACAGCCTTGGTTTCAGTGACTGAGAGTGAAGATGCGTCAAGTTTGAGTTTCTTCCCAGTCTTTGCATGTGAAATCTCTGATTCCCTTGAGGTGCATTTGCTTGGCTCTACGTACATCAAAGTGCGCTTCTCATATTGCTGACAGCATTCATCCAGCAAATGGTGCGAAGGTTCATTCTGACCAGTGATGGAAACCCCTCCTAGTCGAGTTCGAAGGTCGTTCATCCTGGTGGTTCTCTCAGCAAAAGGAATGGGCTTCACAGTGGAATCATCGGACGACTCTACAGCAGCTTTAAGTGAGGCCGTCACAACAACTTCTGATTCAAAATGCAATCTTCTGAGGGCAGCCATGTCACCCATCGCCGGCTGCACTCCCCCATTCAAATCCCTGGCCCAAGCATCAAATTGGGCTTCTTGCACTTCAGCACCTGGCCTGGCTATGGTAAAGGCCAAGTGAGCCATGGTCCGTATGCCGTTGCGCGACAAAGCATTGCGCAATCCCAAGCCAACGCCATATTCGAGGGCGCGAGCACTGAAGTGCGCCTCACTATCGCACTGGTTTGCCATCTCTGAGCCTAAACAGAGGTGAATGAGAGTTGTGACAACACCCAGGGGCAAACATGCAGCGGTGGCAAGGTGGGTTGACAACTCAACATGAAAGTATATATGAATGCATCATGACCTTAGTTACCTAAGTTCATGCATCGTGCTGAGACCTTAGTAGGTGAAGCGTCTCTCTGGACGTCAATGGCCTCTCAGGGCTCCATGCAAGCAAGCTCAGTTGCTGCCTTGTTTTCACGCAGCACTCCGTCTGCTAGTTTGGGAAACAATTTCCACATCGCAAGCCCATAGGCTCGCATACAGGGCAAAAGGTGGCACTAAGTTTGCGGCCACATTTCAAACGATCGCCGGACCTCAGCTCATGAATGACTAAGGTCTTCACATTGATGTAGAGTTGGCCTGGTGCAGCCTGAGTGGCACTTGCAGAGGACTGGACTGGGGCCCGACTCTGGATCTCAACATCGCTGTCCTCATCTGAAGAAGAAGAGCTCTCATCCGACTCATCCGAACCACTTGAGCTGTCGTCGGCTTTGGTGAGCTCGGGGAGGTCTGCCTCGTCCAAGTCGATCACGCCGTCAGTGTCCTCGACCAGCGGCCAATCAATCTCCTTCTTGACCTCAGCAATGGGCTCAGCCAGCGCTTCCTCCAGGTCACGATCTGAAGCTGCAATGTCATCTGCTTCGGCACCAAGAGGCGGCACTGGGGTGCCCGGGGCCTTGTTCAAGGCACCAGCATTCGGAGTCATCATCCCAGACCGTGTTGCATCAGGTCTGAACCTTTCAGTGTGAATCCTGTTGATCACTTGCAGGAAGAGCCTGAGCGAAGCTGTGATGACGTCTCTGGAGTACAACGCAGTAGCTCCCTGGGTAGACGTACTGTGTCTCGCAAGCACAGCACGGTGTGCATCTGGTATGCCATACTTTGCACACCACGCAATGGCCGTGGCCTTGAAGGAGTGCGTGGTGAGCTTGAGGTGGCCATGCTCGATCCCCAATCGATCGAAAAGACAACCGATGAACTTGTTCGCCTCACCCGACGTCAAGTAGCGGGATGTCCAAGGGTTGCCTGCAGCTCCACTGGCGCAGGCATCATATACCCAGGCTCTTCCCAAGGCTCGTTCAAGCCGGCCTGCCTCCTCAAGGCAAGGTATTGCACCACCCAATTGCGGCCATCTATGCCGTTGGCTGCTGCGACCACCGGTAACAGCTTGCTTTTTGTTTGGGCGCTCTTCGCACCTTTGTGGACAGTGGCTCCCGCCTCGAAGAAGACGTGCTCCTCATCTAACCGCACTTCCACAACAGCAAGCAAATCCGACCACCTGCTGCGTGAGTACAAAAGGTGCAACAGGTGGCCGGTCAAGATCCTGTCGATCAAGTCATAGGCGGCATCATCGAGCACCTTGTGCAATTCAAGGACTTGGGACACAGTCAACGTGTCAGCTGGTCTCCATGGCTTCTTGTTGGTGTAGAGCTGAGAAGCCAGCCCTCGGATCCTGAGGCTCACTAGGACCGATTCACATCCATCGATCCGAAGCACATGGTGGCTGAAACGAAGGGCCTCGACAAATGAGATTCCCCTCGTAGCCGAAGCGCCAGTCTCCTTCAAGAAGCGGAGGTAGTGCCACGCCATCTGCTCCTTCACTGGCATCCAGAACAAACCCATGTTGTCACGATGCCATGTCTTGAAAGCCAGCATCGAGTAGTACCTCTTCAGCAATGTGTTGGGGGACTTCACTGCAAAGATGGAGTCCAACAGCTCCCGGGCGTACTCATCAACCATGCCTGCACTTGCCTCGGCAATAGCCGTTCTGCCGGGATCACTGTGTTCCGGACATAGGGAGAGCAAATCCCACCAAAGACGAATGCTCATGGCCCTTCTTTGCTCCCGCTCATTCACATAGGATCCACCGACCATCTTCCGCACAGACCTCAAAAACAGAGCATCGCACGGCTGTGCCTCTTTGATGTCGATTGCGGCTCCAACCGATGCTCCTTCTCCAGCTTTGAGTCGGACTTGGAAAATGTTGTTGCCACCTTGGGGCAACTTGAGCTTAGGGACTGGCACACTCGGCTCAGGACTGAAGAACTTGCCCAGGCGACCACGCTCCCAGGGGAACTTGAAGACGGCCTTGTCTGTCAGACGCAGAGCAGGGTGCAGCAAGCCACCAGATTGTTCAACACTGGTGGTCCGACTGGAGACAACTTGCACCTCTTCATCATCCTCATCGTCCAACACAAGGGTCTTAGCTTTCTTCACTTCACGAAGACGTGCATCATCTTCGTCACCATCATCTTCTCCTAGTCCAGAGTCATCTAAGCCTGACAGGTTCAGGCCAAGCTTGCATGCCACCCGGGAAACATTTGGGGCCTCGTCCTCATCCTCTGACTTCAGGTGTGCAATGGGCTTGGCAAAGACCCAACCTTCCTCAGCAACAACTGAGGAGTCATCATCCTCAGCATCCCAACCATGCTTCTTCCTGGCTTGCGCTTGGGCAATCCAGCGCATTCGCCTATTGCTTTTTATTTCTGCATGCATAGCAGGAGTGATTGACATGTCCTTCTCCTCGTGTACATGGGGATGCACAGAACTTGCATCTGAACCCGCAGCTCCAGGGTTCTTTAAGGTAACCCCTGCTTGGTCCACTGGAAGATGCAGCACCATAAGGCAGACTTCCTTTTCTCATGATGGGATAGCTCGAACTGCCTGTCTTAGGCATGAGGGCTAGGCTACATGCACGAACTCGAAGTGAGTGCCCAGTGAAGATCTCGTCAGAGAGCACTGGAGGCGATGTCAATCGCACAAGCTGAGGGCACGAAGCAAGCAATGTCCTAGGAGGTGATGGGGTGGATGGTGGGCAACGAAACGCCAAAATCTGGCGCAAACCCACCCTGGACCCTCCCTTGAGTCAAACATTGCACACTTTGATTGATGGCACAATCAATCATCACGATAAGGTTGGGTCAACAAGTTGACAAACACATAATTACTGGGGCATTGTTGTCATTTCTATCATTCCTATACGATCACCATCACTATCATCACTCGGGCAGCAGCAACCCCCTGCGACCACCAGCTCTGCCACCGCCCAGGAGCCTTCAAGGTGGCCAGCCAAGCCCATCTCGGTCGATTTTCGACGTGCAGACCCTCGCCAAAACGCGCACACATCAGGTGTGCGTGGTGTCACTTGGTGGGAACATGACCTGTGTCCAGCTGGTCACGATATCCCCAAGTCGTTGGTGGCTCGCAGATCATCAAACGGTGAACCACCAACTAACCATCATCCGGAATGGTCAAGAAGTTTCATCATGGCTAATCACAAACTCAGGCAGTTGTAACTCTTCCAAGAGCTGGTCATACACAATGGCTAGCCATCATGGCTAACAACCAATAGCTGCTGGTGAAGAATAGCTGCTGCCACGGAGTGACCAGCGATCTCCACTAAAACGCCACAAGTGACACGACTTGCACCTGGACCAACTTCGTAAAGAGCGGCGAATCCTTAGCTGCGCCACCATGGCTGTCATGGCATCCAACACAACTCCTGTTTGTCTCAAAAACGACCCAAAACCATCATCATCAAGCATGGTCATGAACCAGTTATTAACCCGTTATATAACCATTCATGAAACACCATTCAGTGACCATCATCTCACCATCATTTGACCACCCATCTTGGTCCCCCTGCATGGTGCGGCAACGCCGCAGCCATGAGGTCGTCCACGTTCCACCGGTGGGCGTGGTATCTGCCGCGGCACCCCGGTGGGACCGTGGGGACCATGCTACCATTGAAACTACCAGGGTGATGAGAACGGCTCATGATGATGGCTTCATCATGGTTAAGAGTGGTATATCACTATGATTTATTCAATCTTGGATCCTTCACATGAACAATGTTTTTGTTACAAATCACCAGGCTTACCAATGGTTGAGAACCATGGTCACCAGTTGGCACTCACTTGGGCTCACCATGTACGAATGACGACCATGGCCGGCTCCCGTGGAACTGCGAAAGCCATCCGAAATGATCAGATTTGAACATTTGAATGGGGAAGCTTGTCCCCAAAGAGGGACCCTCACCCGTGACTGGTCGCCCTGTGGCGCCAGTATCAGCGGTGCCGTCGCACCTGTAGAGCAGGCCTTCAAGACATTCCTGCGCTGCTCTGGCCTGCAAATGAGGCGACCTTGGGAGCTCGCACCAATGGCAACGTGCAGAGCACTGATCTGAATCGTCAGCTCGAAGACTACCGACGAATCAATTTGCTACCAAGACTTTTGGCCTCAGGTGTTTTTCCATCCAAACATCATCAGTTTTCAAAGCTAAACCACCTGAACTTGATCCTTGTTTGGAGAGAAGCGGACCAAAGATTTTCACTCATCAAATGGTGGTTTCTCAAGATAGGGCACCCCCCAGTCATCATCCACTTAACCATTTACAGTGCTAATAAACCACGGGGTTTCGGCAGCAGTTTTTCGCCGCCCGCCAAGGGACAGGAGCAGCAACAGCTGGTGGATCTGTTTATCTATGGCGCCATTCTCCTGGACAAAAGCCGACCTTTGAAGAGATTTGGAACCTCTGGTAGAACCAGGATTTAAGGAACATCATCGTCGTCGTCGTCGTCGTCGTCGTCGTCGTCGTCATCATCATCATCATCATCATCATCATCATCATCGTCATCATCTATAGGCTATAGGTTTTCTTGCCCAGGCCACATCAGTGTCATCCAGGTTCGCAGCGGACAGCATCATGATGTGGCTCTTACAAAAAAAAACGCAACAAATCCTTCACGGCACAAAGAGTACTGCTCATACAAATATTGATGAAGATGTTTGGCATCCAGGTACTCTAGACTTTAGACTATTTAGACATGTACTGGCCGCAAAAGGGATATCAGAAACATGCATATGTGTCATGGCAGGCACCAAGAAAGAGCACTGTAGGAACCCAAAACACCAGTCGGAACTGGAAAACACCATCCAGGAACCAACAAAAAATCTAGAAAAAAAGAACCACAAGAACCACCAACCCGAAAAAAACAATCAACCCCCAAAACACCCTGTTTTCCACGAAACAACATATCCTCAACAAACAACCCAGTCCAACGAATCTCCCAACCAGCTACAGCAGCAGCTACGCCGTTACGGTCCTCCTTGGTGAGCAAGTCTCGATCTCGAGTGGTGCCCACGAAAAGCTCGCTGAATTGGGACAACTTTGGTTCCAGTATCGAAGCCTGGCAGCACCGAAGGACCATTGGCCACGGCCACCACAGCAGGCTGCTGTGGTACCACGTTGGGCCATGCTCAGATCCGCGCATGAAGCCATCAACTTTCGAGTCCTTTTTTCTAATGTCATGAGACCAAGTTATTGGTTATGGCGGTGTCAAGGGCCCCTGTACCCCCAGCTATTCACATAAATGCCCAGTCATGCTTCGTCCAACTGTTGGGACAGGTTCACTACTACCCGTTGTTTGGACGGTTGGGGGCTTGACCTCGCCACACCCAGCCACCTGGTTGGTGTACCCCCCCCGGCAACAGCCTCCGAAAGGCCATGCAGCGCGAGGGCAGCAAAGGTCTCGGGATCGTGCGATTTGGCCTCCTGGAAGTGCTGAGGCCGAAGGATCCAAAACAAACAGATGAATTGTGAGATGATGCTGAGATGATGGTGAGACGATGCTGAGATGATGCTGAGATGATGGTGAGACGATGCTGAGATGATGGTGAGATGATGATGAGATGATGGTGAGATGATGGTCCAAGTGATAGTTGATGATGGTCCAAGTGATAGTTGATGATGGTTAGTGATGGTTAGTTGGTTAGTGATAATGGTTGATGATGGTGATGGATCCTGAAGGTTGGTGATGGCTGGTGGTTGATAATTGATGATGGTGAGTGATGGGTTGACGGCCAGGTTGGTTGAGGCACGGCCCCAGTTCTAGCTGGAGATTCACCCAGTGAACTGGAAGCATGGAATCCCAAAACATGGCTTTATCCAATGGTTTTTCACCCAAAAAATGAACTTTATCCAAGCTTTAAAGTGGATTTGGCAATTCTGAAGTTCAGCCACCACCCCAATCCTGGGGTCGCCGGGTGTACTCCAGTGATAGATGGTTGAAGAGCTGGCAAGCATAGCCACATACCCAGCACTTGCTGAAGCTTTCCCAACGATTTCCCCAGTCGTGCCCGGCGTAACCCACCGATGTTTGCCATGCAAAACATGTCATGCAGAAGAAATGTATCATCAACCAAGTTACATGAGTAACTAGAAACTTATAAATCCAACGAATTGTAAATCTATAAGCACTAGACATGACAAGGTAAGCCCCCTAGTTACTCAGATTTACAACCAGGTACCACAGCACCAAGCCCCATCCCTTCACTCCTGAGGGCTGAAGAGGATCGATGGCGCAGCTTGCCGCTTGGCGCCCAGGCCAGTAATACCTTGCAGGTGAACCGCCACGGGGATGTCGTGATTTCCAGGGGGGTCTGGAGGGGCGTTGTCCAACGATGGTGGATATACCACCATTTATGGGATGTTAGTACGTACCACATCGTACCACCATCTATAGGGTTCTAGTTACTCTCAATTTCTGTTACTCTCAATACTAGTTATGATTGGATGGGATGGTGAGTACGTACCACCATTTATGGGTTTCTTGATGGGATTGTTGTTTATGTAAGGTGGTTTTCTTAAAAGAGGGGACACCAAAAATTGTTGGTTTATTAAAAACAATGACTAATAATATGGGATTACAACTGGGGGTACCCCATATGACTTGAGAAACCACCATTAACCTACAGATAGGGTTTCTTGATATTTCATGGTATAGGTGATTTGTTGATAATCAGAAAACATGAATGAGTGGTTTGTTGATATATGGTGATTTCTCAAGTCATAGGGGTGCCCCTAAATCATCCGGTTTATCGACAATTCATAGTTACCCTTTTTGGGGTTTCCTATTTGAGAAACCACCAGATGGGTTTCATCATATGTGAATTCATGATATATGCAAGCCAAATGCGTTTGTTTCAAAGCCATGGTGCACCACCAGTGATGTCACTGGTGGTTTTCCTGTCAGTACTGGTTATTCTCGGATGGGATGGTTGGTAGGTACAACCATTTTGGACAATCCCACGCACAACACCTGCACCTTGACAGGCCCCCGCGGCCAAGAATAACTCAACTGCATAGGATTGCAGGTTTGGATCATCCCATTTTGCGACCTGGTTATATCATCTGCTGAAGAACCACACAAGCAAGCCCTGCACTTGTATCCCCATGGTATATCCACTTAGATTGGTATACTTCGCTAATGCTATCATCCATCCATTCCAGACATATGTCTCAATGGTATATCTCAGTGGGTGTACTTCGGGGGATTGGATCGAAAACACCAACCACATTGCTCCTGAAAAAACCGTATGACACCTGCCAGATCGCCCTCTTGCCATTCGTTTGGGGCTCCAGACCATGCTGTTGCTTGAAGGCTGCGACTTGTTTCGCAAGGAGCGTCGTCATGGCAACAAGTTCTTCAACGAGGAATCGATGTCTCACTGGGTGCCATGGGGGTACCCCCAACACCAAAGCTATGACAGACTTTTCTGCGTAGGGAATCACCGACTCCTATGGGCAAATCTTTGATGGACAGAGCTCACTGTCTTGTTGTTTGTTGCTGAAGCTGATAAGGGCGGCCTCTGTGTGCTGGGTCACCGTTGGTTTGTCAAGCATCTCTGGGGCTACTGTCTTGTCGATCACAACAGGAGTTGTGTGCATGGTTTGTGTTTTTTTTGTTTGCGAGTTTCGTGCTTCCTTCCTTCCACAGCAATCACAACTCACTCCTTGAGTGTCCATGGTAGACTGCAGCAAGTCCAATTCAGATCTAAAAAAAATCCGGACTATGATACGTTTCAATCGCCTGATTCAGCTCTTCACCACGAGTTGCCTTTAACTCGATTTCCAACGTTACCCGTTGGAACCTCTACCTAAATAAAAATGCCAGGTGGTTGATGAGTAAATCATCGTTGCCAGATTAGACTACTAAACAATGAATGGAACGGTTTTGATCTTCCAAAGATGAGATGGGTAGGACCATTTGTGAGATACTCAATGGTTGCAATGGCTTGCAATCCTTAAACGAAAACAGTTTTACAAACCCGTTACAAGACATGTTGGCCACTTTTAGAATCGACCAAGCAGGGTCCATCCCCCTGCTCCGTGACCTGGTACTGTAAATCCGGATTTGGAGCATCCAAATACTCCCAGCAGATGGACATCCCAAGAACGACCTGAGAACCACGCAAGTTAAAGCATTACAACAGCATCCATGGAACATGGAGGGAGAAGGAAGATGATGGAAATAGAAGGAAATAAAGCAGGCTGGAAACACACCAGCGGAAAAGGAAACCAATATGAAAGCACCACTGTCAGAAAACACCATCAACAGAAAACATTCATTCTTTGAAAACCCATTCAGCGGAAAAATAAAAGAGCAAACAGAACATGAAAGAAACAACAAAAATCAAAACGAATTGTTCATTTCCATTTTTAACATTTGACCGGGATAAGAGACCCGCTGCAACCGACATTAAACATGCAAATTACTTTACTTCGAGTGATCCCCACCATGTCGTGTCATCACCGCTTGTTGACTCCACTTTTGTCTGACATTCTCTCCGGCATATCTTCTGACATTCTCTCTGACATTCTCTCTGACATATCTTCTGACAATCTCTCTGACATTCTCTCTGACATATCTTCTGACAATCTCTCTGACATTCTCTCTGACATATCTTCTGACAATCTCTCTGACATTCTCTCTGACATATCTTCTGACAATCTCTCTGACATTCTCTCTGACATATCTTCTGACAATCTCTCTGACATTCTCTCTGACATATCTTCTGACAATCTCTCTGACATTCTCTCTGACATATCTTCTGACAATCTCTCTGACATTCTCTCTGACATATCTTCTGACAATCTCTCTGACATTCTCTCTGACATATCTTCTGACAATCTCTCTGACATTCTCTCTGACATATCTTCTGACAATCTCTCTGACATTCTCTCTGACATATCTTCTGACAATCTCTCTGACATTCTCTCTGACATATCTTCTGACAATCTCTCTGACATTCTCTCTGACATATCTTCTGACAATCTCTCTGACATTCTCTCTGACATATCTTCTGACAATCTCTCTGACATTCTCTCTGACATATCTTCTGACATTTCTTCTGACATTCTATCCTGACATACCCGTCTGACATATCTTCTGACATTCTTTCTGACCTATGTTCTGACATTCTCTCTGACATATCTTCTGACATATCTTCTGACATTCTTTCTGACATATCTTCTGACATTTCTCTCCAACATTCTTTCTGACATATCTTCTGACATTCTCTCTGACATATCTTCTGACATATCTTCTGACATTCTTTCTGACATATCTTTCTGACATTTCTCTCCAACATTCTTTCTGACATATCTTCTGACATTCTCTCTGACATATCTTCTGACATATCTTCTGACATTCTTTCTGACATTCTTTCTGGCATATCTTTTGACATTCTTTCTGACATTTCTCTCCAACATTCTTTCTGACATATCTTCTGACATTCTCTCTGACATATCTTCTGACATATCTTCTGACATTCTTTCTGACATTCTTTCTGGCATATCTTTTGACATTCTTTCTGACATTTCTCTCCAACATTCTTTCTGACATATCTTCTGACATTCTCTCTGACATTCTTTCTGGCAT
>VSDK01003903.1:12363-27018 GCA_009767595.1 Symbiodinium kawagutii | reverse complement strand
TCGCGGTTGAGGTCCGCGCGCTTGGTCGCGGTTGAGGTCCGGCAGCCACCACTGGCCGCGCATGGTCGTGGTTCAGGTCCGGCAGCCACCAGCAGGCATACATGATGGTGGTTGAGGTCCGGCAGCAACCACTAGTCGCGCTTGGTCGTGGTTGAGGTCCGGCGAGACAAGGAGAAGGAGGAGAAGGAGGAGGAGGAGAAGGAGGAGGAGAAGGAGGAGGAGGAGGAGGAGGAGCAGTCAACTCTGATAAAATCTAACAACCCTCACCTGACAGGTGGGGAAAAATCATTCCAAAAAGGAAAACATGAAGCGAACTTCAATCCAGGATTTGTAATGGTAGCCTGCTTTCCACATTAAGGATCCATTGCGACCTGAACGTGAACGCTGAAGAAACATGGATAAAACATCAAATGACACACATGTCAAAAACAAAATCGAAAAAGTTGCAGGTTTGGGACCATCACAATGAAGCTATCCAAAGCGCATGCTCCAGGTTTGTTGTTTGGTTGCCTGTGATGCATTGAATCAAACAGAGGTGCAAAAAAACAAAAATTTCAATCGATAACCATGTCAGAACAAAATTTCATGTTGCTATGAATTTACAAATGAAATTTGCAGCTCCTGCAAAAAAATCACAGAACAGTTTTTTCAACGAACTGCACAAGCTCAGCTGAATCGCAACCTACCTCATATCACGTAACATTTTCCAGTCCATGACACCAATCTCCAACAGTCCAAGTTGGAATGCTTTAGGGTACAGGCGACGCATATTTGCATCATTGACGAAAAGTCATGCCACAACGAACCAACTGGGCTGAGATTGCGACACGAAATCAAACAATTGAGAGGCTACATGCCGGCGACCTTCATGCTCTCCATGGATTTTGCTGACAGAGCAACAACGAGATTTTCATGAAAACCAAAATTTGTTTCGGTGACCACAGAATTCCATCACCATCAAGTCACTGGACGCTGATGGCATCGTCAAACCAAGATGGAATAACAATATATCAGATTTTGAACAATGACAACTTTTGGAAACCAAGTTGTTTCAAAAGCTGCGGAAAGAAGTGGGCTGCATCACGAAGGCCTGCCCTGCCGACATCTCCCCTTCTAGGCAAGTCCAACTCTCTTCCTGCAAAAAAGTACAGTAAATTGAGGCCCTCTTCCACATTTTTGAAAGTTTATTGCCATTGCATCGCAGCTGAAAAGAATTGCAACGATTTGCAGCGCGCAAGCTGATTTTCATGGGGGATGTGCAAGTTCTTCTGTCCTCCACTTCATGAAAATCGAGAAGTTTCACTGACTGCTGCATGTTGTTATCGTGGTCTTCCACCAGACTCCAACAAATCAGATACAGGCCCATCTCTTCCTCCCTTGTAGGGCCAGGCATGCAGAAACAACTGCTGCACTACACTGCCGAAGCAGGGCATCACTGCCATCCATGTCGGCAAATTATGCGGACGATGGGCATTCTTGAAATGACCTGGTCCACTGAAGTGGAGACATCAAAGTATTGGGCGCCAATAGTCCTCAGTCGAGCGGCAAGAGCGTCAAATCCCAGCCTGCTGGAGCACAGTCTGTTCATTTGCAAGCCGATACACCCCGACAAAAACTGGCCGAAGGAAGCCGAGGCGCTTTCAGTTTGATTCACAGGTGGTGGGAGCGCGGCTTGTGGCAAGGAGTTTTGTAGAAGAACGGCCAGAAGGCTCGAACGTGAGGGAATGATAGTTTTCCCCTTAAACTTACAGAAGCGACTCTAGCTGGCACAGGTTGTGTGATACTTGGCCTGCTGCCTTTGTGATGCTGATTGGTAGCGTTCTTTTTCATCATTGGGAGCGGCTCTACACAGGGCCCAACCACATGCAACAGCACAGGCATCACTTGACGCGGTGCTCAATGCCTTCTCTGCATTTGGATCCTTGTACGTTTTGCAGTTGTTACTCGTGACCGCTGCCACGAGTGCTAAAGCGGCTCTGCTAGAGAAAAAATCACTTAACGTGGTGCTTGTTGGTGTTCTTGCTTACTAACGGATGGGATTGCTTCGTTCCCATTGTGGCAGAGGGCGGCTTACGCCCCCTCTACTTGCTGCTTTTGGTGTTGTCCTCTTCCACAGATGGCGATCGTTGCAGCGGCGTCGGTCCTAAACAAACAAGGGGTTGCCATGTTAAAATGTAAGGCTT
The DNA here is from genome assembly GCA_009767595.1 of Symbiodinium kawagutii. Taxonomy (NCBI): domain Eukaryota; class Dinophyceae; order Suessiales; family Symbiodiniaceae; genus Symbiodinium; species Symbiodinium kawagutii. The sequence continues at coordinate 24,835 of VSDK01003903.1, read as the reverse complement.
TCAGTTTCAAATTTACTGGCGTATAATTTTTGAGACTTGGAAAAAAGAATGGACCCTTCGTGTGCCACAATTGCTGCATGATGGCAAGTGAAAAACTAGTTTGCTGGAATATTGAATGAAGCTAGGATCGTCGTGTTCTAGAGAAACAGTGAGAGCCGTAGTTTTACTTTTGTTTCACTTAGTGATTTGGATTGAAGTGGCTTGGTTTGGCCTTGTTCGTTGCACGGCCCTTCCGCTCTTGCGTTCTGACCTGCCATTTTCCCACCCTTGGCCTGTCTTGTCCCTGGCTTGGCCGGCGACCGCCTTGAAGAGGTGCACTGACTGGGCCCCCGAAATCCTTCGCGAAAACGATGTTATTTCTGTCTTCTTGCAACGCAGGAAGCAAGCCTCCATTAGGCGAGCCACATGGATCCAATGGGCGCAAACCATCACTACACGTCGACCCAACTTTTCCAGACAATTCGAATAAGTTTTGACCCCCATACCCCTAATTTCAATGTTGGAACTTGAACCGCCTCTGAAAACACCAGCTTCCACAGCACAAAAATGACGCGAAAGAAAATTGTCAGCGGCAGCAACATTGAAATGGGGGGGCAGGGGGCAGGAGGGGCAGCGTAGAAAATTGCCCCGCGCAAAGCGACATATAGGCACACAGAAAAACCATGAAAATTTAGAATGGCTGCGGTCCTGCTAATACGTGTTAATAAAAAACTCTTAAAACATTGCTCCTGCACATGAGCAAACCCCCTGCCAAACTGAACAAAGGAACAAAGATTTCGGTTACTTCCCTACCGATAAGATTTCTTTCTCAAAGGTGAAAGTTTACAAAACGCTGCCCCTGATAAGCATTTTCTCTCAAAGGTGAAAATTTACAAAACGCTGCCCCTGCGCATAGGCAAACCTCGGGGAAACTTTGAAAGGATTTGGTTTGCTTCCCTGCCAACATGATTTCTGCTTCCAAGGTGAAGGTTTACAAAACGCTGCCCCTGTGCATAAGCAAACTGGGGGGAAACCACGGGTAAACTTGAAATAGATTGGGGAAAGCGCCGTCCATCTCACCGCGCGCGGAAATCAACAAAACATATGTTCTTTCTTGATGTCTACACGCGACCAGGTGGACGGCGCTTTCTCCAATCTATTTCAAGTTTACCCGTGGTTTCCCCGGAGTTTGCTTGTGCACAAGGGCAGCGTTTTAGAAACATGTGCTTTTGAGACAAAAATTACATTGGCAGGGCCGCAAAACAGAAATTTGCCCCAAGTTTGCCCGAAGTTTACCCTATGCACAGGGCCAATTTGAAAAATTATACAAAACGCGGCGCAGCGGCAAGAGAGGCAGCAGCTCGTTCAACACGCCTGCGTTGGCTTCTCGCAGGCGCGGACGCTAAAAACTTACGCAAAACCACGCTGCAAGAAGAAGTTGGAAACGGCATCAAAAAACTTGATTCAGGGCACCCACTCAAGGCACCTGTCGCAACAAATGATGGTGGCATTTGAACTTTATAATCGTTCGCGCTTTCCTGTTGCGCGAATTGTTATACCATTGAATAAAACGCAATCCGAAATCATTAACATGAATCATGGCTAGCTCGACGGCAACAATCTGGTCCAGAATTTCCTTCTTCTGGATTTCAAGCTGAATCTGCAACGTGTGTAGAACTGCCACTAACCTGATTCGAGCCCAGGATGTAAACACAAGTTGCAGGTGGCATGAGAAAGCGCCAAAGACATGCTGTGCATCAACCCGTGAGCAATGATGGAATGATGGGATGACTCTTTAACTCCTTTTAACTCCAAGTGGCAACCAGCGGTTAAATGTCAAAAGAGTAGTTGGCAAGCCATTGCGCTGGAAGAAAGCCTGCCCCATTGGTTGCGGTAGACAATGGGAGTCTCACATCAGCATTAAGAGACAATGTCTACATGTCTGAAATAAACAAGCGCTATTTCTGAAGCCATTTCTGGCCTCAATTTTAAAGTCGGCTCGCTTCTATTTTCAAATAAACAAAACTGAAACTAGCTTCAATTTTGCTCTTCGATTCTGACGTCGAAAACATGACCCGTTTGCACTCAAAAGGCCGAAGCTGTCATCCAATACGCAAACAACCGCCGCAAACAATGCCACAGCACGACCATGCCCATGGAGGAAGCGTCGCTGCAACCCAGTCACGCCAATTGGAAAAAATCATCACCCACATCCACGTTTGTGATGACGTTGTTGCGAATTATTTTGCGGGATCAGCCAGCACAAGTCGACGACACTGGAGGACCCCCGACCGGATCCCCAAAATCCTTCGCAAACGATGTTATTTCTGTCTTCTTGCAATGCAGGAAGCAAGCCTCCATTAGGCGAGCGACATAGATCCAATGGGCGCAAACCATCACTCACGTCGATCCAACTTTTCCAGACAATTCGAATGAGTTTTGACCCCCTTACCTCCAATTTCAATGTTGGAACTTGAACCGCCTCTGAAAACACCAGCTTCCATAGCACAAAAATAACGCGAAAGAAAATTATTGTCAGCGGCAACAACGTTGAAAGGGGGGGGCAGGGCAGGAGAAGCGTAGAAACCGTAAAGCGACATGTGCGCACGGAAAAACCAAAGTTTTTTCGGTTACTTCCCCACCGATAAGATTCCTTTCTTAAAGGTGAAAGAAAACAAAATGCTGCCTCTGACAAGCATGTCTGTCAAAGGTGAAAATAAACACAACGCTGCCCCTGCCCATAGGCAAATTCCTGGTCACTTCAAAGGCTTTGGTTTGCTTTCTTGCCAATAAGATTTCCGTCTCAGATGCAAAGGTTCACAAACGCTGCCCCTGTCCAAACTGCCGGTGGACTGCCGTACTGTATGTCCTTGGAAAACTCCTGGTTTTCAGGTTTGCAGAATTGGGCCCTTCATGTTATTCCAGGGCTGACAACGCAAGTGAAAAGGAAAGGCCTCGCTTCACTTTGGAAGTTGAAGACCCACCGCAAACTGAGAAAAAACGTCAGGGCAACTGAGCAATTTTTGGAAAACAAGAAAAATTGAAAGATTGATTGTTTTCATTTATTGGAAGAGTGTTCAGTTGCGGTGTCCCATACGAAGGAGGTCCCTTAACATGGAACGTTCATTTCTAAGATTTTGCGATTCCAAAAACAGGAGTCGCATTTTCCACGTGTGGGGCCTTGGCAAGTTCACCTTCTCCCGCAGCTGTGTTCGTTGTCATTCTTGCTGTCTTGAGTGGAGAGACTTGAAATTCAGCAAAGGTTTGCGCCTGTTATTCCAGAACATGTGTTGTTCCCGCACGAATCAAAATGTTCAAGCTAGAAGGAAAAGTGTTTCGCAAAGATCAAATCCCCGACCGGGGCATGACCCGAATTTCCGACTGGATCATGATTGAGGAAAAAATCCACATTGGTTGCGTAAGGAACTACTCTGCCCAGACGGCGTCAAGCGGTCTGTTTCGAAAGCTGTGAATCCAATACGCAAACCCGATGCCTTGAGCAATTTTCAAGTTTCAAGGGACTCGGCCTCACGTGGAGCCCAACAGGGCATCTGGAAAGGCTGACGTTGGCGCTGTGAGGTTTGGCAACTTCTGCGCGCTTTGCGACGCAAAAAAGGCTCCTTGTTACTTGGCAGGGTATGTAGGGTTTTGAGTTGCTTCCAGTCATGGATGTTGGGGGATTTTGAACATAGTATTATAGTGGCTCGAATCCCCGAGCAACCTCAAAAACCGGAATGAACATGGCAAAAGCGTACAAAACCAGAACCTCAAAAAACTTCATCAATCGATTGAGGGCCTCAAGACGTATTGGAGCCAGCCATCGAAGGAAAACTTCAAAAAACCTCAGGAACCTCAAATGTGTCTGAGCCTAGCAGGTTTGGGAATATATTCGCACGGAATTAGTAAAAGCGTAGGTTTTGGCAGATCATCAGACCGCCAAGCAACCAAGAGTTTTCCATGTTGCGCGCAACATAAATATCACCAAGCCGCATTGCGCCCACGTGCCCGCTTGGCCAGGCGCTTCATTTCTTGCGCGGTACCCTTTTCCATGGTTCAGGTTGGCAGTTCAATTTTTTCGGGCCGGTTTCCCGTGCCATGTGCCTGGCCCTTCTCAGTAGTGGACATCAATGATGGCTTCGTGTTGATTGAGCAAATGTCGATTCATGCTGACGCACTCGCCGCGAAATCATTACTTGGCGAAGGCATGGGTCACAGGCAGTTCCGCAACAAAAGGAGAACCGAATTCTAGAACTTGAATAGCGTCAGTTTTCCAAGGACGTACAGCAGCGCACCAGCAGTGGTGGACAGCGGCTTTGTGTTTCAATCGCAAGGACGCATATAAATCCATTCCACCCCCGACAAAATTACTATGTTTCAAACCAGAATTTCTGTTGGGCCCTAAAGAAAGGTGTTTTTATTGCGTTCAACAAATGGGCTCAGAAACGATTTTGGGCGAAGGACAGATCGGCAAAAAAAACAATTGGCAGAGCAAGGATTGGGCCCCGTGTTTGCAACCAATTTTGGCGCTAATTTTGGTCCCCTTCCTATTTCTTTACAGCAATGACGTCCCCAAATCCGGGGCCGAAAAAGGGCCCAAAAATGGGAACCCATGTCACGGTTTTTAAACCGAAGCAAATCGTTGTTTTTTTTCGGCGCTATCTTGAAAGTCTTGCCCGCTTTCTGCGCTCAAGATATCTAAAATTTTAGCCGCTCCGATATCGTGAGCTAACAAGAATGAAAAAAGTTAGAATGAACATCCAGTTTTTCGCACGTAGAAATTCTTAGGCGTTCCAACAGTGGTGGACAGCGGCTTTGTGTTTCAATCATTGATAAATCCTGCAGATGGATGCCTAGTCCAGCGCAGACAGCACTCGTCACCAGTCGTGGGTCATAGTCACTGTATGCAGTACCGTCAAGCAAATTGCCGCAAAAACGACCAGCAAAGGCCGGGGCCAAGGCTAGGCGTTTCAGTAGCAGCTAGCTTGTCAAGGCACCGCACACCGGAGATGCATCTATGACAAGGGCACAGCAGTGCTATACCGTGCCAAGCTCACATGCTAGGCTCACAGCTGGGTCTAAAGGACCTCGCTGCGCCAGAGCAGCAAGAATTGAGCTAAACGAGCCAAAACAGCTCATAAGTACCAATAGCACATTGCCATCAACCAGCGTCAAGACTCCACTTAGGCAGGAGAGCCTCAGACCGCTTCCTCTCCGCAAGGATGAATATCAACGTAGGCACCACTCATCGACCTGTCCACGCATCCAAGACGAAAGGGAGCGGCGAGAAAGATAAATACCTCTGTAGGCAAGAATCTCTTAACAGTCCTCCAGCTACCGAGAAGAGCAGACAGCTAGCCCCACCATCGGATAGTACACCTTCCAGCTAGTTTCCTTCCAAACTCCACCACTTCCCTCCTACGGCAACACCAATAGTCGCCAGTCAGTACTAAGTAGCAACCACCAGCGAGTCAATGAGACTCATCCAGATAAAGCGCAGAATGGTCCACAAAGTGCAAAGCACCGTGCAAAGCAGTCAGGGGTAAACAAAACCATGGCACCGGCCGCGCGCGCAGGAATACTCCTGTGAGCAAACCTGATTCCCACCCCAGCTGACGAGCGTCCACTGGCCTGAGAACGCCGTGCTGGCCAGGTCCATGGGAGGTACTCTTGCTTGACTTTGTATCGATTATTTGTTCTTGAGTCGGTATCCTCCCCAAGAACCTCTTGGCCAATTTCCTTCAAGTCCGTCGTAGCGGGACTCGATCCGAGCACTCCGCTTCGAAGCCACCCTTCAAGGGGGCTGAAACAACAAATCTTTTTCAAACCTCTTTTCAATTCTCAGCCTCCCTTCAAGCTCCCCTAAAGCTCTCCTTGAAATTCCCCTTGAAATCCCTCTTAAAGCTCGCTCCCTTCATCACTCCCGCCTTTAAGCCCACGGCTACTTCCACGCAACAAACAAAAGAAAAGAAGGCAAGGCAAAAGCAAAGGCAAGGTGAAGCCGCGCACGGTGAAGTGAACGCAGCCGTCTTGAGAAGACAGAATGAAAAGAGCAACGCACTCCCGCTTCTTCTTTAAGATCCGACACTCTGCCAAACGAAGAACCTAGAGTGTCTTTTGTGACGCTGAGCCACTTGAGTGGAACATGAACACAGTTGTGGTTCCTGTTTATAATGTTCACTCTATTGATGCAAATGCGGCACCGAAGCAAATGCTGACGAATGGCCAACAGCAAACCGGAGGCAAATTCATTTAATCGCCTGAACGGTTGAACCGTGGTCAATTGTCCATTTCTTAACTTCTCTTCCAGACATATCGGCTGAGTGGAATCGTGGTGGGTTTCGGCTTTCCTTCGTAGATTTCTTGATGATCTACATGGTCAGGATAAGCAGCCGTTCATGGACAGCAAACATTCATGTTTCCATAACTGTGGGTACACTAGCTCAGACAAACCAGCGGCGCAAACAATTAAGTCTCTTGGAATTGGCGGCTCCATGATGGAAGACTTGCGCCTCGGCGGTGACTGCACTAAGTTTTTGCTCCTGCACTTCTGCCGGCTGTTGTGATTGTAGCGGCGGCTTTATGTGATTTCCCTTGCACGGTTGCCGTCAGAACAATTAGTGAATGTTGCAAGGTGCAGTCAGTTTACTTCCGGATATCTCTCACAGATAAATTGTTTATTAAGGGGTCGCATTGGATTCCAGCTCTGCGGGTAGATCAGGAGGAACAGCTGTTCATAGATTGCAAAAGGTTCATTAATTTTCCTTGGCGCCACCCTTTCACTGTACAACCAGATGCGGAGCAATGCAACCCCATGTCACGCGCCCAGTGAGATCACCAGATGTGGGCAGCTGGAGGTCCATTTATTCCAGCACAGGCATGTCGCGCAGGTTCCAACAAGAACCAAGCGCCTTCAGTGTGTCCCTTTATCCTTGATTCAGTCTAGGTGAAAAGGTTAATTTTTTGTTTCTGCATTGGTACAGTTGAGCAAGACCGGCAACCACAGACAATTACAACCGTGTGAAACCGCATGCCTGAAACTGGGAAGTTGTTCGGGCCCAAACGACATTGCATGCTGGCAGCAGTTCTTGGTGTTCGTCGAAACTTCCATTGAGTGTTGGCTACACGCAATGTGCTTCCTTTAGACTGCGTTTGCATGCCAAAGTAAGAAAGCAAACCAACAATATAAATCGCTGCTCTACTTTTTTTGCGCCAAGCCGGATCAGATCCAGGCAACCGTGGTAGATCTCAGTGGTCAAGTTGGTTAAGTCCCACTCTCATAAAAAGCTTCCGAAACATGGGAATCATTGGTTGCCATGAAGCCTTAGCCTTTTCGCGGGTTATGCCCCCAAACACAAAGCTGCGAAACACTTGAAGTTGACCTGTCATTATTGGCCTTATCTCAACTCTCACTATTGCTCACATCCCGTCTTAGCTTTCTAATGAGATGTTAAAGTAATCAAGCACAAAAACAAGCGCGAAATCGCTGCAGTACCACTTTTACACCAAGAAGGATTAGATCCAGGCAACCTTGGTAGATCTCAGTGGTCAAGTTGGTTAACCTGGACATCTTGGAAAGCTGCGAACCAGCTACAGCCTTCTCTATGTTGTGACTTTGAATCATTTCATTGGTATTTCTCAGGCTGTCCGTGTCAATCTGGAACACATCACATGCCATGATTCAACCTTCTATAGTTTTGATCATTACATCCACTTTCCCTCTCCTTGTCTTCTCCGTGTCCTTCCTTTCTCGAGCCTTCGGCTTTAGATTGGTTGGTCGCTCTCTTTCCTTTCTTCCTTTCCTTCCCTTTCCTCCACTCCCCCCTCTCCGCAGCTGTCTCCGCAGCCATCTACCTAGCCCTTCGGGCTACGGGCGCACATGGTGACAGCGTTGCTATGGTATTTCTTTTGGTGCATTTGCTCTGTCAGTCATCCGAGCCTTCAGAGCCTTAAGAAGGACTGGCATCATCTCAAAGATTTCTTGGATCATACAGTGCGTTCACTACTGCATCGCTAGCTTGAGGGAGCAAACTTTAACTTACCTGCTTGAGGGAGGCAAGACAGGAAAGCAGTTTCCAATACCAAGGTCGTGCTACCTGCACTGTGTTCGGCTTGAGGGCGAGCAAGCTGTGACTCAGCGCTGGTGATTACTTCGTTGGAAGTAGGTGATTGGCTTGCGGCGGGGCCAGCTTTTACAGCAGGTCGGGGCGGAGTTGGCCCGCGACCCTCTCGAATGCATTGGTTCCAATGATTCCTTCCTTCACCGCGCTGTGCGCCAGACTTTGCGGCTGCGATACTTTTGCAGTCAGGCATTCTGGGTTAGCAATGGGACCCTTCGGACTTAAGATGGATACTCTGAGAACTGTCTCGCCAGCTTGAGCGGACAAGCTGTTAAAGAATTGCTTGAGGTGAGCAAGCAATGGAAGCAGTTTTCACTCCAACTGGTCGCGATATCTGCAGTGAGTCTGGCTTGAGGGTAGGCAAGCTGTTACTCAGTGAATTTTTCGCGACCGACTGTCTCGAAGTCGATTCCACATTGTCTTAGCGAAGCTATTGAGAGGACATTGGTAAGAGCTCGGGTTCTATGTACCTCCGGGGAGAGACGATGAGCTCTTCACCACTTTCCTCTTTAGCTTCCCTCTGGCATTGCGGATTTTTGTTCCCTGAGGCCCTCAAAAGTTATTCATTGTTTCGTGCTACAATTTATACTTTCCACAGCAACCCTTTTCCAGGTGTAGAGCCAGCGAGGTTGAGAAGCTGTGATGCTTGCCCCGAAGGCGGTCTCACTTGCTTCCCGCTTTCCCTGGCTCTTATTTCCTGTCAAAGATTTACACCAGTGTTGCCCGCCTTGGGGTGTGCCATTTCGTCCTTCAGAACAATACAGGCATGTCTTTGCTCTCGGTGTCGAGCTCTCTGCATTAGGAGGTGGTGTCCGGCTTTGATCTGTCCTTTGGGTCACTTCTTTGCCACAAGGGGGAATCTGTTATTTTGCTTGCTGCAGATCGTGCTTTCAGTTTGGAGCTTTTTGGTTTGCGGCTGGCCATTAATTTCAGACACGCTACACTTGCAACAAAGTTATCAGGAGATTCCTGCATCGTTTCCTCTCAGTACGATGCCTTCACAGGTTACTTGTCTCAGAATATTGCTGGCGAGGAGTACAGCTTCGTTTTTTCGCTGATATCTCTGGACGGCCGAACGGTATCTTTGTTGATGCTGTTCTTTTGTACATTATTTTCTCTCAGTAGTCTTCAAATTTGACCCTGGTTAATATCTCTGCTTTTTCGTAAGCTGCACACAGTCACACAGCTGTACAATTTATGATTGGCTTTAGTCTCAATGCAGACTTTTGCTAATGCACCTTCATGGATTTATTTCTATGATCTTTTGTTTTGACCTATATGACCGCTGCCACCAGTGCACATGCGGCATCCTCGCAGAAAAAAAACCAAACGAAGAACCTAGAGGATACAAGATCCAATGAGTTATGCAAGCAAGAAAATGAAGTTTCAGTTCAAGACGGAGTTTGAGCTAGCGCAGCTTGAGGCACGGTGAGATTCGACTTCAGACCGCACCACAAGCTCTGCGTCACAGTATCAATTGCCCTCTGCGCAAAGAAAAAACTTGGGGCAAACTTGGGGGAAACTTTTGTCCGGCTCTACCAATTTAATTTCTGAGTATTTGTTTTCTGAAGCGCCACCCCTGTGCATAGGCAAAGTTGGGGAAACCACACTAGAAAAAGATAGAAGAGAGTACCGTCCAACCAGTTTGCCCATGCACAGGGGCAGCTTCACCTTTGAAGCAGCGTGCAAGGGTGCAAGGATGCAAGGGTGCAAGAGTGCAAGGGTGCAAGGGTGGAAGGGTCCAAGGATATGTAAAAATCTAGAGACCCTCTCACCTACACGGGTCAGCCTAGATTGAGCGTAGCTCACCAAAACACGGCTTCAGGCCCCAAACAAAAACACTCGCGCAACGTGTTGTGAATCCCCTGCTCGACACAACTGGTTCAAGTGCGATCCTTTTCCAACACACACAAAGACACGTGTTGCTGTGACTGTACGTTGCTGTGATTTGTTCTGCGCTTCACAGCATTGACTTGTCCTGGCTTCTCTGCTAAAAACCAAATATCGCAGTTGCGACATTTCTTCACAAAAGGTTCAAACTCTTCACATGAGTTCTTAAAAATGCATCCGTCTTCGAAGATCGTCCTAGAGTTCACAAACTGCTATGAAACTTCAAATTCCTTTGAAAGTTGAAGTTGAAAACAAAAATCGTTTCGTCCAAAGTCAAAGTCAGCCGCAGGTCACCGATGCTATCCATCATCAAGATATCCAGCATTCCCAGTCACCAAAGCAGCAAATCGTTTGTGAAATCCATCATATCCATATCATCTTCGAAGAATGCAGCATCCGTAAAAACTTTCATCCAAACTTCTCAAACTTCCACAGATCCAGTCAAAAGCCGTCCATTCGCAGTCAAAACCAGTCGTCATCAAGACACATTCCAGTCATCCGCAAATCCAGCCAAACAAAACATCCGTGGGCAAGTTTCGGAGAAGCCTTTACACCATTACACAACATACACAACCGTTTCAGCAGAAAATCCAAAGGCAGCAAGTTTGAGGCACATCCAGGAAATTGCATAGGATACAAGGTCCAAGGATGCAAGGGCACAAGCGTGTAAGGGTACAAGGGTGCAAGAGTGCAAGGTTGCCAGAGTGCAAGAGTGCAAGGGTGCAAGAATGCTCGCGTCTTGTGAAAGCAGAGTGGACAGAGCTGCGCAAAGTGTATTGAATGCAGGCTGTAGTAAACGCAAGTTGGCGTCTTAGCAGGCTGCGAAAAGGCGAAACAAAGATTAAAGAAAGCGAAGGCAAGGGCTAAGAAGGCCAAGGCAGAGACGAGAAGGACAAGACTGTAGTGAACGCAGATAGTTGCAGATAGCAGTGAGCGCAGGTGGGCGGCTAAGCAAGCAGTGCGAGAAGGTCAGATTGGGTTTCTACGTGCCAAAAACCAATTTTTCTCATTCTTGTTAGCTCACGGCGGCTAAAATTTTAGATTTCTTCAGTGCAGAAAGCAGACAAGACTTTCACGATAGCGCCGAAAAAAAACAACGATTTGCTTTGATTTGAAAACCGTGACATGTTTCCCATTTTCCGGTTCTTTTCGTGGCCCCCGATTTGGGGACGTCAATGAAAGAAACAGGAAGGGGACCAAAACAGGAAGGAAACCAAAATTAGCACCAAAATTGGTTGCGATCCCACACAAAGGACATCGGCATGAAATTGGGGCTGTTTGGAATCGTAGGGCTAGCACACAGCTCGAATTCACCATCTGAGCCCTCTTCCAAGACCACACCAGCACCTCTTCCAGCATCATCCACAATACGACGCTTCGAACCATCAGTCATTGCACCAGTTTTCGGAGAAGCTTCCACAGGTTCACCAAGATCCGTTGGCACCACACCATGCGATCGAACTGGTTGAAGTCCTGGTTCAACTATATCAATCGAGCCAGAAATCGCATCACCACTCACCCAAATACCTGCAGTCTTCGGAGGTGGTCCTTTCATAGCTTCAACAGCTGTCGCATTCGGCTTTGGCGCAATCTTCACCTGTGGTTGCTTTGGATCGGTCTGCTTGGGCGGATTCACAGCTTTCACAGTAGCCTTGGCCTTTGCCTGGTCCTGAGGATTGTCTCCACTGCCACTTGCCACTGATCCACTTCCAGCTTGACGTCGAGGCCAGCGATCACCTTTCATCTTGGCAACAGCTTTCGTCACTTCAGAAACCAACGCTGCATCATCATCCGGTCCAGATCCTTTCCCATGTCCTTTCCCATAGTTGTCCTCCGGGCCATAGGTACCATCATTCTTGGCTCGCAGGTATGCATGCGAAAGGGTCTGGTTCAGGCATCCCTCCAACCGAGCACGTGCCAGCAGATTCTGAAGTTGCTTCGATTCGGCCTCAGTCATCTTTTGCCCATCCCAGGTCTGGCGCGTCACATAGTCATCTGCATCCTGGGAATTCTCAGGCAATCCGGAAGCCATTGCACAGCAAGTCCGTGGATCTACGGTGCAAAAGTGGAACACACACACACACACACACAAGGACCCGCACCTTCACCAGATGAGTTCCGCAAGTGATTGCAACTGCTGCTGAGTTTGTTTGTTTGCTTATGTGACATGTACCTCATCCGTAAAGATATCCCTGTGCACCTGTGTGATCCGCTTGTGTCGGAGACACCAAAAAAAATAATCTCAAATCCGTCCATGTCTCATTCCTAGTGACCAAACATGTCCGCAACCATAACTGATATCCGTTCACTGCATCATTGACTCAAGCATCTACCAACTGCTACCTTCACCGCAACACTTCAACAACATGTCCGCTTAGCCAACTGTTACTTCACCGAAACAACATCAACTGTGACCACTATTGATTCGACATGTCCGCAAACCAAAACAACCATTTTGACTGTACATCACTGCCATGAAAAACATG
>VSDK01003895.1:0-17204 GCA_009767595.1 Symbiodinium kawagutii | reverse complement strand
AAATTTAATTTTAAAATTTTAATATTCTATTTATTTCTATTTTTTTTCCCCATATCCTAAATAAATTTAATTTTAAAAATAATTATTTTATCTAATTTATATTAATTTAAAATAATATATTTTAATCATAAATTAAATTTATATTATATTAAACATATATATATAAATATATATTAATATTTAATTTTAAATAATTTATTTTATAATTTATACAATTTAGTAATTTTATATTTCATTATATATAATATTTATATATATATATAATTTTTTAATTTAATAAATTAAAATATATTTTTATTTTTATTTTTATAAAATAATTTATGTCCGTATTTTATTTTGTTTTTGACTCTTTGGTCAAAGCTACATAGCGTTTCAAGGTTTGGTGCCAAGTAAAATTTTTCGGTGGACACATCCCAGGGACTTGGACCAAACACGTGTTACGAGTACCCTTGTCACAATATCCGAAGCGCTGGCACAAGAGGTCGAAATCTGCCTGAAAATATTTGTACACCAAACTCTTCGTCTCTTCATCTACGTCGCCAGCCCAAACGTTGTCACAACCTGCAATCTGCAGAATCACATTTTGTTCAACCGCTGCTTGCCCCAAGTCATTGTAGACAAGCATTCTGTTTAGACTTTCAGGGAAATGTAAATTGTCCACTGCAATCTGAACACCAAAAGGACCCTCGAAGAACTCCGCTTGTGGGATGAAGGTACATTGGCTGGCATACTTGCTTACTGTTCCGTTCATGAGGCTCTGCATAAGCCATCTGATCGCCCCATTCACATCGCAAGATTCGCGAAAATGCGGAGGAAAACTTCCATACTCCGAGTAACCACCGCGAAACATTGCTACAAGCCGTTCCAGCGGGTTACGCACGATGCCAAACACCTTCTTCCCAGACAGATACGACTGAGCCAAGTCCTTGGGCCAATATTTTGGCGGGGTGAAATACAATGGGCATCCGGTCACGTTCGAAAGTTCTTGTAGCTCAGGAGCCACTCCGCCCCACAGCTTGGCCTCGGGGTTGGCTTCCACGGCTGCTTTCACTGCAGTCGCTGACGGGTGATTGTGAAACCACACTGCTCCATCTTTCTCCTCTTGGGCACCTTTGTCGCCAAATAGCCTCAACTCCCAATGCAACTAGAAGCAAAGAAGCATCTAGAGAAGCATCTAGGGAAGCATCCAGAAGCCCTTGTTTCATGCTTCACAGACTAAGACCCTAGATGACTCTAGTCAACAGACCGCCCTTGTCAATGTTTGCCATGTCAACCAGCGTGGCCAAAACCCAGGGGTACCCAAGCAAAGGTGCATTCAAACATATTCAAAGGCCCTTTGCACAGACAAATCCAAAACAAACTTTTGCTGTGGGAATTGACGAAGCCAAATTCCATTTACCCAAAGGGTTGGATGAAGCCATGATGGAGGTACCCAGCAGATTCTCTCTGCAATTTGAAAAACGATCTGAAATCGTTTAAAGGAAAAGGCAAGTCAAGTTTCAAGAAATCATATTGTATTTTTCAAATTCGATTTCCGGTTGTACATTGAAAAGGGCTTTACACAAAAGCATGCGAGAGGGTTGGAGCAGTTTGTCATAATCATAGTCATAGTTGTCTGCAGATTGGGTTTGCCCTTAGATGTTTGTGAGTAACTTAATGTCCTAAACTGCTATATACTTCTTTCCAAACGTCTTCTGAAAGCCAAGATGCAACATTATGATTTTGTTCATGGGCCCCTGGTTTTGCAAGCCTTGATTGCGTTGAAATTATACAGTCTTCGTGTCAAAATTGCCTTGTCTTGGTTTTGTCTTGGAAGTGGGATGAAATGGATAGATCCTTTTTCATCCAGGTGATTCACTTTGTGATGGTGACTTTTTTTGTGATCCTGCGTTACAGACTGTACCTTACCGTGGCGTGCAGACTCCACGCCTTTGGCCCACTCGCCCATCTCCCGGCTTACATTCTTCGATTCTAAAGCGCAACAAACAAATGAGTGCTCTCACAAGCGATCTAACTTCAATACGTTTTCACTTGAAAAGGATTTAAGACAAGCAAACTTGGGCAAAATACATTTGGATTTTCTGATGTCGTCTCTACAGCTCTGTCTGGATGTAGCAAGGCTTGGTCCGCGCTTCCATTGGCTCGCTATTCATCTCTGTTCTGAGCATCAAGAGGTCAAGAGGGAAGGTTTTGGAGGGGGCAAATATGAAGAAGAATTTGATATAGTTTTGGAGGGTATTGGCACCGACAGTTCACCGCTATCAGCTAGCCATTGTGGGAATTAGAACTTGTCGTGGCTCATGATATCTTGCAGCTTGGATGTTGGAGGCATGCTGTTCCCCAGTGGTTTGGCATGTCTGATTCTGCGTCTCTGAGCAAAATCCGTCTCAAAATCTTGCAAATAAGAAATGAACTGCCAGAAGACATGAAGTGGCTTGGTCTAGGTATGACGAAAAAGACCCTGTCGCGTCGCATGGCAGAAGGCATGGCAGAAGGCATGGCAGAAGATGACCAACTTGAATAATTCATCTCTAAGTATGTCCAATATGTCCCAGACTTGTTCCTGGCTAAAGACATGCGAAAAATGCAAGCGGAAAA
Organism: Symbiodinium kawagutii; assembly: GCA_009767595.1. NCBI lineage: Eukaryota > Dinophyceae > Suessiales > Symbiodiniaceae > Symbiodinium > Symbiodinium kawagutii. The sequence continues at coordinate 14,606 of VSDK01003895.1, read as the reverse complement.
GCACATTGTTTGAAAGGCCAACCGACGGCTGGACTGTCAAATACTGTAAAATGCTGTAAATCGATGGTTGAAAACGCAACATAGGGTATGTCCGCGCACAGGATCAAAGCTTGAGTCTGTTGCTCCAACATAAAACCTATCAATGCGTCAGCAGTTTTACGAAACCTGATTCAACCTGATCACTGTGTCAATTAATTTGCACAACACTTTGGCCAAACCATGCTGAAAAAACGCAATCATGCTCGGAGGGCAGAGCTGTGCTATCCCACTCGGTGATTGAAACATTTGAATAACCCTGCGACTTCAAACAAACACAATTCGAACCCTTCCAGAAGTGTCAAAGTCCAAAAGGCCAAACATTTACTGTATGTATCTGGAAACAGATGATAAATCAATAAACATGTACATGTACAAAAATGCCTGGAATATATTCTAGTGTAATATAATACTATGTGATAATGATATGTATATAGGCTAATGTGTATGTATGTATGATTGTGTGTGTGATCGTACAAACTGTATATGAAATGTCTATGTATAAGTGCCATTGCGATCCATTGCACTGACGCCAGCTAAGCCTCAGACTTTCTGGAGTGGTCCCAGGCTTCCGCTACAGACCAGGCTGAAGTCACAGAGTGGCCATAAAGAGCTGCCAGTCCAACCGTGTATCCAAAGTTGTATGGTATGTGAAGAAACAACAGCTCCTCTGACTCCTCCTGGCAGCTCTCCGATCCCTCAGCTAAAAGCAAAAGAAGGGAGATCTGCACGATCTTTGGGACCATGGTCTGCGAAGGCTGGAGCTAGAAAATCACTCAAACTACAATCCAAATGACTAAAAGCTTAAATATCATTAGATGACATTTAGTAACATCTAGCACTAAAATAGCACTAGAACTACATGCACAAAACAGCTCACACACTGCTGAACATCTCTGCTCTTCAATCATCTTTGGGCCGTCAAATTTCGTCAAATACACTTTCCGCACAAGTTGGGCCAGTCTCTCAGCCTTTGAAGGAGTAGACTATGGTAGAAGTAAAGAAAACACACAATATGGTAGACAATACGAGTATCTCAAGATTGCACTAGATTTGAATATCATTGTACAATAAGTCACCAGGTTCGCTTGTAGGTCGACATTGACGACCACAGTAGCAAGGACAATTTCAAATTACTTCGTTGGTTGAAAGACATGAGACGTGACATGATCTGATTTTCATCACGTTTCGATGAAACACAAATCAATGCAGGACACTTTGGTCCATTCCCCACACCAATTGGCGTGCGGAGAAAAAGGGTCCCGATGGGACAATCTCTCGAACTCAACTGCATTCATACTCAGCAGTGACATCTTACTTTGTGTCAAAGTCTTTGGTCACACACAGTCACTCACACGACGGTGTGAATTGGTCACATGAAGCCTTGAGAAGTTCCTAGCCCTAACCCTAAGGTACCTCACATATGTACCTCACATATGTACCTCACATATCCTCAAATCTTGTAATCCCAAACCTCACCACTGAGGAAGAATGCTCTTGGACTTCGTGGCATTGAACTATACACAAGCCACTCAAGCTTAGTGTAAGCTCCAGATTACACCAGTGTACCATGGATAAAACATGGATGTACAGGAAGGTACCATGTATACAAACTCATTCTGCGAAATCATTATCACTTCAGCGTCTTGGAAGTGGTGGCAAACTTACGTTGCCATCAAATCCAGCTTGAACTAAACACAAGCCTTAGCTTGTGCAATCTTTGCACATTAGTGAATGGATGTGCCCAGGATTCATGTCCAGACCAAAAGCGTCACAGGCAGAAGTATGAAAATGAGGCTCGAAATTGCTGCAACTACAAGCACCAGGTTGTGCTTGATGATCTGCGCATGAGTGCTGTGTATCTCAAGAGCACTTGCGTCAAAGAGCTTGGGGAAAGTGTCAGATTCCAAGTCAGGCACTGACAGGTTGAGGAACATTGCAAGCTTTCCCATCGTGTCTCCCTCGCTCGCGTCAAAAACCAAGAGTTGCTCCTTGGGTACCGTGGCTTTCACATGTTCTTCGTACACCTTCCGCTTCTCCACATGGACAAGGGTCCTAGGCGAGGCGAACGGCCATCCGAAGAAAAGATATGGACAGAATCCGATCGTACTTTTTTGGCGCAATTTTACATGAATAAGCATATCATCAATACATAAATGAATACATAAATGAATACTAATTTCCATATAATATCCATATAATTAATTCATATTAATTCATATTAATTCATATTTCATAGATTTTCAAACGATTCATTTCCAAATTTCGAGGCTCGGCTGCCAAGAACCGTAGATGACTTCCGGTAGACTTCTGAGAGCTCGGGGAGGAGATCCAAATCCAAACCCGAGCGCTTCTTCGGAAGCAGCTGAAGGAGTCGTAGCACTTTGCCCAAGCGAAGCGCCCGAGCCACGTGACTCAAAATCCACAGGAAAGGATAGCGGCTCCAGTGGTAGAGCCAACACGTGGCAACGTAGTTCTCATAGCTCTTCAACCAACTCATTGGCTCTCGGGTTGTAAGGATCACTTTTGCACTGGGATATGCACGTCTTAAGTCGTCAAACAACATTGGGACCACAGCATCAAGCAATGCTCCTTTCCCAGGGACATCTTGGAACACCTTGTGCAAATCTGGCTCTGAGATAGCATCCTGGTATGCAAAGGAGATAAAATCAAAAATTCTATCATCTTTCATGTATCCTTGCCAATGTATGGTGTGGTACCCCAGTCTCTGCAATGCATGCTGCATGGAGCTGGTACCTGTGCGTGATGCGCCAGCCACCAGAACTTCAATGTTGGCATCTGCTTGTTCTGCTTGCGGTCCGTGTGACTTTTCCCAGTCAGCAGCTTTGGAAGAATGAGGAAGAAAAGTCGTGCTTGCCACGAACGCAAAAATGGGAAGCGCAACCGCGGTCAAGAGACCCTGCATGGCACTCACTGGGACGTGATGTGAGGCAAATCGAGCTGCTCACGGCAGGTGTCCAGTGAGAGCTCCTACTGAGGTCGGGCAGAGTTGGATCGAAAGAAAAACTTCGAAACAAGTAGCAGTTGCAATTTGATGCAATTTGTAGCGTGTTCGCACTGCTACTTTGGCACAAGAACAAAGAACTTGCTGAGAGCACCACGCAACTCACCTCGGACTGTTTTCCGAGAGAATCGCAACTCTCCTGAAGCATCCGCTGCGCAGAAGCTGCTCACTGTCAGTGGATCTCCTGATCTTCCAAGGCAGCTGAGGCTTGGTAAGCCTTGATCGTGACGCTTCAGAGATGGTCTTGAACGATGAAGGAGTTGGATGAAGTGGGATGGAGTGAGTATTAATGTTAGGTTTTGCAATGGTTCTGTGTTATTTGTGCTTAGTGAAGGATGACTAACGGATTACCCAAAACGGCTATGACATGCTATAAACTGATAATAAGAATGGCTAAGCATGGTTGTGATTGATGGTGGTTGATGATGGTTTTATATAGGGTTGATAAACGTTCATAGACGATGATTGAGGTTTGTCATGAAAGAGCTCATTTAATGAACCTCACCATAGGTTAATCATCCAACTATGACAAAAGATTTCACTGCTTAAGGCCCGCGCGACCCTGTTGACCTAGACAACCAACAAAATGGGGAAAATAACTGAACATCATTTCAACAACTGAGATCATGGTGATTAATCATGCCATGCCCAAGAATTCCCAGTCAACCATTTGCAAACAATGCTCACCCGTGAGGTTAAGCCAAGCAGTATGAACCAGTCTGAATCCATCTTGACCATCAACATGTGTCAACCACTGAGCATTGGATCTACTGGAAATCATCAATCATTCGCTGGCCATTGGCCACAATAAAGTATTTACTGTAGTAAATGTGGCCAATCACCTCTTTTTTTTCAGTATCGTCGACAACCATCATCAACGATATTAATCGAAAAACGCTGGCAATTTTCATCCATAACCATAGTTGTAATGGTTCGTGATAGTAAGTAATATCAGTAGTGCAACTATATACCAACCAATTTCAATACCAACATGGAATGATTATAAAAACAACCATAGTCATCGTGTCTTATTTCACCGGTAATAGTCACTGACTATAAACCAATGATTATACATCCGCAAATATGAATCATCACAATCAAAGGTTCACTGGTTGTTGCAAAATGATATCAATCAGTCAATGATACTGATAATGGCGACTGTATGTAACTATACAATATATGTACCAGTAACTGTCCAAGAATAATACAGACTTAACTATACTTGCATTATGTACTTGATCATTGAAATAACATGATAGTGAAATTACAGTCAATACTGCAATCAAAAAATCATCATGAACTTCCACAAACAACTGGCTAATGATGATCAACTATAAGATTAAGCCATGGTAGGCAAACATCACGTGTTCAAAATTTATTCTATTTCTATCTATTCAATTTTGTTCTGCTATCACTTCATTCAAAAGCATGGAACCATCCCCAATGCCACCATCCCGAGCTCCTCATCTGGCTGCCGTTCCACCACCGCTTGCGCCTGCACGGTTCCTGGGAGGACACGCGAGGCGCAGGCCATGGGGTGGGGCAAGTGGTGAAGCTCACTGTGGCGGTGCATGCTGAATCATGGTGTGTTGAGTTCATGTTTTAAACTCATGTTTCATATTGTTTTATGTTTTATTAGGTTGTGGGTAGTTAATGGCAAACCAATGGCAACCTTATGATAGCAAATAGTGAATCATTGCTGATGGTTAATGATTGTTAAAGATGGTTGACATTGGTTATTGAAGGCAAATAATGGCTATTCATGACAAATTGTTCTGGGCTACTAACGATTAATGGCGAACCAAAAAAAATACTGGTTTAAAGTGGATATCGATGGTATTCATGGTTAACAGTGGTTGTTAAAAGCCTGTGAACAATAATGGCAAACAATTTTTGCTATCTGGTTGATATCGAGGTCATTATAAATTATATCTATATATATATATATATGTATACAATGATGCTCAATAAGGTAGGTGAAACAAGGTTATAGTCTAGAGTGACTACTGTAAGAATGACCAATGGCAAAGAAAAAATCCATAGAGCTACAAACCAACCAAAATTGCCATGAATCGTCGGTGTTTTTGGTCAAAAAAAACTTTCAGGACCTGTTAAACCTGACATTCATGAAATGGGTACTTCTACTTGATGTAGGTTTCTGAAAGCCAAACATTGGATATGCATCCCATTGACCAAGTCAGTATTAAGCGAGATTAACCAATACTTGGTGGCTTCACTTATCACTTATCACTGATCTATTCTTCGGTTGTTGCTTGTTGACTGAAATCTCAAGTCATCTCAAGTCATCTCAAGTCATGTCATGAGCCAAGGCTTGGTCTTCTGTTTTGTCTCGGCCGTTGAGGCTTGTAAGCTCTGCATGCTCTGCCAGGCTTCAGCGCCATGGCCATTGCACGTCCTGTGTCATGACGTATCCTTGTGCTCAGATTGGCTCAGTATTTGTGCTGCTCCTCCCCTCTCTGCTTGCTCTTCATGAAGTGGTTGCATTGCCCATTTGGGCGGGTTGCAGCCATAGCCGAGCCAGAACACAGCCCCTGCCGCCATGCAGCAGCCTCCCTGCCACATCGTGATGCCCACTACAGCATTGAAGGAGATCATGGATTGAGTGGCCAATGCTGAGAGCAACGACGGCAAAACACTCTGAGCCAAGATCTCAAAAGAAGCAGCCATGCCGGCGCAGTCCTCCAAGGGCTCAAACAGCAAAACATTCATAGAGACTACCGAAGGGACCATAAAGCTCGCCTGCACAAATGTACCCACTAAGTATCCCCACAAGTGATTGGGGAAGGACAATGCCATGAATATCGACACGATGCCAGTTGTGGCCAAACTGGACAAAGTCAATCTCGCCATCAAGAGGACACCCAATTGAAGCTGGTCAGCAGCCCAGGCACCGAAGCCACAAAAGACTCCAAATCCAAGCATTATCATGGATGACATCAGCACAGATTTGCCAAAATGTACCTCAACTAAATAACTGCTATTGGCATTGAAGGAGAAATATGCTCCCAGGACAAAGCTTTCACTGAGCAGCAGGCTAAGGGGGTGCAGCCCCAGAATGCGCTTCACATCGTCTAGGTAGCTTGTGCATGGTCCATCAGGACAGCATTCCTTCATGTTGGCTTTGGCATAGAGGCCCATGAAGAGCCAAACCAAAGCCAAGAAGAAGAACGAGGATCGCCAGCCCACGTAGTGAGCAAACAAACCACCAAAGAAAGGCGCAACTGAGATACCGATGAAAGCAATCATCTGCAGCGCAGCAATGATTCTGACGCGGTCACGAGGGTCTGAGAAGTGATCGCGAGCCATCGCGAACACAACAGGTTCGATTGATTCCCCCATACCTTGCAGAACACGTGCCAGGATGAACCACTTGATATCAGTGGCACAAGCACAGCAAAAGGAGGCCATCGACAAAAGAAACGTTGCAACCAGCAGCACTGGACGGCGTCCAATACGATCAGATATGCCTGAAGCGAGCAAACCAAAGAAGGCTTTCACCAGGAGATTCATCTGCACAGTGCCACTCATTAGTGATTGGGAGCCACCCAGGTCCCTCTCCATCTGTGGAAGTGCCGGAACATATTGATCTGTCGTGAAATAGACTAAGGCATAGATCATACCCATGAAGATCAACCAGCTCGTAGAACAGCCTTCTTTCAAGCTTGGATCTTGAGGTTCTTTGGCAGGTAGACCAAAAAAGCCAAGGCTGACGCCCATGACTGAAACACTTGCATATGTCACGACAATGAGATACTTGCTGACTCGCTTCAATATTCGCAATGCCTGCATCGTTGAATCGACTTCAAGCACTGACAGCTCTGAGATTTGCGTCGGAACTGTTGATCCATTCAGAGCATTGGACATATTGGAATTCGCTCCTGATTCGGCCAGGCGCGTTTCGATTTGTAGCAACACATCAGCAAAGCTTATCACATTGACATCCTCACAATCCGTCACAACCTCTGTCCCGTGTCCCAAAGCTCTCGAAGGTCCCAAGGCGCTCAAAATGAACAGACAGCGGCTGAGCCTTCCAGATTGCCACACCATGAGACTCAATGAGACTCAGAAAGTCATTACTGACCATGCATAAAAATATCCACGGACTGGATCAGTTTCAATATGCAGAAGTTTGAGCCTAACGGCACCGCACAACTTCATAGCAAGAAGACAACCACTTACAATGACAACGGCTACAATGACTTCTCTAAAATCATGATGGGAAAGTGGAAGCATCTGCCTGATTTTGGTCTCACTCTCACCAACTTGCTTTGCTCAGACATGCTCGTACTATCAGAAGATTTGCTGGACCTGCCTGCCAATGGGTTGGCATTCAATCTTTCGAGACCTTGGCTCCCCCTACCAAATTTGTGGATTGCCGGGTTGCTGCACCACGTTTTGGCACCAATTCGATAAAGCATGAGGTACGAAGGCAAAAGTGGCAAAAAAACATGCAATGACACGCGCCCTGGAAGTGCATGACACCTGGGGATCTCCAAAATCTCCAAATCTGACCCCATGACACGTGATGATTTCTTGCCAGTGACCTGAGCTTCGACAAGATGTCTCTGCGGCGTTTTGCAACGGCCTGGAGTTCACATCTTTCGGAATGTCGTTGTGGGGACTCTGAGAGACTCTTGGGGACTCTTCTTTGGACTCTTTGGACTCGTCTTTGGACTCTTCTGTGTTCTGTGCCAAGTCTTTGCTTCCTTCACTCTGTCCTTTTGCCTCGTCGATGTTGTTGGGCTGTTCCCTCTGTTCCTGTTTTCACCAATGAAATGTTCATGCAAAAGTAAGACAAATGTGGAGGCTGGACAAAGTCATAAAACCTCCGCCCCTTCTGAATACATGCGCAACATGGATGTGGAGACTTGCTAAACTCAGCAAAGCCCACATTCCCTCCCATGCACACATATCCATGTGCAAGATGCATATGGCAACTTCTTGATAAGCCAAGAATCCACAGAATGCAAGAAAGCTCCGTGCGAAACACAGAAAAGCAAATAAACCGGAACCCCCGTACAAATCAGAAAGGAAGAAAAGTAAAGAAGCAAACAAGCAGCAAAAGCCGAAAAAATCGATGTAGCAAAGAAGCAGGAAGGCAAAGAAGTGGCAGGAAATCCAAAAAGCACACTCCAAAAGGTAGGAAAAAATACCTGAAAGAAATTACCGGTAAAGCACATTCCATAGTGTTTTCTGACCTCAAAGTGCCTTGCTGAGTGCTGAAGAGAAATCGTTGGTCCACAGGTCACAGGAACTTGGCACATCGTCACCGCAGCTCGCCTTCGCACGTGGTGCAGTTCCAAGCTTTGGCCCAGTGACGTCCAACATGTCGTTCCAAGTCATCAAAACTTCGCTCAGAACTTTAGAAGCTTCGATTTTTTCAATTCTAAAGAATTAAATTATAATGAGTACATATAATTAAACAAATAAATACATGTATATATATATATACATTAAATACTGTACATATATACAGCATATTGAAATCCTCAAAAGATCTTAAAGATGCTTTTAAGCATAAAACAAATTGGAACCAGTCATAGGCCAGCTTCCAAGAAATGGGAGCTTCCAAGAAATGGGACTGTCACTTGTTGCCTGCAAAAGGCAACTTTCTCATACTCCTGGCAGTGTGGCATACTGCCGAACTTTTCTGCAAAAGAATGACTTTCTGAACACATCATGCAGTTGACACCAGGTCAGTTGCGGAAGCAAAGCACCCTTTTTCATATTCAGCTTGATATCCAGTCTTCATCGTCCTCTGGTTGGATGGTTCCAGCCAAAGTCACCGTGCAGGAGACAGCACAAAACGAAGAAGGACAACTTTCCAAATTTGAAGCAAACAAACACAACCACAGTAACCCCAACAACCACTTCGTATCAGGACCGACTGGAACGACTACGTTGAGTTCTCTGGGCTCTTTCCTCACGGTGATTCTTGGTTTGCCTGGAAATTCCATCAGGCAACCCATGCTCACACAGCACATGTCGAGCATCCGCAAGCTCCTGCCATAGCTCGCAGGGTCAGATACTTACAGTACATACATGTACACACATACATTAGTATGCAGAAACAAACGCGCTTTGACCCAACCTAAGCGCAGCCGAAAGGGCCACATGTTGTAGAACAGTTTGAAGACGGAAGTGAGATGGCTGAAAGAGAGACGCCAAGCACCGAGCAATCGAGGCAAATCGAGGCAAATTGAGGCAAATCGAGGCAATCGGCTGATGTGTGTACTGAATTTCTACAGGTAGAAGCAACGCATCGACTCTGCACTCCTTTGAGGTGCCAACACACAGGCTTTCGCTTTCATTCCTTGCCAAATGTGAACCGAAGGGAACCCAACAAGGGAACCAAACACAACAAAGTCAGAGTCGGATGAGTCGGGTTGCTGGCATGCGCATCTGCTGTGCTGGGTATGGGGCAACTCATCTTTCAGGTCAGGCCGGCCCTGGACAACACATTGATCGCATTGAGAGGTTCAAGATGGTTCAAGCATATCAAGGGCCCAAATAATTCCCCAACATAGTCAGGTGATGTCAAGTGATGTCAAGCAAGAAAGGGTACGATCAGTCACGGTCACCAGCACAACCTCCTATCTCAGCTTTTGTATCAAATATTTGCGGAACGGAAAAACTTGTTTGTCTTGAAATTAGGGCAACCAGATGCGACCCCAGTCAATCCATGCAAGAGTACATTCCTTGGTGCTCTTTCCTCACAAAAAAAATCTCAGCTACACTTTTAAGAGTGTGTCGTAGCACCAAGATCGAGTCGACAAGGAATGAAGACTGATGTCCAGGTTCTGTGCACAGTGGAAATCTGTGAAATGCTTCAGGTAAAAAAGTGCCGAAATGAGTATGAACAGTATGAACAACTGTGACTTTCCCCTCCAGTGAGAGTTGGACATGCTCTGACCATAGCCATGGAGCGCATTTCTGCCTCCCATCGCAGCAGTTTCGCTGACCTCAAAAATGCAAAATGCTCCGTTGCAACTTTGCAGCCAAAAACTCAAGAAATTCAAACAAGCAAAAGGAACATCTGGGAAGATCTTTTGGAAGATCTTGGAAGTTGCGAAAGGAGCTCAATTTGAGCACTGCCAAGCACCTCTATGAAAAGTCAGTTGCACGTGTCCGGTTTCTTTCCTTTTAATGGATTGGCACAGGTAACTTTGTATTTCAATCTTGGTAGGGAGGCCACATCGACTTCACCAAATCTTTACGTACAGCAATGGCCGTTGTGGCCAGACTCTAGACTCTAGACGCCCAATGTGACACATCTGAAGAGCACTTTGTAGGCGCACAAAATGCACTTACACTGGACATCACTGGACAAGTGTCCACAAAATGATAGCCTTCACATGCTGCAAATCCTGCAGGTTCATGACATGGCGAACGGGTCAAAGCTATATTTTGACTCCGTGCGAATTCGTACAGTACGTGGCAATCACCTTGAAACTCATGCGGGAAATTTGAAGCACGTGACAACAGAACTGCAAAATACATCAAAACTTAAGAATTTCGACTTTTCGACCTGAGATGGAGGGGAAAGACTACACTACATTGTCGCGGAGGACCCCAGGTCCGGACCAACATGCAACGAAAATATGAAGTGATTCTATTTGAGACGTTCTCATACGTCATGGCCAATCTATATCAATTTGATTCAATTTGTATGAAATTGTGAGGTTGTCTATCACAAATGAGTGATTCCACGTGAATCGTTTGAAGAGCTAACAAGTTCCCGTGAAGGATGAAGAAAGTGTGGTTGTGTGACCTAGGACGCGAATTCTGTGCACCTCTGTGTCTTTTTCTATCCTTTTATTTTTTTTGTATGCCTTTATGATGGCACTGTGACTGTGATTGCCTTCTCCCTTGGGCGTTGAGGCCATGGCACATGCCTTGGGCTTTGTCCAGCTTCCACGCAGATCTCGAAATACTCTGACCGGAGCTGCTGCCATATGGCCTGCCAATGCCCATGCTTCTGGCTGCCTAGACCTGATCTTTTCATGGAAAGACATGTCTTTCTCTATTCATATGATCTGCTTATCTGTTTTCACGATGTTTCACAATGTTTCACGATGTTTTGTGTATTTGTGTACTATGTTTTGTATTATGTTTATTTTATACTATGTTTTGTATTGTATTACTGTATATTTCTTTATGTTTCTTTCCTGAGCTGGGACTGTACTTTTCTGTGTCGGCCTCCAGGGCTGCATCGTTCCGCCTCCTGGAGCAGCCTCTCCTGTCAAGCTCACAAATAGCAGAAAAAAATAGATCTACATATCAATAGATGAACAAATGCATATAAAATTCAGTAGTAGACTCTCCTTAACAGAATTTCGATGAATTTAGTAGATGTAGATTGTAGATGGTATGAAGCAGGAAGAAACGTCTGCCAAACGCCTCGTAAGGTGCTTTGATGCAATGCAAATGCGATTGCTGCGATGCGCCGTGAGATCAGAGGGAGCTTGTCGAGCAGCTGTAAGACGCTGCCAGGCTTTCAGCCTGGACAACGTTCAAAAGGAGAAAAAAGGAAACATGATAAAATTCTATGCAATTCTCCTCAAATACCTCTATAAACAAATACGTATATAAATAAATATACAAATTCTCTAAATTGTTAATGGAAACGTGTTAAAAAAAAAACAGTTGCCAGAAATGCAAACACTTTTGGATACTTTTGGCACCGTCCTTTTGAAAACACCTCGCTGCCTGACCCGTACTTCATTTTCCCTTCTGCTTGAGAAAAATAATGTCCCTCGAATACTGTAATTTTATGATGCACTTTGATGCACATTGTCTTCAAAACAAGGAAGAGTTTCAAAGCAAACTCTGCAGTTGTACCAAGGACAAGCAAAGTGACTGCGGGGTGGCGCACCCTCTGTTCAAATCTTCACCAAAGGCTGAGTAGCTTGGTGTTGTTAGAATCCGTCCGACCTTGTGGCGCCACTTTGCAAAGGTCGTGGTCAAATGAGAGAAACGTCGGTAGACGTCTTCTGAAAGTCACGAGAATGTCGAGTTCATTTTTTTCACATTTCAGCTGACTAAAGACGAGTCGTTGGCCTTTAGCCCGAAACATTCAAAGACACTATTTCTGAATCTGTACCATGGCGATCATATTGATCTGCCTCTATACAGACCTCACTAAGTACGATCCTTCGCACCAAGTTGCCCCCTTCACATCGCTGTCTGGCAAAAAAGGGAAGACAAACATGTCTGCTAGCGTGAAAGTGCGTATCCTGTGCGTAGTTAACAGAACGGAAAAGACTGTTTAGCTTGTTCAATTCCACATGGAAAGTTCCCCGTAAAAAAAAAAAATCCAAGCCTCTGCCTGATAGACAGCTCCTGGCAGCATTTGCCTTTCATGGGGAGTCGCAACAGCGATTTTTTTCTCGCCAAAGTCAACCCTCAAAGATTTTCAGGATTTCCACATATTTCATCATATTTCCACCACGAAAGAAGGACCTCCGCTTCGTTTACGAACAGGTCAATCTGAGCTTCCACCTGACAGCATGCCCCAACGCAGCAATTCCACTGGACATCACTAGACTACATTAGGATCATTAGGGGATTGCTTTGTAGATTTCTGCGAGAAGACGCAAGAAAACCATAATGACATACAAAGACCTATAAAGACATATAAAACCGAAAACCAATAGGAGACCACTTGTGACCAGAAAAGGAAGGACACCTAACCCAAAGGTTCCATCAACATGTCTTGGCGAACGTCCAGCTGCGAATGCACCAACCATCGAATCTTCGGCGCTCATAACATGACATATGACAAAGCCGAGAAGGCTACCGTCGAGCCGTGGAAGCCGTAGAAGCCGAAAGAAAATGCTGATCTGAAAACGTGTAGAGAATGTATACATTATCTCTGCATGTTCCAGGGATATATCAAGAGACATTTTGACTCGATGTTCCAAAAAGGATTTTGGAGTAGAGAAGTGCCAAGCCGAGAATTGGCTTCGTGCTTTGCTTTCTAACCCGTCAATCACCACCGAGCATAAAGTGCAGGTGGGGAACCATTGAGGAACCCTGAGCAATTGAGGGAGTTGTCTGAGTATGTCTGCCCCGAGTATGTCTGCCCGCTCAGCAAGACTGACGCCCCCACCTTGCCGTGCTGTACACGCACCAGCTCAAATCTTGGCCTACCACGTAGGAAAACCGAACTGCGAAAAACTGACGGAACGAAGTGAAGGCAAAGAAAAATCTCATGTCGGGTCAACTCGTTGGACAGCTCCACATGTAGTCAATGTAGGCTTTCTGTGGAAAGCCTTTGGCGGATAAAGTAGGCAAAGTACTCAAAGCCATTCTCGTCCTCCAGCGATGAAATTCAAGAGATGATGGACGTGGTGTGACGTGATTCAAATCAAATCTTTTCCTGTCCCAAGGTGTTGTAGCTTATATGCCATGCCTGCAACTGAAGCCACGCGACTTTGGAGCAACTGAAAACTGTCAACAATCCTGAAGTGTGCAATTGGAAATAGTTCACTTCTGAAATCTTAACACATAATGACTCCAATGACTCCAACATATTGCCGGCCCTGTGTCGCCTCTCCTGGTAGCATACAAGCTAGAACCTCCAGAGCATGTCAAAGATATCGTAGGACAAAAAAGTACTTTTCGTTCAATCAAATGCATTCTTAATTTGATTCTTGAATCGTAATATTTTGAATACTATAATTTATTCAATAGATTTCAATAGTATGTCCTTAAAGATATCAGGTGGTTATTCAATGTTTTGGGCGAACTCAGTGCCTCCAACCGAAGTTCTGGCGCAGTGTGTGTAAACCTGAGATGCGGTGACTCCATAGAGGTCTCAGACATGTCGCACTTTAAGGACGATCTAAAAATACCTAAAATATGACTGCAAATTGACTAATTTCTTTTCAAGTTTTGAAATTCTTTTTGGATTTGTCTTGACATCATTTCCCAGGGTACTTGCAATATTGTGGATCTAGGACTTGTCACATAATACTTGGAAAAAATTAGAGTGACTTCTCATTTCACATGCTATTTGCAGCATTTTTGAGCCAGCACTTGCATTTTCCACTGCAGCATTTTGGGGCTGGCACCTTGCTCTTTACATGCTATTCGCAGCATCTTAAGCCAAGCATTTACAGTGATTCCTATAATTTCCTATACGCCAGTCGGTCAGTCGGTGATGTGCAGCCTATTGATTCTTGGCATTTTCGCTGCAGGCACAGCGCGGGAGGAGGGGAAAAAAATGGTAAAAAGATGGTTCTAAGACAGTTATGTTAGTATGTTGCCTGTTATGGTTTTATGTTGATGTTCAATGTTTGTTCCTTACCATTGATGTTTTTCTGGGTGGGGGTTGTAGGACTATTTCTATCATTTTGTTCTCATCGTTGCCTTGTTTGTTTTTAGGTTGGGTGTTGTGGTGGTTGTTGGTGGTTGTTTTGGTTTTCGGTTGTCATTTATCCACTGTAATCGTTTCATTCGTTGTGTTTCACTGTTATCACTTTCATATTCTTCATCAGGTTGAGTTTCCTTTTTTAAACTT
>VSDK01003893.1:82652-120501 GCA_009767595.1 Symbiodinium kawagutii | reverse complement strand
ATGGTGGAACAGCCACTGGGGAATGGTTTACCACGACAAGGTGTTCTCTCCCACTGAGTATCTTGACTTCATCAATGCGAACCCACAGTTCAGATTTCTTTTGACGTGGGAAGGGATTCATGAGTGCAGTCCCAATGGCGACATCCTTCAGTTCCAAACTGTGTATGACGCCAATCTTCCCAAAGTTCTTGCAAACATCGAGCAGAAGAAGAGGCAGAGCGCTATCAACAAGTCCCAGGCTTCAGGTGCAGATTCCGCCAGCTTAAATGCTGAGCCCAAATACTCACCGCGCCAAAGGGGAACTGGATACAACGCATGGCGTCAGCAGACAACTTCTTCAGGATCTGGAAGAGCTACAGCTGCGACGGTTGAGCGAGAGCATCGCGGATATTACCGTACGCAAGCGGAGAGGGAAGACTCGCAGGGAGTCGAGTGGGAGAAGTGGAGAGGGTCGTGGTACTGGCGTTGGGGCGGAAGTTCTGTCTGGAACAAGTACCACGAACGCTAATACCCCAAGCCATTTTGGAGCAATGCTAAAGGCACAAATCTCCTTAATTCGAGAACAGATCCATGTGCTGCACTTTTGCTTGAAGCTGAGTTTAAAACTGCAAAGAGGAAAACATGGCAGCATTCATTTGCTTGCCCGAATTTGCAGACAGCTGATGGCATCTCCTTCCTGTGCGGCGGATCTGAGGGGGGTGTAAAAGCGCACCACATAAAACCCCTGTAATATATATGCATACATCATTGCTTACTTTGCCTTAGCATGTGCGGCTCAAAAGGTGCAGCGCTGCGCGCTGCATTAGGTTGCACTAGCTTAACGGTTATTCATTTTCCGGTTATATATCATCAACCCGGTGATTGATACCTGAAAATTCAATCAGTGTAACCCATATTTTCATTGAGCACCATTATGAAAATTCTATCAGATGATAAACCATCAACCAACACTAATACTCACCATTAACTAAACTCTGATAGAGTTAATCATAGTTAATCAATAACCGCTAGTGATGGTGGTACGACTAATTAATTTATCAATAAACCATTACCATTAACGGGTCAATTGAAATACTATCCAACACTTCGAAGAGTAGCTTCGAGCACTTCAAACCAAGCACTTGGTTGTTCCACAGGAGGGGGCGCCGTACTGCTTGTTTCAAAAGGGGCTACGACATGAGGATATGTAACGATTCAATCATATCGTATCGTATCATATCATATCATATCATCTCATCTAATCTCATCTCATCTCATATCATATCATATCAATAAATTACACATAGCTTGTGATGTCTAAACCGGTTGATTATACAACATATATCGCACACTACACGTCACAATGGGCAACATTTTCGATGATGCAAGCAGATCCCTTGTGCACCGGCTGTTGAGATTGACGTGTGGCGCCAGTCTTGTGTGGTGTGGGGTGTGAAACAAGCATCGTGCATGTCTCTCAAGGAAGCAAATATGCCCCTAATCGGCCAGCAGGTTACCCCCTTTGGATCCTTGGCAGGTTGGGAGTTGAACATTCCATTGTTAGGTGAAATGCCTACAGGGGAATACATGATCAATTTGGAAAACAGTTGCATTCACTGGACAACCACACGCACGCGTTCACACAATTTTGAGGCCAACCAGATCCGATGCCTCGAAAAGCTGCAAGTCCAGAAATCTCGATGTTTCGGACGCTCGGATGTTTTTTCTGGCTCCGGATTTTTTGGTGACTTAAAGTGTTGATGAATTTTAGGATGGTATCCGCAACAAAACATTGGAATCAAAGGTTCCTTTTTCCAAGAAATACCCATTTCCACCATGAAACCCACCGCGTGTCGCCGTGTTTTTGATGTCATTTCGATCCACTGCTGCGGTCGCACCTGAGGAAATCTGATTGTCGATGGAGGACCGGGGCAAAGAGGGTATGCCTACCAAGGATAGGTTTTTTTGGGTTGGTGGGTGCTATGGCCAATCATATGGCGTAATAGTGTTGAATGATAGGGACTGGCAACCCACAAAATCCGCAGCATATTCCATATTGCTCATGGATCAAACATGACCACAAGTACAGCTGTGACTTCAAACAGAGAATGGTGTTGGCGCAAAAGTGGTACCTGGTGCCTTTTCACAGCAAGGATGGGGGTCCGGCGGCTTCAGGTGTTACACCACCTCCACCTGTCCGGCTGTTGAGTTGATCCTGTTTGAGAACTGATCACAAAGCTTGGACCAACTCAGTTGGACGATTTTTTTTGGGTGGCGGATCTTTTTCTTTTCGGCAAAGCTGCCGTTCGACAGAATGCCTATATACTTGCTGGAAAACATTTGTTGGCATTGGAACACAATTTGTTCATGGCCATTGTTACTGCTGGGATTTGCTGGGTTCTTTGGTTTGTAAAGCACTTTGATATTGACAACAAAATGGGTCAGACCAGAAAGCTGTGATGCTCGTCTTGGCCATATGGGTACCCCTCCCAAATCATCCAACACTGACCATTGATACTGATAAACCAACCATTTTTTGGGGGTTCCGATTGGCTTAAGAAACCAGCGAAGGTTAGGGAGTCACAGTCGTAGGCTGGCCGTGGGCTCCAAGTTCTCATACTGCTGGGGAAGATCACAGGACGATCCATAAGTGGTTGGTGGTTTCAAACATTTTGATTATGTTCCCAAACGTAATCATTAACAAATGGTTGGTTGACTTGCGCATATTTTCATGACGGGGTGGTGAGCACCACCAAGCAGAGAGCCATGGTGTACCCAAAAATTGATGGTTTTCCTACAAATTGTCAGTTGGATGGAGGCCATAGCCCACTCCCAAGACTGTTAGTTTGTTTATGGGATGTCCAACCGGGGTACATGGCAGTGGCCCATGGCCGGTTACAAAAGAGGAGCCCTGGTTGGTGCTACCCAGCTGCGCCGGCAAGGCGTTTGTCAACTGGAGCTTGCACCGCCCAATGATTCTCGGTGTGTTAGCCTGCTGGGTGCCTGTCAGCGCCCCATAATTTAGTTTCCCTAGTAGTTATTAACAAACCCAACCAGCTTGGCGGTTTCAAACATTCTTGATTTTCCCTAGTAATTATGGGGGATAATGACCAATAATAATGGTTAAGCAACTACTGGTTGTTGGTTTGATTGACATTTTTAAAGTTTCCCTAGTAGTGTTTAACAAATGGTTGGCTAGTTGGCTGGCTGATATATTTTATCGGGGTTAAAGCCACCAATCAATAGTCGATTGCTGGTCCATTAACATTTAATATCATTCAATGATATAATGGTTCATGAACGGCTATAATTCTCATTACAATCGTTAGTTATCATTCAAAATTAACATTAATTCATAACATTAGTTATAAGTTAGTTTGCTTGTTGCCTACCAACAAAAGGCCGTCGTTTTGGGCCATTGGAAGCGACCAGATGGTTGGCAAAAAAACTCGTCGTGGGGGTGGCAGCTACTGCAACTGCGGCTGTGGAGAGACGTCTTGGTGACGACGTGGTTGGAACATTTGGGAGATGAACTGAGATGAATTGTCCAGGTGTGTTTATTTCTTGGAAGGGGAGCCCCTAGACATGGTTGGTTTCGTACTACGACTAGATGGTTGATATTGGATGATTTGGTGAGAAATCCTCGTGCCATGTAGTGTTTGGTTTCTGAAAATAGGGGTGCCCCCAAATCATCCTTCGTGAGCCATCTACAGTAATAAACCATCCACAACTTTGGGGGCACCCCAATTTTGAGAAGCCACCAAGTAGAGAAGGAAGCTGACTGAGTCCGTACCATTTTAGGGTTTGCAGCACCTGGTGCAGCTTTCTTGCCAAACTGTGCAAGGACACCGTAAGGTTGTATATTGGGGGATGGTGCTTGTGTGAATCAAAGTTGCCATATCAGTATCCAACTAAGCCGTATATGGTGGACTCAATCAGTTGGCTCCAAAGCCATGGCGTACCCCCAAGTCACTGAGGGGGTTCCTGTTAGCACTGGTTATTATGAATTATTATTGGCAATTCTTGGTTAATTAGTAGGCAACAATCAACCCTGTCAACAATTATATAATCAGTGTGACTATTGCATGGTGAGTAGGTACCAGCATGGGGAACTGGACATCTTGCGGCTCAATGGCTGGATGATTCCGCCCAGGATTGTCCTCTGAACGTGACCGACTTGGAAGTAGAGTTTCTGGGATCCGCTGGAGATGAGTGTTGATGGTGAATAGTTCTGGTGGTTCACAGTGGTTCGTAATGGTGATAACGATGATGATGAGCGCTTATTATGATCAATCATGAATCATGAGGGTTAATGATGGTGGATACGGATGGCCAATGATGATTAATGATGGTTAATGATGGTCAATGATGGTTAATGATGGTTAATGATGTTTAATGATTGTTCTCATGGTTGAGAATGGGAATCGTCATGGTTCTCATTGGATCTTACTTGGATGTCGAAGTCAGTTTCCTGGGATACCAGTTCACAGTAGTCATAGCCTTATAAAGTGGCTGGCAGAATCCCCAGAAAACCATGGTGAATAGCACCAGACTAAGTGGAGATGCACATGAGCTACTGTCAAATAAGCTGGCCGCAGTAGATGTATTGAAGCGGAATATAGGATAAAACAACCGTCCAACACCAGTGGAATTATGAATTTCTTAAAGCGGAATGTAGGCTAGATCAACCATCCAACACCAGTGGAATTATGAATTTCTTAAAGCGGAATGTAGGCTAGATCAACCGTCCAACACCAGTGGAATTATGAATGTCTTAAAGCGGAATGTAGGCTAGATCAACCGTCCAACACACAAGTTGAATTATGAATTTCTGAGCAACCATGGAACTACAGTCTTATTGCTCCTGTGTTGTGAGTTCTATCAGATCCCATGTGAAAATGACCAACTCCGCCGTAATCGGCTGTAGTTACAAGCCAACTTATACATTGTTCGGGGATCACATTGGATGTGGTTATCCCATTGTGTTGAGCTACAGCGGGTTTCCCTCGGGTAGTCCAAGGGAGCACATGTGCCGAGGATCTACTGCGAAGGTCGATGCAAGGTGCAGGACTGATGAACGAATGGGTGTTAGCATACCTATTGACAGTACATCATTGTCTCGTGTTCTGTTTTGTGACAGAAGATGTTTCTATCATGATTTTTCATGCATGTATGCACTTCTTCGTATTATATAGGGTATATTGATAGTAGCATAAACATATACAAGGCATACGTTTGTATAAAGGAGTCCTAACAGTACTTGTAGTCAAAGGCCGCCAATTTGTGGCTGAATCTGCTGGAGCATTGTTGGGCTGCATGGCTTATTGGGAATTATGATCATTGGCAGCAGTTGTTCTTGGTGTTAGCGTTGATGGTGAAGTTGTGCAAGGGATCTGACCGTGTTGCAACCAAAGGCGTCTTGGAAAATTTCCAGAACGGCGGTCGAGCCTTCTGAGTTAGCAGTCGACAAATATGTTATGACATGTGTTTGGATCAGCAAGCAGAATGAGAAACACGAGTCTCTACATCTCTTTGGATACGGAAATTGGGCCTGTTCCAGTTTCACAACTGTGGCCGGACATTTGTGGCGTGATGCGTGTTTGATTGTCGCAGTCGTTGTTTGCTAAAGACGGGGAAACATATGAAACATTGAAGAACCGTACGAGCTATGCACGGACAACATTGATCAATAAGGAATGCCAGGGATGTCTAGTCAAGTTGTAAGTGGGACTTATCACCACTGTGAATCGTGGGAATGGATACCCTAGAGCAGTGTATTTAGAATCATCGCTCAGGACTCATACTCCTGAGTGTTGTTAGCGTAAATTACTGGCTTCTTTCCAGTTAGATGTGAACCGTTCCCAAGAAAGCACGGCTGAAGCGTTCACCGCTGACTATTTTGGTTTTGGGGGATCAAGCTGTTTGATTTTGGAATCAAGTGCTTTTTACCAAAAACATCCATCAACATGTGTTTTTGTTTACAAGTAGTGATGACTAAATAATGGTGGCTGACACTGGCGTTGATCCGGGTTCAGGATTGCCGATGGCAGCCCTTTAGTTTAATGATTGAAAACATCTACTGTTAGCCATCAATTAGTATTGCTCATAATCAACTATAGCGATTGATTAACAAACTCATTTAGATGAAGTGATGGATGATAGCCTATTATTGTCTAATCACTATTGTCCAGTCAGTGATAATTGAATATATTTGTTAGTGAACTATAGATATTGATCAATTATTCATGATTAGATGACTATTGTTAACAAGTGATAATCAAATAAATCTCTCCCATGCTCCAGAGGAGTCCAAGGCTCAGGTGTCTGGAATTTTAGATGAGATGAGTCCGCCAAAGAGCAGGAGAAAAGAGTGAAAAAAACCGCTGCCCAGGGGCGGCGAGAAATAACTCTCTGAAAGCGGCAAAGTTTTATTGCCTTCTCTGTTGGATTGAAAGTCATGGACGTGACTAATGACAGCCCAGAAAAATAACGAGGACTAGCCCTTATTTTACAAATTAGAATTAACGAGCGAGGACACTAAATACGGGGAAAGAATTAAGCAACGAGAGAGACGAGGCAAGAAATAAAGTAGTTTTGGCAGATACCTAATTGTTAGTGATGGATGTTATTACCTAATCATATAATCTATAGTCAGCTTCTATAGTCAATGATTACAGTGATGGGTTTATGATACCATCAACTTTACCCTTATTCACAATTCATAACAATTTATAACCATTGCTCATAACTATTTATCATCATTGATTCTTCAATACAGTGATGGGTTTATGACACCGTCCACGTGGATGGCCTCAGGACCACGTGAAGTCCATGTTGACCTGGGGAGAGTCTGACAACGCCTTGGAGATTGGACGAAAGGCCGCTGGGCAGCAACGCGAAACACGGTGATGGATGACGAAAATGGATGGACCTTTCCCCGCCCGAGCATGATTCCAGGTGAGTTCACCGCAGCGTAATGATATACAGTAAATCGATTGTAAATTCTCGCGTCCTCTCCAGTGTTTTTGCCAGGTCTCGCAGATGGAAATGAACAATGAACAATGCTTCAATCCACCATTCCATTTGCGTAACTCATGTCCAATTCAGAAATCGTCAATCCACAGTGTTCAATCACATTGTGATCAAATATTTCTCAATCTCATTTGCGTAACTCATCCCGTTTGTCCATTGGATGA
This sequence comes from Symbiodinium kawagutii, assembly GCA_009767595.1. Taxonomy (NCBI): domain Eukaryota; class Dinophyceae; order Suessiales; family Symbiodiniaceae; genus Symbiodinium; species Symbiodinium kawagutii. Next base: position 113,326 of record VSDK01003893.1, on the reverse strand, counting down.
TTTAATCCGCAGTTTCTGTGTTGGTTGACATTCACACAGGACAAGCATGGGAAAGCTGAGACACGACTCGACGGCACGCGACTCTTGGGGAAGCACCCGCATGAAACATCACTGGAGAACTCATCCCAGACAGCTGCAACCCCGCATGCATCAGCCAGGTACAACCAGCTCTAACCAGCTCTAACCAGCTATAACCAGCTACAACCGGCAACCATCATCCCAAACCAAGCAGTCTAGCAACACGGTAGCTTCGGCATTGATGGGCAGAAGCTGAGATTACTACTGTGGTTCAATGCCGATGAGTTCCATTGTTCACTATAGTGGTTGGCAAAAAAAAGATCCATATTCATGAGCCACCATGAATGCACCTATATGAAGAATCATTTACCTTCAAATCAAAGCGGCTTTACTAAAAAAACTGAATTTTCCGTTGCTGTCAAAAAAACAGTTTGATGATCATGATGGGTTACATACTTGCTACTTGAATGGACCATGGTAAAACAGCCAGTGCAATGGCTAGCAACAACCATTTTCAGCAGCTGGAGCTAGTGGCTGCCAGGTGGTTTACCTTGCCGAACCTCCTTCTATCCCCAGACGTCAGGTTTGGCGACGACAACGACTAAGACGGCGAAACCAACAAGAACACAAACAAATCTACGAGCACAGATAGACCCAACAACAGCAACACCAATAGAAACAACGACAACAATAACATCTACTACTACTACTGCTACTACTTCTACTACTACCACTACTACTATTACTACTACTACTACTACTACTACTACTACTACTACTACTACTACTACTACTACTACTACTACTACTACTACTACTACTACTACTACTACTACTACTACTACTACTACCACTACCACCACAACAACCACAACAACCACAACAACCACAACAACCACAACAACCACAACAACCACAACAACAACAACTACTACTACTCCTCCCTCCTTCTCCCATTGCCTCTGCTACTGCTACAATGTTTTTTTCTACGACTACATTAAATACTACTGAGATCTACTGAGGATTGCTCCTTCTACTTCTTCTATTAACCGCTACCCCCACCACCACATACCACCACCCCCACTACCACCCCCACCACAACGACCACCGCCACCACCAAGAACAACAACAACAAGGACAGCCACAGGAAAGAGGTACAAATCACAACGACAACCAAAACAGAATCAACAACCACAACCATCACCACAACCGCAACTTTCTTGGCTTGGTCATCGTCATCATAGGGGTGGCCTCGGGGGTGTTTGCTTGCAGTTCCAGCGTGGGTACTCGCCCTCCCCAAATGTGACGCACTTCCTGAGGTTTACATTTGGAAGGAAACCAGCAGGGTCTACGCAAAGAAACTTGGTCTTGGGCATGGGTCCAGTAGTGCTCCTTGAGTTCATCGATGTTGCGTGTTCATGTTCTATTTTGATCTCTTTTGTAGGTACCTGCTCGAAACATCTCGCAACTATGAAATGTTCCGGTCAACAGCAGGGCCTACGGAACATGCCTGGCACGTTGTTGTTGTTGTTGTTGTTGTTGTTGTTGTTGTTGTTGTTGAGCCTGTTGATGGTGATGCTGCTGGCACTGTCGTTGTGGTGATTGTTTATGTTGTTGTCATGGTTGCATTTGTTTGGTGATGTTTATTTCTGCGGATGTTGCTTCGCCTTTTTGTTGCTGTTGATGTGTCTTTCTCGTGGTTTCCCATGGTTTCTCGTTTTGTTCTTCGTGAGTATTTTCTAACATTTTCTCTGTGGTTTCTCATGTTGTTCCTTTAGTTTTGGCCGCGGAGATGTCAGATGTTGTTGGCATTTTGGGACAACACATCCCGGCCTAAATTCGCGCATGCCTGGCCAGCTTGGATTGGCATTCCGGCAACAGAGTATTGGCCACATGAAAAGAATATAGTTGGTTGACTGACGCTGATTGTTAAGCATATAGGTAAAGTTGTGTTCATGTATAATCAGTATAGGTGCAATCTGTAACCATCAATTCTGAATTGTGTTTATGTAACATCCTTACTCATTTTGGAGTACCCTGTACTCTTCTGGAAGCTAAGATCATGACCCAAGCAAGGACCGGGTAGTGCAGAAACTGAGATCCCCATCCCTCTTTGGGGGGGTAAAACTGCAAAGTTCCCCAGGAGTATGCTAACTGCTCATATGGTTGTGGGTCAATATTACAGTAACCAACCACTTATGGGGGAGAAGTTCACCAACGACCTGTAGGGAAAACAGCTTGGTTAATGATAGGGGAGCCATCGTTACAGGGTGAACTGCCCCACTGCCACATGGCTGTTGGTCAAAACTTGCACCCTTGGTAGACATTGAATGAATGACTAAATTAGTGGCGCTGTTGGAATGATCACTTGTCAACCCTCCTGTATGTTTGGTTCTGACCCATGGGCATCACTTGTTTGAAGCCGTTCAGGAAGTGCAAGGGTGAGTTGATGACCATCACACGAAGTCTCTCCAGGCCCATGTTCGGGTTGAGTCCATGTCAAGAAAGGGTAGATTAACGTGGTGGTTTCTCAAAAATGGGGAACCCCAAAAATGGATCAATTCAGTACGTGCCTGTTTCGTTTATACTACGTTTGCTGACTCCTTCCGGCAACATGCAATTTTTTTTCCAGCTGACAGATATAGTCGCTTGTCATGAGAGCGGGAGGCTTTGGCAGCGCAGTTCATGTTTTCTTTTAAAGATCTTCCATGATGGTCATAGTGTTATTCTGAGTCAGCAGCGTCGCTTCACTGCCACCTATGGTTGATTCGTTGGCGCGGCTCCTTAGCTATACCTGGTTTTGGTTTCGCCTCCGTCTAAAATGCCAACTTTGATTGGTGCTTGGATTGACATTTGTTACTTTCTGAAATGTAATTATGGATAGCTATGGTTGGTTGACTTGCGCATATATTTCATCGGAGTAACCACCAATTCTTGTATCATTTCCCAAACGTAGTACCAGCTATGGTTGGTTGACTCGGTTGACTCGGTTGACAAACCCGCACATGAATTTCATGATGTGACAGGTGACCAACCACCACCAAGCAGTTAGTTGGTGTGGCCTTCGAGATGCCAATGGTTGATGAATCCCTGGATCTCAGATGGTGATGGAGCCTCAGAAGCCAGTGACTTAGTGTAGCCCAAAGTTATGATCGGAGTTTATGGCACTTAAAAGGATTGAGAGAGGCTGATAAATGGTGCAAAAGTTATTGGTTGATGAAATGTAATGATTCAAAGAGGATGATGACACTGAAAAGATGATGATCAAAAGAGGATGATAACTGGGATGTCCCCTTGTTCGAGAAACACCCAGACTGAGGATGTGATTGTTTTTTTTGAAAGGGAATATGGACATTTCGGGACACTGAATAAGTACTTCTTGATACTCAGCAATACTACTGCCTATATTTTTGGGTGGGTTTGATACTTTGGAGGGATTATGGCTGTTCAGAACTTTTGAATCAAACACCTCGCATTTCTCATACTTGTCAAAGATTGTTGACTATTACACGGCAATAGTTCTATGAGTCTATGGCTTTAACACCACTTACATTTCTTAAGTTTTGATCTAAGATGATCAGTGCGGTGATTCCCATATGATTGCCAATCAGGAATTTCTAAACCTACCTGTTTGTTAATTCCATTTCTATACCCATGTGGAGCTGTCCATACGAGGGAATTGATGGTTTCGCTACAGCACTAAACTAGACTGATCATTGTTGGAATGCTGGATTTGTTTTGCCAGCAAATTACTGGTTGGTGGTTCTAAACATTCTTTATTTTCCCTATTATCTATCAACAACTGGTTGCTTGACAAATATTTTTCATAGGAGTTGAAACCACCAACCAGATAATGATCATTATCAACCATTCTAACCATATATAACCACTATCAACCACTAGTTAACCATCATTTGAAACCACCAACCAGTTATGCACATTTGCAGCTGAACCAAGCCGTGAAAAACCTGGGAGAAACTCGTCGTTCCGAAGCCGTGAAGCTGGGTGCCGTCGCCACGCCGTTGTTGCTGCCGTTGTTGAATTTTTTGGTTGCCCCAAACCTGGTGGGAAGGGAAACTATGCAATTTCCTCTGATTAAGTATGTTTAACCATGAATTTCTATGATTTTCCATGCATTTTGTGGGATAACCAACAAGAGGGGTGGTTCTGCCACCAGTCTTGGTGCTCAACTCCCTGAAGACAAGCATTGCCATTCATCACTAATTTTCTCAGCCACCCTGCTCAGCCATTGCCATCAACCCGCAACCATCATTCATCATCAACGATTTGAATGGTAGGTCCAGCTGTTGAGAATTTCCTTATCAGGTGGATCACCAGCTATTTATGCTTAAACTGGTGGTAGTTGGAACATAGGATCTATCATTCAACATTGTGAAACAGTAGATTGACCAAAGACTACGTAACATCTCCCATTGGCCCCCCAAACCATCATCTTTATGGGTCGTAACGGCTATATCCTATGTTTTTGAGGCTTAAACGCTTTTTTTTGGTGGATTTGAGATTTTGGTGGATTTGAGATTGTTTTTGGGGGAAAGTGCCACCCAAACAGTTTGCACTCTTTGGACTCCATTTGAAGCATAAAAACCCTGGGGGCCAAGGGCATCTTTGATTCTACTTGGGTGTTTTTCAAAATAGGGGTAGCCCCAAATCATCTCATATATTAACTATATCTAGTGATAAACCTACCATTTTTGGATATTTTTGGGGGTTCCCTATTTCAAAAAACCACCATTTGGGGGTTCCTGGACCCTGCACTAACAACCCTTCACCGCGCGCGCGGTGCCATCACGATCGCACAGGTGCGACGCGGCTGGAGAGAAATGCCTTCGACACTGTTTCTGGGTGGGGTGAAGCAGCAACTAAGTATGATTCTGGCTTATATACTACTTACCTAGTTAAGTTAGCTTAGAAATAAGGTAATTACCAGGCAGAAACTGAATTTGGGGTGGCAGCAACTAACTGAATTTGGAGCCCTTCAGTTAACTTAGCTTAGAAATAAGGTAATTACCAGGCAGATGGTACATATATACTACTGACTGGTGTATGAATTTGCTACAATAATAGCCAATAGGTTCTCAAAACAAGCGATGATAACCAAACAACAAAAGGGATGGTAACCAAAACTGGTTGGTGGTTTCAAACTTTTTTGATTTTCCCTAGTAGTTATTAACAAACGGTTGGTTGACCAATATTTTTCACAGGGGTTGAAACCACCAATCAGACGGTTATTACTCTTGGGTGTTTTTGAAGTAATAGGGGACCCGCAAAAGTGGTTTGTTTATTATTGTTATCATTATTATTATTACTATTATTATTATTATCATCATTATAGGTTTAATTAGTACTAATGGTTAACAATCTGGATGATTTGGAGGGTGCCCTATTGTTGGTGATGATGCCTTAGTATCAATCATTAATCAGCTTGTGAACCATTGGTTGATTGGTCAATATTGATCCACAATCATCTACAAATCATATCATATGGGTGTTTCTCAGAATAAGGACACCCCCAAATCATCCGACTATTAGGAATAATCCATCAATCTTTGGGTTTCCCTTTTTTTGAGAATTTCTCGAATAGATGTGGAGAACCGCCATTGTTGGAAGCTACGCTATTTCGATGCATTTTTGCTCACCACATCTCTGTGGCTTTGACCGCAGGGGACCTGGTACTATTGTGAGTTGTTCATGGATAGTAGTATTGTGGGTCAGGAATGGCTAAACATATACCATTGTGTCGTTTCTTGTTGATCATAAGGGTCACCAGCAGCAACATGCCGCAACCATAAGGGTGGCTGATAGAGTTAGCTGATAATTAGTGATGATTTATAATGGTAAGTAGATGCGATTGAGAGTTCACAATGGTATATTCATATGATGTGTAATTAGTGATTTCTAGGTGAGAATCATAGGATAAGTGGATAGTAGCAGCTTATGGTGGATTTACTGTGCCGCTGGGATTTTGGTAATGGCAGATTTTGAAATTGGCCCCTCAAGAAATCGTGAATGCATTGCAAAGAACCTACACATTTTCGAGGTGCCACAGTGGTTTTGAGTTTTTCTTGGGCTCGGGTACAGTTGAGGAGTACCTGTAAACCCCAAAAAACGCTGGATGTCAAACTGGAAAGGAAACTCTTTCAAGAAATGCCAGAGCTGGCAGAGATTTAGAGCCCAAACGAAAAGCAAGCAGAAGTCAAATTAGCAAATAAAGTCTATGAAAGTGTGTGTTTTTTTGCATGCTCAAATTTGTGCCTACTTTTCGCTTGTCATTATCGTTTTTTCGCTCGAACTTTGAAGATGGTGATTTACTCTCCAGTTGTTAAGAACCTCTGGTAAGAAAGGTCCTGAATGTGGCACAGCCTGATGATGTACAACGCAATTTATGAGTTTATGTGGACTATATCATGTTGAGTGGCCATCCTAATGCACACTCAGCGGGGGTCCGTTGGCTCTACAGGTCCTCTCCACTGGTTGACATTGAGATTTGCACGAACCCTGATTGAATGCTGCAAAGAAGTGCATGTCAATTTAATTCCTGGACGTCATAAGCGATTTCTAGTTTCAGTTTCTGTTGCTTAAGGTTGGATTTGATGTTGCTTGTGCCCCCCAGGCTTCATTGACATATTGACCCGCACATGCTGTGGTGGAAGTGTCATGGATAGGTAGCCTACAGGAAGAGGGTTGCTTGAGTTGAGGTGATGGTGTGAATGATAGGTGATAACGACAATGATGAGATGATGATGATGATGATGATGATGATGATGATGATGATGACGACGACGATGATGACGATGATGACCACGATGATGATGACGATTATGAGTAATAAACATACCATTTTGAGGCGTTTCCTATTTTGAGAAACCATCTTGAGAAACATTTGGGGAAAGACAGATAATATCTACCAGTGGTTGTAGGTTTACACGTGTAGGTGATCCTCACCCATGGCAACGAATCGAGTAACATCGGATAACCCTTGTCATCATCATGGCCACTGTCAATATCATTTTCACACCTGTTGTCGTCGTCCTCATCATCATCATCATCATCATCATCATCATCATCAAAGCTGTGATCACCTTTATCATCACTTGGTCATTGTTTGCCTCCTTCCAAGAAGGACCGTTTTTTTCCTTCACCACATTCTGTCACACCGAGGGTTCTGCTTTTGTTCAGGATCAATAATATCCAATTTGCCCTTGATTTGCCCAATCATGATATGGGTGTTTCTTGAAATGGGGGACCTCCCAAATCATCCATTAGCACACATGTTTAGCACTAAATCGTTTACAGTAGTGGTTTATAGTAGATAGTCAACGATTTTTTGGGGTTCCTCATGTTAAGAGACCCCCATATTTGTTGATCACCACCTTCACCGGTCCTTTACGACCGCGATCCCAGGTTTGGTCAATGCAAATGGCACGCCCAAAGGACCTGCGAACGATGGGGTGCTCTCTTGCTCATCGTCCTGATGCTTTGATATGCTTTGTTCCTGGCGCTCACAGTGACCAGAACCGAAGCCTGTAGCGAGTAAGGTAGAATGCCAGATGAATTGCCAGACAGAATTGATAGAATGCAAAATTCAGTGCTAGATAGGATGTCATGTAGGATGCCAGATGAATGCCAGATAGAAAGACAGATGACATGTCAGGGTGGGGATCACCCGAAGTAAAGTAGCTTTCTTTTCGGATGTCAATTGGAGAGCAATCCGGGCGGGGCAAACACCATGCCACCGGCTGGCAGAAACGTTGATACTTTGGATACTTTGTTTTTTATTTTCTAAGTTGTCTTGTTTTACAGCTGACAGCAAACTTTTTTTTGTTGAAAGTGTAGAGTGCATTTGATGTGTTAGAATATGTAGGAAATTCAACCTTGACTACAGATTGAATACAGATTGAATACATGATTACTAAATCCATATGTGTGTATATATTTATTTGTTTATTTATTTATCCATTGATTTATTTATTTAACTGATTATGTGTTTCTCTATTTTTGTTTTTTCTGATATATATAGATATATTTATATATACATATGTATTTATATGTTTATATGTATTCATATATCTATACATATATATATATATCTTTATATTTCAGTATATATATATATTATATATATGTATACATGTGTAAAACTATATGTATATATGTATAGTTATATAAATACTATATGTCTAATTATATATATACAACTAAATCTTAATGTGTGCTGAAGTGAAGATTTAGCGATATTTGGTGCATGATGTTGAATTACACCCGCGGAGACAACCTCAGCAATCAAAATTGCAGAGTCCATTCCCTGCAACACACAAAAAGGAGCAACATCATGGCGAGGTTAGTGGATGGCTATATGGCAATGGGTCAGTTCACCCTGTACCCCTGGTTCCCCTATTGTTTTCCCCATGGTTGTTGGTGAACTTCTCCCCCATGAAATTGGTTGGTTAATACCCAAGTCGCCATTTGAGGATTGGTCACAAGAAGCCATCCTAAGAAAGGGGCAGTAGTTCACATCGCATGACTGGTGACTGGTCACTTGGTCGCTCCAGATCACTGGATGCACGAGTCATGGTGACGCTAGGGCAAGATTCGCGGCTGGTGATGGCTCTGGAATGTGAACAGCCAGGGGCAAAGGGACCCTCAGCCAGACAGCGAATACTGCTACTTTGTTGTACCCATCGCCATACTTCTTAGTGAGCAACCAGTAACCAAGATCAGCCAAGTCTCTCAATGGAATTTGTTTCCAATCAAATCCCCAATGTTTTGACGAAAGCGATCGAGAGCTACTGATGTCATTCGTCAATCCAGGAAACCCAACCCTGGCCACCGCGGGCCTTCACTGCAGTGACTTTTGCATGTTGTTGCCGCAGTTGTCAGTTGCCTTACATCCACCGTCACAATCATGATTGTTTCTTCCAGGTATCGTACAGTACTAAGTTTGATCGCGGAAGACTACTCCGTAGAAATGGCGCATGTAAACTTGTGAAAATAGAACGCACAAAAAACAAAGTCGAATTGCCATTGCCCCTAAGTACATGGGAATCTCAGTTGGATAGACACATTCTTCCAGACCCAATGCGACAGGCATTTAAGGAGAACCCATGGTTTCAAGGGCACTGAATGAAGCACCCACAAACAATCGCCAGGAATTCACTATTGACTATCAAATCACTCCTTAATCCTTAGCCATCAATTTACCAGTTTATTGACCATTGATAAACCTCCAATTCTAGCAAAAATTGTATTGTTTACCAGTATATTTACCAGTTTATCAATCCTTACCAGTTTATTATACCAGTTTAATTCAATTATTTGAAATTATATCAACGGTTGATGAAACTCAACGAACGGTGGTGACATCCTTGGAGATGATCACTGGTGACTCATGGTTCCTATGAGTTGGTTGTTCTAAGTTTGTTCTAAGTTTGCTACTTCACCTGCTTGTCAGTAGGGGTGTGGCGGTGGCGGGAAAATCCACCAACTCAACGATGAAGCATTTTAAGGAAATAACATATTTTATTCATGAAACCTTTTACAAACCGTTTATATATATGAGTTTTTTGTTTTAATATTGACAACAAATGATTACATTGACCACTCAATATCACGAAAACAGTTGCTTGCAAATATTTCCCTCGCTCTTTCTTTTCCTAATCCCTCTCACTTAATCCCTCTCCCTCGCCCTTCCTCTCTCGTTCTGCAATGATCTTTGTCTCTCCGTGTCCCTGTCTCCCTCTCCCTCTCTCCTTTGTCTCTGTCTCTGTCTCTGTCTCTCTCTCCCTCTCTCTCTCTCTCCCTCTATCTCTGTATCTCTCTCTAGCTCTCACTCTCGTTTTCCTTTGCTTCTCTAGCATCATCACCTACTCTTTATCCGTCGTGTTCCAACCTTTCTGTTGGGCCGGGCCTTTGTTCGCCGTCGCGTTGCGGCCTGCAACCTCTTTGTTTGGCTGGGTCTTTTTAAATATATATATATATACTCAATACTCGCATGCAACTGATTTTCGCTCTACAACTTTATGTTCAATCTTTGCAGCTCACGCATGTCAAATATTTCCTAGCAAGCTTACTTCCTGGGCGCTGTCCCACGCCCGAGGCATTCAGTGCCAGTGTCCGATTGTCATGTTCATCTATTCAATACAACTGTGGTCGATTGTTTTCAGCATCACTTTGATCAGAATCCAACATGTTTGTTGCTGTTGCTGTTGTTTGTTGTTTGTTGTGTGTTGTTTGTTGGTTGTTTGTTGTTGGTTGTTGTCGTCGCTCTTGTTGTCGTTTTTTGTTTTTGTTTGTTGTTGTTGTTGTTGATGCTGTTGCTAGTTGGTTCTACTTGTTGTTGTTGTTGTTGTTGTTGTTGTTGTTGTTGTTGTTGTTGTTTTTGTTGTTGTTCTTGCTGTTGTTTCTTGCATGTTTCCTGATAAACATTCTGTGTTTGCATGTTTGTTTGTTGCTAGTTGGTTCTACTTGTTGGTTCAAAATTGTTGATTGTTGACTATTGGTTGCACTTGTTTGTCCACACTTTGTACTTGTACACGCATGGTTCTCTTATGTTGATTGATCTTTGGCAAGCGCGTGCTCTCTCACTAGTGAAGTGTCTCCATATCGAGTATCACTGATCACTATGAAGCAGTGGTTGCGGACATATCACTTCAAACGATTTCGTTGTTTATAAAAGGACAAACATTGAAATCTGATGCGGATTATGTTGACTAATGGCTACCCAGGATTAATAAACCCCTGGTTTATTAATAGGGGGTATCCCCTAAAAGCCTTGGTTTTCCATTAAAATGGGAACCCCCCTACTTAATCAACCAGGGGTTTATTAATCCTGGGTAGCCATTACGTGGTATTCGTGGGACATTGAAATTTGACGTACTGTAGATTGCATCAGATGCATGGCTTGCAGCTTCGCCGTGGTCATGCCATGATCATCCTGACCCGGTGATATTCTTTGCCGTCCCCAGCCCTCATTTGTTGTCATCAGCACTTGTGTTGTCAGTGCAGGCCAAATTTACTTGTGGGAAGATGGTCTCAAGTCAAATGCGCCCTCCACCCCCAAAGAAAAGCGGACAAAAATACGTTTTCCTGAGGAAGATCCTGAGGCTGGGATAAGTTGTTTTTGCGGTCATTGGCTGCAAACCATGATGAGATTCTTCTTGCTAACGCAGCACATGGCATGACATAATTTGCTCGTACTCAACTGGCCTGGAAATGAATATCTACAACGCCGCACAGGACTTTCTTTGGGAACGAACCGCTGGAGGACCAGCAATCATTCATTCCAGTTCGGACACGCAATGTGGGAACGATGCTGTTTACAACAACGGGCGACAGCGACGTGACATGAGCCATTCGCCATAACAGAAATGCATGCCAATGAATCTGCATTTCCGCAAAGTTGTTTTCCTTTGTGCGCGGCCCAAACATTGTGTCACACTTGCTGAAGCGCGCGGGCGCATGTTTGCATCATGTGCACGGTGGTTGGGCTGCTTGAGAATTCCCTATGACACCTGGGCGCTGATGCTCACACGCGCAGGATGCTGGAATGCCGAGAACTTGCTGACGGAGAGATATTGCGAATCTTGGTGGATCCTCGGACTGCGGAAAGTGAAAGTACCAGCTCGGGAGGGGCAAGACCCACATAGCATGAGTGCCATGAAGCTGCGCTCGACTACCTTTGTGCAAGGGCATGCGTGTGGAATTTGATGCCGGGTATGTTGCTGATGTGTTTTACAAAAGCAATGCTTGCAACTGCTTGCTTTTAGTTTCAAGGTATATATGCTTCTATTCAGCAGGCAGGAAAATTGATGGTTTATTGGCCGAACTGACAGTCTGCCAAAACTTTCAAAAAATGCAAAACATGCATTGTCTAAATCCGTAGGTTTGCGGGTCCGCGATTCTTGCGCCGTTCTAAAGTTTGATTTGCCCGTGGAAAGGACAAATCAAAAAATCAAGCATCCATGGGCACCAAATTGGCGTGGGATGTGGGTTGTTCATGGACGCAGCGTGCCACGGCCAACAAATTTTGCGCATGCAAGTCCGGCGTACAATTTGGCCATTATATACCCTCTAGACTCGGTTCAACGCCGCAACATTGCGCGCCAACCTTCAGCAGAGGCACTGTCTCAGGATGATGGAATGACTCGCTACTGTGTGACATGGTAAACCTGTTTTGTTAGACCTTTTTGCTTCAATAGTTTGGCGGTTTGGTCTCACAGAATTTCCACCTTGGTATTCGAAACGATGTTGTGAAAGGACCTTGCTCGTGTCGGGGCAGGGTGATTTAGTTGACTCTTCGCAGGTTTTTGCAATGGCATGGATATTGCATGTGCAAGAACGCCGATTGTCACTGTTTCTGCCAAAAAAATGTCATGAATCCCAAGTGGCGTGTAGTTCGAGGATCAGAAGCAGGTTCCTACATGTATTGGGTTTAAGTATGGTTTGCATATACATGCACTCAAAATTTCAACGACATGATCAAACCAAAGATGAACGCGTTTTTGTTTCATATTCATTTCACATTGGCCAAGTCTTGAAGGCATCAAACTATGGAATTCGGTTTTGTTCGCATGGGCAAAGGGAAACAATTAAGTTTGTATTGCACAATTTGTGTCAAAACGTGTTTGTATCGGTAAAAAATGTGTGTGTTTTTCCTCCGATGCAGCGGCTTCTTCCCAGAGTGCGTTGGTTGGTGTAGCATTAGATATGCAAAGTCATATGGTTTCACCAGGATACAGTAATTTGCCATCACCATCTGGTTTTTGATTGATATTTTTCCAGGAATCTCTACATTTTGCGGGTAGGCAGGAGGATTATTTGAAATTACACCAGCATAGACCCCAGATAGCGGGCGCATTGCGCACAAAATTTCCAGGGTGTGTGCCATAAACCTCTGCTTTGAATTGCAGACGAACCGAAGACAAAGGGAAACAAGCCAAGGCAAGCATGAAGGGAGACAAAGGCCAACAGCTCAAACATGAAGGGAAACAAGCATGAGCAGCGACACAGCAGCGGCAAACAAAGCGCCGATCCAGAGCCACAAGGGAGACAAAGGGGAGACAAAGGGGAAGCAAAGGCGAGACAAGGGGTTAACTAGCTGTTTAATGGCTAATAATGGGGAATGATAACTCAAATTGCACTGAAAAAATCACGGTTTGGACACGCTGTTGCAAGATGAAGGTTTCTAGGCGTGTTGTGGGGGATGTTGACAGATAGGAGAGTTTCACGAAAATGCAGCGAGATTTCCATGATTTTCCACCAGTGTGCAGGGGTTGCGAGCAGCACCAGGCTGCCGACTAGTGGTCTCCCCTTCTGCGGGTGACTCCGACAGAGGCGACCGAGGGGATGATAGCTAACAATGGTTTTTCAAAATGGGGGTACCCCAAAATCACCTATTCATAATCTAAAACAAACTATTTGGGGATGATTAGGGAGGGTCCCTTATTTTGAGAAACACCCATGTGTTTAATATTTATTCTACTTGGTGGCTTGTAGATCCCTTCGCTCAACAATTAGTTTTTCGTGGTTAGATGGTAAATCAATCATATCCCAAAAATGCGATGAACCCAAGGTAGTGGCTGTACGCCAACCATTTACATTTTGTAAACCATATTTTAACATTTATGAAAAATACGGTTTCATAAATTTCAATAATGGGTAATCAGAATTATGAAACAAACTTCCATTATTTACAACCGCTGGCTGCTGTCTATCGACATCGATTCACCATATTTTTGGATTTTTCCCCAGATAGCTGACAAGCTATAAGGGGTTCTTACTTCTCTATGGTAGGGCCTCCAATCGGCGCTTTTGTTTGCCGCTCCTCTGCCGCTGCTCATGCTTGTCTCCCTTTGTCTCGCATTTGTCTCCCCTTCGTCTTCCTTTGTCTCCCCTTTGTCCCCCCTTTGCCTCCCCTTTGTCTCCCTTGTGGCTCTGGATCGGCGCTTTGTTTGCCGCTGCTCTGCCGTTGCTCATGCTTGTCTCCCTTTGTCTCGCATTTGTCTCCCCTTCGTCTTCCTTTGTCTCCCCTTTGTCTCCCCTTTGCCTCCCCTTTGTCTCCCTTGTGGCTCTGGATCGGCGCTTTGTTTGCCGCTGCTCTGCCGCTGCTCATGCTTGTCTCCCTGTGTCTCCGCTTTGTCTCCCTTGTTTCTCTGGATCAAAGCTTTGTTTGCCGCTGCTCATGCTTGTCTCGCCTTTGTCTCCCCTTTGTCTCCCTTGTGGTTTTGGATCGGCGCTTTGTTTGCCGCTGCTCTGCTGCTGCTCTGCCGCTGCTCGTGCTTGTCTCCCTTCTTTGTCTCGCCTTTGTTTCCCCTTTGTTTCCCCATTAGTTGGTTGGTTAAAGCCTTGACCCAGCACGCCATATAGTTGGTATATAAATCCTCTATACTTGTTGGTCACTATCCGCTAATATTAACCATTAACCAGCTATTTTGCTGGTTAAAGCCTTGACCCAGCTCGCCATATGATGGCACTGCGCTTCGGCCGCGCGTTCGCAATGCAGCCGCTCGCCGCCTGACTGAGGAAGTATGGTGCCCGGAAAGCCTTGGCGGCGTAGCTCGGACAGCGTGAATGTGGTGACCGTTGCGGTGGGAACCGTCGTGGTGGATCTGGGTGGGGAGAATGGTTGAGAATAAGTAATAAGCATTAGTGGCTACCCAGGATGAAGCTAAACCCCTGGTTGATTAACTAGGGGGGGTTCTCATTTCAATGGAAAACCAAGGCTTTTAGGGATACCCCCTATTAATCAACCAGGGGTTTATTAATCCTGGGTAGCCATTAATGACTAGGGTAACTAGGGACGATGGGTAGCTGATTGGTGGTTTGCTTCACATGTTTTATTTTCACCAATATTTTTTTGACAAATAGCTGGTTGACCAATATTTTTCCGAGAGGTGGTTCAACCACCGACCAGGTAGTTAGAAGGGATGATAATATGTAACCAACAAAACTGAACATGGAAAATTTAGTTAGCACAGGCCCCCTAAACCATCCCTGAATTGAAATTTTCCCGGAACCTGAATTTTGGGGACTTGGGCAACGCGGAATCCTACGTGGATGCCTGCTACCTTGTTGTGATTATGTTCTGTTTGGCGGTTTTTCTTACTAGTCTCAACTTGTTGTTTCCGACATGCTATTACAATGAGGGTCCCCTACTTGGCTAAGTTGGTTTTTAGGTATGTCAAATGACTTGTTAACGAACTTACAACTAGTAGATACCTCCAACCGGTTGCCGAGGGTTTCCTTGCGGAATGTTTTTTTTGTGTATCATTTTTCACGCACAAGAGACAACGTTGGTCAGAAACGATCACAGATGTGCTATCATCGTCATCATCATGATGCATTCATCATTTCCGTCACACAAATTTTCTATCATTGAGAATGTCTGAGAATCCTTTTGAAATGCAGATCTTACGATGGGTGCACCAGCGCTGCCGCTGAGAATCGGTTCCTGGGTCAACACAGAGACCAGCCATTCCAAAGTGACGCTGCTCTACCGGAAGTTCAACGCGATCCTTCAGGAGGTGCAGCTGTGAAATCCAAGCACTGTGCAGAACTGAGGGGTAAGCAAGCGAGCTTTGAACACGATGCAACTAGTGGTGTTTCTCACAAGAGGGCAATCCCCCTATATGAATTCAGGAACACCCAGGAATAGACCAGGAATAATCAATTTTCAAAGGTTTAAATCGGTCATGTGTGGTTGATAAGGGTCATAATTCCATTGTAAAAAGGGAATAGTAATCAACAATAATGTACTGGTTAACCATAGGATTGTTAATTGGGGAGGTACCATTTTGATGGGAAACCAGTTGGCTCTTGGGGGATAGCCCCTATTCATCAACGTTTGGGGTTTATTCATCCAGGGTTGGCGTTAAGGTGTACAGATTGTAGAGGACTGGTATCGACTGGTTTTACAGAACCCTGCTATACATTTTTTGGGCATAACAAGAACGACATCCAAGAGATTTTGGGTTTGTTATCATTTGCAGATGTTATCAGACTGTTATCATGTGCATTGAAATCTACATGTGCCGAAAATCTACACTAAAATCAATCTACTATACATTTGCAGATAATTTCGACATATCCATTTGCAATGAAATTATTGGTTTGCAGATGATCCACGGCTCCAGTCCTCACTGGATCATGGCTTGAAGTCACAGGCCTACATTGATAGAGGGTGAGGTGTGACTCCATGTGGAATTCCCAGGTTTGCAGAAATGCTCCAGATAGGGGGATGGGTACTAACTAAGCAACGAACGGGTAGATGAAGAACATTCCAAGCAATACGTTTGGTTATGGGACGTTTTCACAGCCAGGGACTGGCATCGATTTAGGCCCTCGATGGGTGAAAGGTCCTCCTCACCGAGGCGGACCCAGCACACAAAATAAACGGCCGGCCGTTGGCATCTTCGAAAGAACCACAACTTGCCAACGAAAAAATACCATGGGAAACAACATGGGCGTCGAAGTGCTATCCTAGTCTTCTTCCGCCAGTCAACTTGCATACTCCATCAATCATAATCTCCATTATTGACCGCGTTGTAATCCAATATAAAAGCTTATTGCTGGTTATTGTTGCTTCGAATCCTACTAACACCTTATTGTTGGTTGTTGCTGATTCGAGTCCCATAGAAAGCCTTAATTATTGTTAATAGATTGCATTACCCTTGTTGTTGGTTATTGTTAACAACAACTGTAATATCATTCATAACCATTCTAATAGCTTATACTACCCGTACGAATGGTTAACAATCAGCTTAATACCCTGCTTATCTCCACTTCTTGTTCACCATTCATAACTTCTTGGTGGTTTCAAACATTTTTTTCCCTAGTAATGTTTAACAATTGGCTGGTTGACTTGCGCATATTTTTCATGACGGGGTGGTGAGCACCACCGACCAGTTGATGATCATTATTAGCCATTATAATCATGAAATATTATAACCATCATGAACCACTACTCAACCATGGGTGGTTCAACCACCGACCAGACAACTCCATTCCCAACGCCATTCCCATCACCTGGTTCCCCCGGCCCACCAACTCGCGGGGCAGGTGAAGGTGAGGACAGACACTTGGATCGGATCGGGATCCGTTGGGAAAATTCGGCGATTTCGGTGATTTTTTTTTGGTTGGTAAGAAATTTTGGCACCCCCAACTGCTAAGACATTTTTGGTTGACTGTTTTTTTGGGATCAGTTGGTAAGATACTTGGTGAGTTAATTTTGGCATCCCCTACTGCTTAGATATCGGTTTTCAGTAGGGTCCATCATGAGATCAGTTGATTTTTTTGATTTCGTTTGGAAGCCATGTGGGAATGTTATCGTTGGAATGGTTGATGTTGGTATTAGAGTTGATTTCGTTTCTCAAAATACCATTGATATTGGTAATTATAATGGTTGAAAAGGTTTTTTTTGGTTGGTAAGATAGTTACTGGTTGGTAAAATGCTTGATCATGATTCATAACCAATGGTTAGTGGAGAATTAACAATCAGGAAGCCATGTGGGCATGTGTCAAGCCATAGGGTAAACAAAAAAAATAAAGAAACGATAATTTTACTGGGAAACCATTAGATTTGGAGGTACCACTATTTTGGCACGTACCCATTTTTTTGCTCAAGATATGAAAGTTAGCAGAACCCTATATCAATAACTACTACAGGTGTGATTTTGTGTTAGTGTTGATGGGTACTGGAGTTTTTGTTTGAAAGGTTCATCCAACATATGCTGGTTTGGGCGTCTCCCATTGGCTTCTAAGACCTAAAAGCACCCTGAAACTTTGCATGGCCTTGCGGGCTGCAGTCGGGAAACGCCTGGTTGCTAGAGCTCAATGATGTAGCTCACTATTTCAGGCAGCGTGCTAGATTTCCGGGATGTACTGTGCTCTGGCAGACTAGTCTGACAATGGAAAATCAACAAACAAATGCTCTGCATGGTGAATGTCCAACTAGACAGGTATAAAAGCCAGAGTGCAGCCCATGTAGGTACCAGATGGTACCAGTGGTATTTTCGATTGACCATGAACATCATGAATGGTGCATCGACATTATGAGCACTAAGCACAACCAACGGTGCTTGACCATCATGGTGCTTCCAAGAAAGGATTGCACCGCCCAACCATTCAAACCTTGTTCAGCTTTTCGGAAGAAAAACTAAATTGGAATGGTCAAAATCAAATCTATCAATCTGAGGGTTTTTGACTCATCATTTGACACGCAGTCATTCATGGCCCTTGCAGCTTAAATGGCCATATGTTGGGATGGCCTACTACACTCTAGTGAACAAACATGGCAATGGAAAATCCACCATTGATTGATGTTTTCCTAGGGTTTCACAATAAAATATGGTCAAAATCCATTGCCAGGTTAGTTTACCGGAGGGTAGTGAGTCTTTAAACTGCTGGACTTTGCCGCTCCACTGGTGCCGTGCGGTCAGGATGTGTACATCTTCCGCACGCGATCCCTGGAGTCTGCCATCAAGGAGGACGCCGATGACGACAGGAGCGGAGCCCGCGGAGCCTGCGGAGCCACAGATCCAACCTGCAATGCTGTGAAGCAAAGGTGGACAACATTGGATCGATGTTCACCGTCCGTAGGCTGTGATAGATCAGCAGCTATCACCAGCTAAGGCAAACTGGGGTGCAATTATATGATTCATATGGATCATTGTGGATCTACTGCTCTCATTGCGAGTTGCATTGGAAGCCATTATTTGGTTCGTGGTTCGCAACATGTTTTTTTTCAACCATATACCTGGGGATGATGGCTTCTAATTGGCAAACATATTTTTGGGACGAGATTTAAGCACCAGCAAGTGGGGGTTGCCTAGCCAACTGTTTTGACTGCAGGTCTTGTCTTTTTTTAGTTCCCTGACTGGGCCCTGCTGATTTGTACGCAGGTGAGGGTTGACATGGGCGGTTCTCAAAATAGGGACCCCGCAAATCATCCAATATTAAGAATCTATAGTAAGAAACCAACCATTTGTTGGTTGCCCCTATGGCTTGAGAAACACCCACAGCGTCACTGAGAAAACCAGCAGATTGGCAGGGCTGCTTAGGCCATGGTTTCACCATGGCCTTTGACAGTGGAGTCCTGTGACAGTGGGCTCTGGGAACAAGCATCGTTTGCTGACGCAGGGAACCAACAATAATAGGGAAAACCAAGCAGTTAATCCACCAACTTTCATGAGGGTTTACCACCAACAAATTCATAAGCCTGGTTAATGATGGGGGAACCATCTATCATGAAAGACATCAGCCGTCAGCGTCCTGTGCAGCCGAGAATTTGAAGCTCCCATTGCGACCCACCACCGCTGGGTCACCCCTTGGGTTGGGCCCCAAAATGGCTGGTTGAGGGTACCCCGGGTGTCAAGGGTACCCCGGGTGTGACCAAGATCATTTGTTGGGGGTCCTTCCCAGCAAGTCATGACTCCATCTCACCAATGGCAAGGTGCAACCGATGTATCGCATGAAATCCATCAAAATCCGAGAAACGGCATGAAATCCATTGGAACCATCGAAACTTTCTGTGAAATCCATCATCACATCCCATGGAATCCCAGAATATCACCCAGACATTCACGGAAAGTCGTTGGAAACTGCAGGAATCCAAGGACGGAGAAGGGCATCAAGCAGAGCCTCGACTGCTGAACATAGCCAGCCACTGGCGGGGTTGTGTTGATCGCTTTGATAGCCATCAATGATAGCCGTGAAACCAATGGCTGATTATCAGTGTCGATGGATGGCCAATCACTGACACCAACAGTACTCAGAGAGTCAGTCTAGAAGTATCAATAATTGCAATAATCTGACACAAACAGTCCATGGCTTATCTTGTTGGACAGCCAATGTAATGGTTGCGGAAGCAAACACAATTCGGCAACATAAGGAATGTCGTCACTGGTGGATGTTTTTTCAACATGTGTTTTGTTTTGTGCACGATGATGAGTCACAGGTGGCTGCCCATGGTTGATAGCGGTATGCCCGGTATGCACTAGTCCTCGGAATACTGTACGTGTTGTCAAAAAGGTGCTCAATGCCGGCAAATCATAGCTAATGGTAAGCTTATGTCAGCGGTTTGTAATAGATTATGATAGTGCTTGGTGGTTGATGATAGTGAATCATGACTGCTAGTGAAATGGCAACTTAGAAACCGTGGTTGTAACAGTGCTCTGTGATGATGACACTGAATCATGGTTGCTAATGGTATAACTTGGTAGAACAAGATCATGACAAGCCACAGGATCAGGTGGCCAAGACGGGTCAGCGCTGAATCCTGCTCGGATTTCGTGGCTGGTTGCGAGGTAAAGGTAGTGGCTGAGTGACAGGCTTATGGTTACCCTAAATCTATAATAGAACAACCATGACGAATTATGGTAAGCTCAAGTGGGGAAAATCCATCATTCATATTATGCTTTGGGTGTCCGCAATCCTTGGAAGTCATTTTATTACGGGCAAGTGGTCTCCAATCTGTGAGTGATGGGGCTTCTTAAACATTGGGAACCCAAAATGGATGGAATGTGTTTGAATAATTGATATTAGATGATTTTGGGGTACCCCCATTTTCAGAAACTACCATATCACTGATCATTTTGGTGGGTAGGGGAAAGCACGAGCCCAGAATCATCCAGTAACCAGTTACTAAACCGCTTGCAATTGTGTACTATAGGTGGGTTTGAAGTAAACTTTGGTATGGCTGTGGGTCAAAACCCCGTACCCCTCGTTCCCCATTGTTTTCCCTATAAAGTGGTTGGTCATTATAAGCCATGAAATTGCTGGTTAATAATGACCCATACCCATATAGCAACTGTAACAGGACATCAAGCAGAATATCGAGTAAGACAACTTCGGTACTGGACAATCCCTCTCCTCCCAGCTCCGAGCAGTGCTTTCATTTGAGCCCGGGTGGGCAAGCTATCAGTGACCTGGGATCTCACACTGGGCACCGACCAAGCAATGCTGGCTGGTTGCCACGTGGCATCAGTTTCGTCCAGTTTCATCCAGTTTTCATGTGGCAAATGGTAAGTGAATATACCATGAAAAGGTCCACTCAAAAGTACATCATTCAACCTTCGTCGCAATCCTTCGTAAACGTTTCTGGTTTGGTTGCAGATTATCGTAGATGAGTTGGTTGGGGATGCTCAGCCATTTTAGGAATGACCATGAATGACCAATGAATTGTGAACCGTCTGCTGAGATGAATCTATGTACCTGATTCTTGCGATGCATCATGATGAATCACTGCCAAAACATCTTGATGTTCATCTGTCATGTTGATGTTCAGTGGCGCAACCCAGGAGTTTTGAGGATGCCTTTGGCAGCTTGCACGATGCAACCTTCGGTCGCATTTGGTCGGAGAAGAATGCGCGGTCTCCCAGTGTAACCTATTGTGGTGCTGGCTTGTTGGGGACTCTTGGGGATCCATTCTGGCAATACGCCTATGGGTCAATATTAACCAACCAACTAATGGGGGATTTCCACCAACAATAATAGGGAAAACAATGGTTAATGATGGGGAACCAAGGGTACAGGGTTTTGACCCACTGCCATATCTCTGCCAAACATCATGGAAGAGGGTACATGGATGGTTGTCATACCGGAGGTGCAACAATCCCCTGCGCTCTGACTGGTCCCGGCACGAACCGGATCTTAACATAAATTTAGGAACATCAAGAGTGGCAACTGCATGCAACTACTCGATGCGTGCACGACGCGTCATCCCCCACACATCATCCCAGATTGCAAATCTTTGGTGTGAAACTGAACACCCGGAGTGAGGGATCCCTGCAGGAATCAAGAGGGTCCAGCTGGTGTGGTACGATTCCTGTGTGGATGTCGCTTTTGTGGAAAGGATTGATACTCGTTGACCCCTGCAAAATCAGGTAACCTAGGTCTACGCGGGTAACCCGACTGGCATAGGGATGAGGATTCCCAAACCACCAATTTGCACCATCCATAGTGGTTAATTTTGAGCTGGCCCCGTTGCTCTCTGCGGAACCAGTAGTATAATGGAGTGACCGGGCAGATGTGCGGGTTCCATCCCAAGATTCAAGGAACTGGCTGGTGGTCGGGAGGGAACTGCGTGGAGCCTGGGGTACGTATCCTGCCCTAGCCCTTCGTACGAGGGGAGCCAGTTGGAGCAACTTGCAACTTGCAACAAAAAACTGCATGGGTATCCCAGCTTGTGGCCGGTGCCTGGTCTCCTTTGAGTCACCTGGGGGATAGTCAGCAGTGGAAGAGGCTGTGGCGTTACGCCACGCCGCAAATTCAGAGGCGACGTCCGTTTGATCATCTCAGTAGGTTGGTGAATTGGACCATGATCAATTATCATTTACCCACATTCGATACTATATGCCCCAACTATTTGCCATTCAATTCAGACAAATATGTTTACTATGATCCATTATACCCATCATTTCACATAAATAACGGACCATCAAGCACCATGACTCGTTGCAGCTATCCTTAAGCAGTAGCCATTTATTGTTGACCATAGCGGTTGCGGCGCCCCGGAGGTTCAAGTCCCTGGCTTATTGCGGCGAGCTGGGTCAAGCAGTTAACCGACCAACCAACGGGGGATAAGTTCACCAACAATAACAGGGAAAACAATGGTTAATGATAGGGGAAGAAGGGGGACTGAGGGTTTTGACCCACTGCCTTATGAGTATAGACGGTTCAAATCCCTGCTTTTTTCAGGATTGTCGATCAGTATAGAAGCTTCAAAATCCCAACTGAGATTGTAGAGTGCTGAAGTGTGAAGTGATTATGTGCAAAAAAAGGCTGGTTGAAATAGATCGATGTGTCGTAATTGTCGTAGAACACATCATCATTTTGTAGCTTCGGATGTCACCAAACTTGGGCCACACAAAGGTAGCGGCCGTGGTCCGACTCTCTCAGGCCACCCAGAAGCAAGTGGATCTCATCAAGCAATACGACTTCAACATGCAGCCTGGCGGTGGCAACACGCATGGCGGGTGCAGCGCGCTGACTGAGTTTCAACGGCATTGTTTGGGGGTTCTCAAGCCACAGGGACCTGTCACAGGGAATCCCAAGTCATGCTTGGTTTATTAGTGGTTGACAATGGCTATTGGTCATTAGGAAGGGGAATAATAAGCGATAATAGGAAATGTAGCAAGAATAATGGCTGGCTTGTTAGTTTAGATGACTAATAAACTGGATGATTTTGGGCTAACTCTAATTTGAGAAACACCCATTTGGGACATGTCGATGAATGTCTGGAGTGTTGTTTTGGTTGGAACTATGATGCAAAAAATTACGATATCATACTATCATGTACTGGCAATAAGATATACTGCAATATATTACGAGATGTACTATCACACACTCCAGTAGACTGTGGTATACTATGATATACTGCTGTAATCTACGGTAATATTTACTACCCTATACTATGCTATACGACTATAATTTGCTAGAATCTACTGGAATCCTATAGTATATTGAACGTACGTGGATAATATGACTCAATGCTTTGTATCATACTATAGTGGGGTATATACAGGATAGAAGAATGATATACGTTTATAATACAGCATGCTGACTCACTCATATTCTACTTGGGTTAGCATCTCTTGAATTGTTGTACAACTTTTGGTAACTTGCAACAAATCATCAATGATTGCCTGTGGAAACAGCTTTCTGATTCCCAATTTGACACTGCGCAGTGGTTAAGTCATTACATGAGGAAAGGCGGTCCCATTTGCAGCTACCTGGCAAGCTCCTCAACAACTCATGATGCCACAATTTGCATGCATTGTAACGAGTCGCCGGGTTGGTTGCTCGAGAGCCATCGTGCAGTTCCATGGCTGAGGCAACCCAAGAGAGATGCTAGCGGAGTCTTGGTCCTAAATTATAAGGGACAAGCCTGGCCCTCAATTGTTAGATTGGAGACCCAGTCCACTCCCTATTTCACTGCTAGTTAGCTGATCAGCAGCAAAGGTAGAGTAAAGCAACAGTGTTTGCTGGTGTAACTTCCAGTTCCTGCAAGCAATCACTCGCCCGATTGATTCCACCAACTGCGACGTTCACCAGCAAGTAGGTATAGTCTAGTTCTACTTATTCAAGTATACATGGAGTACTGAGTTGCAGTAATCCAAATGATCCACAAGACTTAGATATGGTAGTTTCTCAAAATAGGGGTACCCCCCAATCATCCATTAGTAGTCATTTATAGTAATAAACCAACCTGTTTTGGGGGTCCCCTATTTTGAGAAACACCATATGTTTGGTGTTTTTTGAGATTCGGTGGATTTGCCATGCACCTCTTTATATATATCAGGTGAGTGCACTACATGTGTTTACTCATAGTAATATACATGATGAGTTGTTTTGCACGTAAGCAAATGTGTATCGAATTGGATCGATCTCTCTATCTCTCACTATATCCCATGATTTCCCAATATGTAAATTTCATTTATTCATTAAAACTTATTTACATGTATGCAAGATCATCAAAATTATGAATATCATCTCATGCACCTCATCCATACACGCATGCGCTCAGAATGCAGTTTTGTTTCTGTTGGTTGGTACCAGGTTGTCCTTGAACTGGTTCCCATGCCTGAAGAGCCACCCCTTTGTAGATGGGGTGCTTGGACTCCCATAGCTGCTTGGCTGGCGTGGTTGGCTCCGGTTCGACTGTTGGTGGGTTCAGCTGGTTGGTCGGTGGGTTGGCTGGCTGGTTGGGTTAGCTGGTTGGTTGGTTGCTGTAGTGATCAGCAACTGCTGCGATGCTTGGCTGCCGTAGAAACTTTCATCGAGGAAACTTCACTGGCTATGAGCTCGTTTCCTGCAAATTGCAACCTGGCGAGGATTGCAAGCCCTTGTGGGAACCGATGGTTGGAATCATGGGTGCAGGAAACTGCTGACCCAGTGCAATGATCAAAGTTGCTCAGGCAGTCCTAATGGAATTGAGCCAAGAATGTCACGAGTCGTGAACGAATCATCATTTTCATATCTAGCCTGGTGATTGCGAGGGACCTGCTTGGAGCCAGGGGTATCCCAATATTCCTCACTTAAAGGGGGAGCATCCAAGAGCATCCAGGAGCGGTGTAGCCAGATGCTGCATTGCTTCAATCTGGGATTGGCTGGTTCGTTGGAGCAGTGATTGAAGTGAAAGTATCGCAAGCACCAGATTTGATCGGTGTCAAACCCCAAGCTTGGTTAAGTAGGCTGACAGCATAGGTCTACAGATCTACATCTACGGGGGTTTCTCAAAATGGGGGACCCCCAAAATGGTTGGTTTACTACTACAAATGGTTATACAGGATGAGTTGGGTGTATTATCTCTATCTTGAGAAACGCGTATGTATTTCCCCCAGACTTTTAGGTACACATTCATCTTCCATTTTGCACAGCTGTACTTACCATAGGTCATAGTCACCCTGCTCATAGCTATCGCCGGGGGGCAACCCCCTTCACCTTGTATATGGAGGATGTGTAGTTTTTTACGCGCAAATCTGTTTTGACAATCGTTCTCAACCAACATCATGGATTCTGCGTGGCTCTCTTCACTTCCTCATGGTTAGCAGCTCAGCAGCGTTTTCAGTTTCAAAATGCTTGGTGGCTGCCAGGAAGGTGGAATATTGTATAATCAATAAACGCTTCCAGTTTTGCAGTTGTTCCCCCAAGGATCTCAAAGAGTATTTGGTAGGTGGATTCAAAATGGCGTTTCAATGCGCAACCATACCTGGGGATGCCGGCATATGGATGGGGCAACCCACGAACCAGATATCATGATATCATCAAGTTTCTACCCAAGCTATCCAACAGTCGGTGCTTTCCAGCATGTAATTGCCTCGCCGAAGCTTTCAGGGTTAGTCTACCCTGGGGGTATCTTTTGCCATCAGCCCACTGGGTTTGTACCGGGTTACTCCGAGGTGAACCTGGAAGTTGTTTGTCGAAAATCTATCATTTAGCGGGTTCTCAAGCCATAGGGGACCCCCAAATCATCCATTTTATGAACCATCAAGAGTAATAAACACACCCACTTTTGGGGGGTTCCCTATTTTGAGATATTTCACCAATACGTTTGAGCAACAGGCAACCGAGAATCACAAGCCCAGTTCCTTAGCAAACCGAGGCCCACTTGGAACAATGACACGCAAGCCTACGACAAGCCACCCTTGCAAAGGTGTCAGAAGAGTCTCGGACGGACACGGTGACCCGGTTGGTATGCAGCTTACAGCACCGCAAAGTGTATTTATGTTGTTACATATCTTAATTAATCATATAATTCATCACAATGAATGTTTTTCAAAGGTCGCATGTGGTTGTCATGTTGGGATGCACATTTGCCCATTTGCTGGTTAGTATCCATCGACCCCCAAATGAAACCACAACGTTTTCTATGACAAAACCAGTGGTGCTTTGCTGTCGGAGAACTGGGCCCACGGCCTTGGAGTAATAAATTACCTGCCGGGCAATGGTCACCATTCCTGGGGAGAGATGAAGTACACAGTTTTCGTGTAAGTGATCTGAATATACTTCATCAAAGTTATTTTCGTACAAGTGATACCCGGAAACTTCTGATATCACTGGTGCCATTTGGTCCCTTTTCGTGGTTTCGATTTTTTGTGCAAGTATCGCCCCCTGACAATGTGAATGGCCCTCGATTCCCTTGAAAATAGGCTTG
This sequence comes from Symbiodinium kawagutii, assembly GCA_009767595.1. Classification (NCBI taxonomy): domain Eukaryota; class Dinophyceae; order Suessiales; family Symbiodiniaceae; genus Symbiodinium; species Symbiodinium kawagutii. Next base: position 86,640 of record VSDK01003893.1, on the reverse strand, counting down.
TCCAGACTTGGATGCAAGTCTTTTCGATCAGGTCACAGTTGTGGAAATAATGAATCATTCATGATAAATAGTTGAGGAGTGCCATGCCATGATGCAATTAATCACCAACAATTGACCAAGATGAGTCGTGATCAAATTCATGCACTCTTGGAACGGTACCAAATTCACATTGCCCTCGAAGGGCTTGAAGTACAGCGCAACATGGACGTAGCTGAGAGCATTGCCGCTTCACGCTGGCACACAGGCTATCTTTTATTTTTATCCAGAAGCCAAGCAATTTGGAGGTTCATATTGTTTCAGCCGCACTGCACCTGTTCAGTTGGTCTTCAAAACAGTTTCATCCCACCGACCCCGCTTGACCCCAGAGTCTCTCCAAATTTTGTGTGCAAGTTTGCATCCATTTGGATGAAGCGTGAAAACACATGCATTTGTACCGCAACTAAGGTCCAGATTGTGCTTTAGGATCCTTGAAACTATCCATCAAGAACGCTGATTAACTGATGTTGATTACTCATCACCGCGCAACCTTCCAAGTCGAACGACTACTAGTGAGGCAGTGGAGTTAACCTCAAAATCATTTTTTTGACTCCAAAATGACAGCTGGCTATATCATGGTGAGTGATGGTCGAATTGTGAATTTGGGCTGAACATTTGAAGCAACTTCCTCCCAGAAAAAGAAGGCGCTATTAGAGGTGTGATGCATTTCCAAGCATTTCCATCAAATTGATCATCAGAATGAACCCACAATCATCAGAATTGACAAGCTTCCAAGATTCAAGATGTTTGACCATGCTTAATTAATCAATGATGTTGATGCCATTTGATGCTCCTTTACAGCGTTTAAGAGCCGTTGTTAATTTTATTTGTATATTGGTATTCACCAATGGTCTGGAAACCTCAACTCTTGGGCGGTTTGTCAAAATTGTTCCAGTTTATAAACCGTTGGTAGTAATACACCAACCATTTCTTGGGTTGGCATATCCCCTGTTATTAATGTAACCATCAATCAGCCAATTCACCATTGCCATTATTACTAGTTTCATTAATCACACCCTATTCAAATCTATATAGTTATTGATTTTATAATGATTTTTGACCTTTGAAACCAATAGATAATCAATCATTGGTTTCAAAGGTCTACCCCCCCCCCCATTATTCGAACGTTCAATGCTTCCACTCGCTCCCCAGGATTCGCTTGGTGAATCTGCAGGTGTTGGCCGCTTGGCAGCAAGCCATCCCAAATGGTCGGCCGGGAGGACAGATGAGGGCAATGAGGCCATGAAGCTGAAACAAGATGTGGTGGTTGCTGTTGGGAACCCCTGAAATGGTTTGCTGATTATTCTAAAGTGGAAACAAGCATTAGAACTTGCTATGGTTCACATGTTATTTTGCAGGGGTTTCTCAAAATTGGGAACCACCTGTAATGGTTGAAATTGCTATATAAACGACTATGAATGGATGATTGAGGGGTTACCCCTATTTTGAGAAACCACCATGCAGCCCACCAATTCTAAGAAGTTGAAAGTCCATGAAATGGTTAGACAAAAATGAGGAATGATGAATGGCGTTCCATGGTTGATACTTAGGGTAGCAAGCAACATGTGACCAAAAATAACCTGTACCTAACGGCACGGTAGATCAACAAGTGCTCCGTATAGGTATACCATCTCCATGAATTTGCATGATGTGTATCCGAGTATTCACACTTTTGCTGCCACAATTTGAGGGGTTTGGTTGTAACAACTGATCATTTCAGAATATGCACGCATGGATATGCAGGATATACTTGTAGTTTGCGCATCAGTGTGTCGGTTTTGCGTTTGATCAGTTTTGATCATGATCTCATCGTCAGTTTGCTGAGTGCATGATTGAAAGAGGACCCAAAGTTGAAACTTGCAAACTGGGTGAGAACCAGGAGGATGAACAGAACCTACAACGGTTTTTATAAGTTGAAAAAAGGTGGTTGGTAGTTGCTAACAACCAATAGCCAATAAATGATGGTTGACAACTACTTGAAATATACATATATATATATATACATATGTGTATATGTAAATATCTTATATATATATATTTATTTATATAGATAGCTTTGGGATCCCATGTCGCAATGCAGTTCTTTGGGATCTCATTAATGATTGGTAGGGTCAGTCCTTACTTTTCAGGTCACTCTGGTTTGTTCTCATGCTAAGAGGCCTCCTACTACTTGGCTAAGTATGTAATACTGAAATCCCAACCAGCTGAGGAATGTTAGATCATAGTCATCTAAATATAAACCATGATAAGCATGATGTTTGGCTCATATAAGAAACCACCTACAGTTTAAATTGCTGGTGAAGTACAGTATCCCAAATGTGGGTAGTTGAATGGTTACTAAATATGGATTTAACATTCGGTTGGGCAAATCTGGAATGGTGACCAGGGTCCAGGAAGCATGGATAGCATGGGCGACAGTTGGCGAGTCATAAGCATACCCAAGGGGTACGTGAACGTCTCAACTATCCAAGAACGGACGTGAAGATCCCAACATTCAGAGCAGTGTTTGGTCATTTGGGGGATGTTCACCAGGAGCAGGGGTACAGGGGCCCTTGACCCACAGCCATGTCTTGTGATATTTTTGGTGATTCTTCGGCGGGTGATGGTTGGTTGACTGCAACAAGAGTATCATGGCGGAAACCCACACTCAAAGATGGACATTGGGCTGGCTTTCGCCATGACTTTCTGATTGATTGGCTCGTGGACCCTGGAAAAGCCATGAATGTTTAGGACATGGCTACCAATTATATAAATTACTTTTTGTGGAAAGTTGGTTGATTAGAGCCTCTCCAAATCATTGGTTGCCGGGTAGTTGCGCTGCGAGGCAACTGAGGAGAACTACCTGGAGCATCTTGGTGGTCAGGGGAGAAGCCACCAAGTCCTACAGCTCGGCTCACGCCACAGGGGAACCCCAGTCATCATCCAGTTGATGAATGGCTATGGGTCAAGCAGTTAACCATCACTATTAAGCAACAATAATGGGGAAAACAATGGTTACTGATGGGAACCAGGGGTACAGGGTTTTGACCCACAGCCGAATCATTTTTCATAGTAAGTTCCATCCATTTCTTGGCGTCCCCTAATCGAAGAACCCCCCGGACACCGTGAGAGTTGGAGCTGTTGGGAACCCGAGTTAAGTTAGTGATAAACCAACTTTGAGATGCTTAGGAAGCGACATTTTGTGTTCTGTGCGGCTGAGTGCAGTCACGTCCTAGTTGGATATCTCCCTCCCAAGCCAAGGTGTGCGTGGGGGGTGGCCCGGGGAGCTGGTCAGCCACTCCTTGTTGACGGGTTGAGTAGCCAAAGCCTGGCCCTGGTTAATGGTTTCAGCTCAGCTCATGGTAGGTGTATCAGCTCCCAGTGACTCATCACGCGGGCTATCAAACGTGGGAAGTTTTTGGCTGGCCATGGATCGCCCATTTGATCCCAGGGCCATGGCCAGCACCGCGGCTGAGGATCGAAGAGCTCAGCAGCTCTCAACACCAGCAGAGCTCCGTGACTGGTGGGGTCCCTGGTGTCGGAACCGACCCCTGCCCCGTTCTGAACGGATGCGGTTTTGGGACCTTGATATGGGGCCAGTCTTTATCAGTCTTTGAGGAGCTGACTTGGCAGGGTGAAACCAGAGACCTGAGGGTTGACCTTAGCATTTGGACTTGTTCATGATTCCAAGTCAGCCATTGGTTGACCCCTGGGTGTCTTGAGGCTCGGCTGCGCAGCTTGGGGCCATCAAGCTGTTGCTGAAGGGTTGGGGCTTGTAACGTTTGGTAAGGACAACACCCAGTGGGCCCATCACTGCTCCCAGTGTTGAGGTTTGCCTGGTCCCTCAAACAACCTCTTTAAGCCAAGTTCAATTGAGCTTGCTGCACCTGATTGTACCTGCATAATACATGTAATCTATATATTTAAATAAACATAAATAAGTATATATATATATATATATATATATATATAT
>VSDK01003893.1:60916-81088 GCA_009767595.1 Symbiodinium kawagutii | reverse complement strand
TTTTGGAATTTTGGAGTTGTATGGTCTGTTTTTTTTGGAATTTTGGAGTTGTATGGTCTGTTTTTTTGGAATTTTGGAATTTTGGAAATTTGGAATTTTTGAATTTTGGAAATTTGGAATTTTGGAATTTTGGAGTTTTGGAATTTTGGAATTTTGGAGTTGTATGGTCTGTTTTTTTTGGAATTTTGGAGTTGTATGGTCTGTTTTTTTGGAATTTTGGAGTTTCCCAGTGTACACTATGGATGTAATTTGGTTTTTTGATAGACTGTATTGACAGATTGTATTTGGCATTGTGGTTGGCACAGATGGTATTGAGAGATGGTATTGCTAAATGCAGATGGCATTGACATGCACAGATGGAGGTTGGTTCTAGGGGGGGGTGACCATATATATATATATATATATATATTTATTTATTTATATCGATATTATATACATATATATATATATATATACATCTAATTCCATGAATATGTCTAATGTCTAATGTATATATATATATATATGTGTGTAAATATGCATAGGCCATGCACTGAACATCAACCTTTTGGATGGCTGTTCAAACCATCAGCCAGGAGGAACGCTGCAAAGGGCGGTATGGTGCTTTATATGGTTGTTTTTTGTTGTGAAGCCATGGTGCTTCTTGTTCTATTCAAGGGTTTGTTGTTGAGTTTGTCGCTCAACTTCGAGTATGGATGTTCAACATGTTGTTCCACAATGTTGTTTTTTGCATCCAAGATTGATTGTTACAGGCCCTGAATCAGTTGGAGGTGTTGGTTTGTTCACCAAACTTTGCTGGGCCCAGCTAGCAGTTATAGGAGGTTGGGGCCACCCAAGTTCTAACTGCTGGGGCCCACAAGGTGGGCCCCCTTGGTTATAACTTGATTAATCAGTCATTTATCATCATTTAACAGGCTAGTTATATCTAGCATTTGCCTGGTAGTTACTCTACTTATGTACGCCAAGGAAACGCTAAGGGCGCCCACCTTGCCCCGCGTGTACAATGAATACCATCCTGGAGGAGATTATCAGTCCTTGGACCATCCTCATTCGCTTGAAATAGCGTAGCACGAGCATTCAACCATCATGAAACCACTATTGAATGGACCATGGTGAAAGGACCATGAATGGTCCATGAATGGTTTTAAACCATTATAAATCATAAAGGACCATGAATCCCCTGTGAAACCATCATTCACCATGGTGAACTACCAGTTCTTGGGCATGAGCTGGTCCCCAACCAATCTGGCCCAGCAGGCATCCCGCGGACAAGAAACAGCACCATTGACCCAGTATGGCTGCTGGCGAATGATTTGTAATGGTAAATGATGATTAATTACACTTAGTGAATAGTAGCTAATCAATTCTCAATGGTGAATTCTGAATTAGCCATGGATAGTTGTACAGTAATGGGTAATCATGATGGATTACACTTTGTGAAGTTAATGATGGCAAATTAGGATAGATGGTTAATGATTCAAAACCATTCGTAATGATTCGTAATGATTGATTAATAGTCATTAGTAGATGAGGAATCATGGTTAATGATTAACGATTACGAATCAATAGCCATGATTCGTAATGATTAATGAATGGTCAAGTATTAGCCATGAATGATCAATTGATTAATTATTAATAGTCACATATATATATATATGTATTTTTATACATATATATATATATATATAGTGACTAGTTATTGACGCTGGCTATGATTCGTAATGATTATTGATCAGTCCGGCTCAGTGGCGACCTCAGGTGGAAGCCCTGGAATAGTCCTTTCCCTCATCATGAAAGTGGCCCGGATGATCCTTGGACTTGGTAGCAGCCATATTGTGGTCATATGGCTATGGGTCAATATTAACCAACCAATGTCATGGTGGTGAATAACCAACAAACTATAGGGAAAACAAGCTGGTTAATGATAGGGGAACTAGGGGGACTAGCCGGGTGAACTGACCCACTGCCATATTGGTGTCCTCCAGTTTTGAGTGGAGTTCAATCCCTGAATCAATGGGATCCCCTACTCTGAGATGGGTTTTTGTGAACCCTGGCGGGTCTCTAATGATCTTCCATGAAAATCATGAAAAGTTGTTTGTGGTTATGCGGAACCTCTGGGTTTCGTAGCTCTGATTTGGGGGCCGTGCAGCCATGAAGTAGTCCTGTCTTGAAGATGATGATAGCATGCAGCACCATCACAACACAACAGTTTCAGTTTTTGTCTTAAGTGTTTTGAGATGGCACGAAACTCGGAGTTGGGCTTCCTGTATTAAATCTTCGGGGCAGATTTGGGAGGGCAGTTGCATTTCTTTGGCTGGTTTTTCTGCAAGCATGTAAATACATGAGCCATTGATACAGCCCTGACTGGTTGGTGATCATACAAGATTTGTGAGAAGGACATTACATGCAGCCTACTGAGACGATGTCACTACCAGTAGCAATTTGTCTTCGCATAAACTGATTGCCCAACTGTTTTTTGCGTGTTTTAGCCATAGACCATATGAGTATTGTCCGCAGTCAGCTCAATCTGCTCCCTTTCTGGCTGTAAGTTGTTGAACGTCTTTGAACTGAATGGTTAGTTTAGGGACCTTGTTCTCTTGCAATGTTCTCTTTTTGTAAGATCCTTGGCATTTGTTTCGTGATATCCTGCAGGCATCTATAAGTGTATCCTTAACATCCCTCCCACTAGCATCTCATTGTCTTTTCGGATACCCTGCAATGATACCGACCTCAGCAGCGGCAAGAGTTGAGAGTGGCTCTTGCGGCCCCCTGAGCCTGATGTGACTGTACCATTGGGTTTTTTTCCCAGTTGTGGCCGTGGTCTTTTTTCAACCTCCCCAGGAGAACTTAGCCCGCTGCCAAAAACCTTTCAGAGTTTTGTTCCCTAGCCTCACCCAGCTTTTCCCGTTGCTGTACATCATTGTAGTATAGTTCTATTCTCATGAATGGCAACCTCACACGTGCCTGAGCGTTTTCTTGGGTTGTTTGAGGATGTAGGTGTGCTTCCGTTTGAATCATGTGTCTGCAATCTGGTTGGTATCAACAAGCTGTACATGTATCAACAAGAAAGACATACATACATGCAGACAGAGAGGCATACAGACATACATACATAGAGACGTATGTACATACAGACATGCATGCATAGATACAGACAGACATACATATCCGTGCAGTTTGTCAACAATGATTACATAGCTCATGGTAATGATCGCTGTACGCTACAAATCCAACTGTGGGAGATCAACCATCCATGCAACGGTGCTGGTTCGGGGGCTCAGGATGTTCGTTCGGCACACTGCCACGCTATCAGCCCTGGATAGCTTTGGAAAACGAAAGTTTTGCAAGGATATGTGGACGCCAGGACCCCCGCATGTCGAAGTTGGTCATGATTAACAAGATGATTATGATTTCACAAGTGGGTTTGGCATGGTTTGTCCACAAATGGTGGTACCTACTAACCATCCAATTTAATAGCCATTGTTCATTTGGAAACCAGCAGTTTTGGAGCTACACCATTTGTCGGCACACCCATTTCAAACATCGGGTGCAGAAAATTTTGGATGTCTGATAGACCTGATTTGTCAAATTCCTCATGATAGATACCACAATTTGATACAAATTGGGATTATGTGCATTCAAAACACTGAGCTTTGAGAGTTCTGAAGTGGGGTCAGATCGATGGAACGACCGGGCCACCTGAACAGGAGTTTCTTACCAGGAAATCTTCAGACTGAGTTGTAGTCTGAAGATCGACGATGTTTCGGGTGGCCTTGTAACTGCAGGCAGATTTTCCAGGAAATTGCTGCACGTACACATACCGCTTGCTTTGGATGATCGCTGGATCGTTGAATACTGGGAAAGAATGACAGACCTACATATAGACCTACATATTTCTTTTGACAACAAGCAATGAAGACAGAATCTCTTGCAAGGTATGTAATGGTTGTACTGCAAAGATCTTGATACTGCATTATATGCAATAATCCCTTTCCAACTAATATCAGCCCCATGGTTCAATAGGAAATCTTCACATTTTTTGGGGGATTCCTAAGTGGATCTAGCTGGATCTAATTGACTGGTAAAAGGTGGGCCCCCCTAAACGTTAGCTAAGTTGGCGAACATATCTAGGGTAACTACCAGGCAAATGGTAGATATAACTAGCTTGTTAAACGGCTCAACTTATAACCAGGGGGGGCCACCTTGTAGAGTACTTGGAGCAGTTTCCCGGGATGGATACTTGGATCAGCCATACCATCCTTGGGGATGATCCAAGAAATGGGTGTTTCTCAAGTCATAGGGTACCCCCAGTTATCATCCAGGTTATATGAATCATTTGCAGTGAATTAATACACCAGTCATAGTTTTGGGGTACTCCATTGCCACAATTTTTGGGATCCCTATGGCTCACTAGTCAACCTTTAACCAGGGGGCCCACCTTGCAACGGTTCATCACTTCCCTGGCAGTGCAAATAATCAACGTCGTTCCCCGCAGGAAAGACCCCCGAGAAATCCTATGCCGTTGGAGCTCCTTGGCGAACTCGGTGGTAAGTGTAACCAATGGCCATAAGGGGAAGCCCAAAGCTATGCTTGGTTTATGGTACCTATGGCCCTATGGCTATTGCATGATTGATTGTATCTGGTTGGTGGTTTCAATTCGTTTTTTTTTTTCCCTGGCTATGTTGTCATTTCGCACATTTTTTTTTGTTTCACATTGTGCCAGTTTCATTCCCATTTGCCGCTGCCAAAGTCCCGTTGCCAGAAGCGGCTCTTCTCTCCTCATCATTGCTGCGCTCCACCCTTAGCTGCAGCCTCAATGCCCTTCAATGCTGTGACAACAGACATGAAAGTAACTAAGGGTTCATTGGATGCATCTAAGGGTTGTGCCAGCTGTCCCAGCTGTCCCAGCCACTTTCAAATGAGGCCCGACCCACTTCTCTCGGGCATCATCCCATTCTTCTTCTACCAGAGCCATGCAGGGAAATGTCTAATGATGAGACGGTTCACATGGTTTGCAAACTTGGATCTGTTTTGCCACCTTGGCCGCTGTCCTCGCCATCCTTCACCGTTTGAATGGACATTCCTGGTGCACTTGCTCGTGCGCAGGACCCGCCCCAGTCATCGAGCCTCACGTTGGTGAGGCTAGTGGGGATGGGCCAGAGCCTGGTGCGGGCAGCCCAGTCGAAGCCACCCCCACCTCCCAACCGACCCAGTTGTTATCCAAGCTGTGGAAGCTGGCCAAGCTGACCCAGCTGCCGGTGTGTGGGTCGTGGGTTCAGAGCGGCATCAGCAGCAGATGGAAGATGGAGCGCGTGTGGAACCCTTTCTTTTGAGGCAGGAGGAGATTCAGCACCACGCGGTTTCCTTGTCCCAGGCACCAGCCATTTTCAGGGAAACGTACAATACACAACGTGACGTTTCCTGGGCTTGCTTCGGTTTTAACCCGCTCCTCATGAGCTTTCACGAGGGAGGTATTAAAACTGCGCAAGCACAGATGAACATCTGCGCTGGTGCTTGGGCCCAGCTTCGGATGCACTTTTGTTTTTTGGCTTGAACTTTGCTATGTTCCTAACATGCACAATGATAAAACAAAGGACTCCCGCCTTGCTTTATCAGATGAATGATGCACATGGTGTGACATCACTCCCAGCTTCCCAGGTCACAGGTCTCACCCTACCAGCATCAGAGATGTTCATTGTGGAGAAAGCCTGGGATTTGCTAAGCAGCCTGCCCCCGCGCCATGCAATTCCACCGCGGTTTGCAGTGGCAACTTGGCTTCATTTCACCGGGGGGGCTCCAGAGATCCAATGAAGGTGACATGCTTGCCAGTGCAACGTTGATGGTGGTTTTCATGGGGTCTAGAGAGCCACTGCTATACTTCCTCAGCCACGTTGGTTTTGCACACGGCACCAGCTGAGTTGAACGTCATCCTGCGCGAGCTGCTGGTGCAATTCATAGACGTGGAGCAGGGTACTGCTGACGTTTTGTGCAACGTCCACCAATTTCCTTATCAAATGAAAGGTGCGGCCATGCCAGAGGCTATCTGTTGGCAGAGCCTCAGCAGGACTCAGGAATGGCAAGTGGTGGACCGTCACCAAACGTAGTAGTAGGACAGCGTTTTGTCCGTGAAATCCTACTGCTGCAGGACTCGGTGTGGGCAGGCTGGGCTTTGCCGATGGATCAGAATGGCGTCCTGACGCCTGTTCAGTTGTGAGCCGAGGATGTGCTTGCAATGGCAACGTCTTTCCTGGATCTTTCTGGCATCCTGCAGACCCGAACTGGCCCTCGCCGATTGGATTCTTTGACGAGTGGAGTGGTTGTCCAGTCACTGGAAGACCGGAACGAGAGCATCATCCAGGCAAGCTTTTTTGACGGTGCTTTCAGGGACAAGCGAGAGGTGCACGCAGCCTCCGGGACCAGGTACGCCATCAACGCCAACCACGTTGATTACAAGCTGGTCACAAAGCTTTGATTTTGGAGAAGAACTTGGGCCCTCAGCCCAGTATATTTGAGTCAGTGCCGAAGGTTTCTTTTACGTGCTCAATTTCCAGGCTGCTGACGTCAGCCAAAAGGCTTTCCAGACGCCCATTTCGATCCTGCAAACAGCTTGGGTGTGCGAGTTTGGCTTGGGGCATGCAAGGTGTGAAACATGTGTAGAAGAAAGGAGGTCATTTGAGAAGCTTTCTTTTCTGAAGATTTTTTGGGGCATGACTGATCCTGACATGCGATGCAGTTTGCAAACACGCATGGGTCCTCTTCCACCCTTTTCATGCCCCTATGCCATGGACCTCGAGATGGCGCATTTACCACTGCAACATCTGGCATCTTGTCTGCATTTGCTGGGGAAGTTCCACAACACTTTGTAGGTTTGTTGACGTTGGCCACTTGTGGCTTCCAGGCAGAATGCTTCATGGGCGATTTAAATGATGAGACATGGGTCTATCGAGCAGGGTCGCAGACACCTGTCAGCGTTGTTTTCCATGGAGCCGGCCCTGATGACTTCAAGCTCTTGTGGGATGGGGTGACGGTGGTTTCTTGGCTTCCGTTCTAGCGCATTGATGTGCTCACTGACGGTTTCATGGTGGGCACAGGCGGGTGTGAGCTTGTTTTGAAAGCATTTGTTTCCCAGATCAAATTCTGATGATGATTCCATCCAGACACATTGATATGCTCACTCAAGGTTTCGTGGTGAGTACATTGTGAGTTTGTTTTGACAATGCTGGCTGCCCAAATCACATTGTGATGATGATGATATCATCATGCCCAGGCAAGAGCCATTGTGGCACAGAAGACCAGATCTTCGGTTGTCTTGGCAATGCTAGGAGCGACGCGAGGATGCCGAGGGCCGGCCTTTTTCTGTGATTTTGGCAAGGTGCAGCCAGGCGCTTGCTTCTTCGAAAGACAGCATGAACCAGCCCAATGTCCAAAGTGGCAATATTGCCGGCAGACATACAAGAACACTGGCGATTTTGAATTGGCCGCACTGGCTCAAACAGTCGCAGAGTTCGCGGCCAACGTGGTCCATCCAGCAATAAGTATTTGCTTTGTTGCATTGTTTCAATGAAAAAAAGCCATATCTTCCTGCGAGGGCAAACTCAAGTGGAGACACGTGGAGAATCAACATCTTGGCCTTGTCAGGGCCCTCGGCAATACACCCGTGAACTTTGCAATGGACAGGGTCTATGATGAAGTGCTTGGCGCTTTGATTTTCACTTTTCCTAGGAAAGTGTTTTGCCGAGGGTTTAGCCATGATCCAATAGGGCTGCCAAGTCGCGCCAACTGGGCGTGTATTGCCACGTGCTGTGCATTCTGCATTTCCCGGTGGCGAGACCTAGGTCTTGGTGAGCCTAGTGCTGCAACTAAGGGCTGATTAAGTACACTCAAGGGTTGAGCATTACACCCATGGATTCGAAGCGTCCAAGGTTGCGCCCAAGGGTCAGAACACGCGACGAAGGGTCAGAAGCATGCATCTAAGGGTCTTGGAGCAGGTGTATGTGGATGAGTGTGTAAAAGATGATTGTTCTTGGTTGTTCAAGGTGCCAGTTTAATTACGGTTTGACGGGTGGCATACCAGCTGAGATACTTGGGTTGACCAAACAAATTACCCATATGAGAAATTGAGATAGCCAGATGCATGAAATAGAACACGTGTTTGATAGCTAGGTTGTCAGATAGCCAGAAAGCAAGATAGCTAGATGGCTAGATAGATGGCTAGATAGATGGCTAGATACATAGCAAACTATATATGTAGATATTTCATTCTGATCGAGCCAAACAAATGTGCTAGCCAACCCTTCAGTGCTAGCCCTTAGTTGCTTCCCTTTGACAAATCCTTGCTTTGAAGAGTCCAGTTTGCGCATCCAAGGGTCTACATGTCAATTATTTGGATTTTCCACCGCAGATTTTGTTACCCAGGGTGCAATTCTGCTTGTTCGGTCACAAGCCTGGCTCAAGAAAGCTTGGCCAGCTAAGACTTGGCCACTTGTCGGCTTCCATAATGAGAAAAATGAGCAAATTATGTTGATCCGTCATCACTCACATATGGCATTCCAGCGCCATGATCGTTCAGGAAACCATAGAAAAAGTTGTTCGCCCAGGTCCTGCGGCCAGACAAACGCTGAAGCCAGTGAAGTCGGGTGAAAAAATTTCCCAGTGGTAGGGCGCTGGCCTGCCGTGGCAGCGAAGGGTAACGGAGAATTAGGGTTTGATTCTGGAAAGGGAGCATGAGAAGCGGCCATACCGCGTCTGAGGAAGGCAACAGGCACGTGAATTACCAAATCAGGGAGGGAGTGAAAAGAAATAACAACACAGGACGATATCTTTTTCTATTTTTCGCAACCTTTGGATTGCCCACATAGCTAGTGATTATTAACAAATGGTTGGTTGATCAATATTCTTCATAGGGGTTCATTAAAACCATAAACCGGAGCTTATATATTTTCTAATAAACATGCATTTTCAATTTGGGGTATTATAAAGGTTCTCCTATTGGTATAGCTTTGGGTTCCCCTATGGGGATTGGTATATCTAAATAGTTTATGAAGGTTCTTCATGCCATCAAGGTTTTCCTTTGGCTATTGGTAGATTTAAACGATTAGTAGCTTTGGTTGATTCGTCTTTTGAACATCCCAAAGGCAACCACCAGTCATTATTTTAAATGGTGATATTACGTACACGAGGATCTACTAATGGTAGATACAGCTTATTTAATAAGTTTATTTCTTAAGTGGTAGTCAAAACAACCACTAAGATATGTGCCAAACCATAGGGTAACCATTAGAACCCACCCAAACTAATGATTTTTTTTTAAGGAACCGGAAACCGCAGGTCTTGGGAGTACCGTTGTTTTGGCACGCATGCCCATTTGTTGGTTAAGCTTATTAGTGGGGTGGTTGGTGGTTTGATTGACATTTTTGCTGCCTTGAATGTTTAACAAAGGGTTGATTGGTTGACAATCCTATTTTTCATACGGGTTGAAACTTCCAACCAGTAAAAAGGGTTGATGAACTGGGTTTTGGTTGCTATTAGTGCTTGATAATGGTTCAGTTTGACAGATGGTACTCCCCTCCCTCCGCCACAGGGCCCCGGAATGTTCATATTGATAAACCTAGTGAAGCATCAAAACCATCAGCTCAGTAGCATGCAATTGGGAATTGCTGTCAAACAAGTACTATTAGTGCCAGTTTAGAATTTCCAATTTGACATTGTACTCAACTAGTCAATGATAGTTGTTAAAAAAAACAGAATTGGTATTGATCGTGTTCAGTCAGCTACTATTCATAATATAGAGTTGTCAATGAGTTACAGTTTTTTGATTGGTATTGATTGATCATATTGACTTGCATACCTTTAAGAATCAGTAAGCCTATCTTTTTTTAGTAGTTATGAACATTCAGTTAAAAACAATTTTCAACAATCATTAGCAATGACAATAATTGATAATTAAATATACGAGCTGGTAATAAACTAACCAACCATTGATCCTTCTAACTGGACTCATATGATTGATTAATTCACCAAGTAGTTGATTACTTGGGGTTGGGCCCCAGGAGGATGATAATGGGAGGGACAGCAGCCCATGGGGGGTGGAATGAGTAAAATCAGTCATTGTGGCAACGCAAGCAGTCGTGATTGATGAGTTCCTACTGTTCCAGATATTTTTTTGAAACAGTACTTTGTGCGGAATTTTTGGTCCAAACATTTGTTCAGATGGTACGGCTGGAGCACTAGGCAATCATTGTTAAGAAACTGACGGGCAGTATTCGTAACGAACATGAAGGCGAGGACAACCTTGGACGTAGACAATATCACCCACAACTCCGGAGAGGCTGGAGACAAAAAAGCAACGGCATGATCAAAAGATCCGTCGATTTTTGTTGACAAGTGATGGTTTCTCAAAATGCGGGTCCAAAAAAATGGATGGTTTATTACTATGAATGGTAAGCACAGGATGATTTAGGGGCATCCCTATTTTCAGAAAACCCAAGATGATGGATGTTCATTTCTAAGCGACCATAAAGAGTGGCCGATAATGATGAATAACATCCATTATTGATCATGAACCCTATTAATCTTATGTTTGGTGTCCATGCCAGAGCACTGGTTTGGGGGTCCCCTATATCATTCATGCACTCCCAATACATATCCCTGCCTGTGTCCACTGGCCGCGATGCAGCAGAGGTGGACTGTAGCGTCGCAAAGACTGACCAGGAGGTCGATGAAGATGAGGCGTGCAGATTCTGGACTGCCCCTGGAGGAGAAAGTACCCAGCATAATGAAAACCATGGATTTTTTCTGCGGTCCCCTTTTCGTAGGATCCCTATGACGGGGACTTCCATCAACAAAAGTTTTCACATTTTGTGGACTTTTCCATTTATTGATGGTTTTATCATGAAAATTGATGAAATCATTTATTTTTGAAATAGCTGGACACACTGAGATCTATTTTCTTGAATTTCGTTAATCGTTCTGGAATTTTGTCGCAAATTTACGAACTTGAATTTCTGGAATTGCGTAAATAGTTTTCCTATTGTCGAAGATCTATTTTCTTGAATTTCTTGAATGTCGCAATAGGAGAACAGACATTCGCGCGTGTTTTTAGACTTGGCTCTCCGGAGCTCGAAATAGATCTTCGATGTGCAGAATTTCGCTCCAAGTTTGGAACCAGCAGGGAACTAGCTCCAACGAAGCGCCGAAGATGGAGAAACGGTGCCTCGGCTCCAACATGAACGCCGAAAAAGTCGCACAGCCTGGCAGGTCCCTTCCGATGGCGTGGACGCGCGCTTCGAGTTCGAATTTGTGGAGATGCAACCCGTGTGGAACCAGGCGAGGCTTCAAGGCTTCCCGGGGTTGCTGGAGATGCAACATGGGGAGATCAATGGAAATCATTTGTTGCATTTAGTTGCTATTAATGATTATGATTACTAGTAATAGTAATAGCAATGATGATGACTCTATTAATAGTAATGATTAATGATAGTGAATTAATGGTAATGATTATGACCCCATTAATTCACTAGTATTGGAAATCATCAGTAATGATCATGAATTATGACCCTATCAATCTGGTTGATGGTTTCAAACAGTGTTTGTTTATTTTCCCTAATAGTTATTAACAAATGGTTGGTTGACTAATATTTTTTATAGAGGTGGTTCAACCACCAACCAGTAATTCATTAGCATTGATTATAAATGGGTTTTGTTTGTTAGCAAGTATTTGTTCATGCTTATTCATCAGGGTTTGTACATAAGTAGTACCTCCAAGTTGTGGCCTCATAATGGGGAAATCATAAACCACAAGGGGGACAACATTGATGGACACATCCATTCATGCTGAAGATTGAGATTGAGACTCCCTGAAGTTTTTTGTATTTTTTTTCGTCATTTATCCTCTCAGTCATTATCTTGGTTTCTCACGTCATAGGGGTACCCCAGTCATCATCCAGTTAATGAATCCTTTGTCAGTGATAAATCAACATTTTTTGAGGTCCTCATTTTGAGAAAAACTTTTTGTGAGTCACAGCAAAGGTTTTTCAAACAGTTACCTTCCATGACCCAGCGGCTTGCAGCCGGGCACAGGAGCTGGGAAAGAACCAGCAGCGAATTGGAATTCGCCACTGGTAGCAAGCAGCAGGTTGCGCCTGGTGTTTGAGTTGCTTGATGATTGGGCCACCACACATCTACCAGGGGCAGCCATCGAGCAGGAAAGCGCGCAGGGCTGATGTCTACTGTTGCACTTCAAAGCCAAGAACCAAACTGCGCTGCCGATAGTCCATTCAAATCATATATGTGCATTTATTTCTCTTGACTTGTTGTTTTTCCAATTTTGAATTATGAATTATCAGGACATATGTACATATATATATATATATAGATATGTATATGTGTATATATATATACATATATGAGGACCAAGACAATAAGTGTGTGGTCGATAATTTATTAGCGACTCATGGTCGCCAACAAATTATTTCCACGTACTGCCCCTCCCTGGTACACTGACATCGAGGGTGAAGCATACCATCGCAGTCGGAAGTGAATCACAGGTTGTGGCGCTATCAAAGATATCTACCTGCAACCTGGGAAATCAAGGATGGAGCCCTTGATCATTCATCTTATTTTATCTTGTTTTGAAATAGAAATATAGACCAAAACAGGTAGATATCATTGATTTATCCTTAAGTTTGATAAACTTTGGTTTCCTGCTTATCTTATTTCGAAAGAAATCATGGGAGCAAACGAAGTTGTACCCAATTTTGTACATGTAGCACCTTGCAAGCAATTAATGCCGGTGGTTTCTTAGGGATCCGCAAGGGACAGCGCTCAACCTGTTGTTTTCGGTTGAACCATTGTTGTCCATGAATGGGGCTTCGAGACAAGAAGAAACCATGCAATTATTCTCTCTACACTGTTGATTTCAAGGTCCAGATGGGTTTGGCCTCACTCCTGACAGCAACGGCCAGTTGCTTCACCTAGAAGCTTGTGTTTGTTCTCTAGTGATTGCACAGCTATCAGGTCACAAGACTTACTATCTACCACTCCTCCAGTTGCTGAAGAAAGTAGTACGTTGTCTAGTCACTTGACCACATCAACTAGTTGTGTGTGTATTTTCTCTATTGTTTTTGTTATCATCATCCAAAATGAGCTCTATTGGTTTTGACACTTGATGAAAGACCAAGTCGATATATGGCATTTCTACAGTAAGTATAACTATATTACATATCCCAGTATAACTTAGTAATAGAAATCTATACATGGTTGTCATTCCTTTGTCATGAGATCCGTGGATTGTGCCTACACCAAGCGCTTCTTGCGCCCAGGTGGTGGTTACAACCTGAACTGGTGTCGTCACTTGATCCAATGGGAAGGCAATCGTTGCAGCTCGCTACATCATCCCACAATGTTGGTCGCTGGTCAACGGTGTCATCCAACATCATCCAACCTTTTCAAACATCCCGACCATATGAAAAAAATATAGCATCAAGGTGTTTGAAAGAAGTTGTGTTGTTTTTGTTGTCACCCAAAGCAATCATAAGGGACCGAGTGAATGCTGCATCAACGGTAGCATAGCTGAACGCACTCCAATTTATAGGCAAAATAGGCTAGAAACACTGGTAGTCTCATCAGGCTGGCAACAGCAGAACATGGGACGCACAAGACTTTGCCTGTTGGCAATGGTTCGTAGCTGCCAGTATTTGCTAATGGAAGTTCCAGATTGATTAGCCCCTATTATAGTTTTTGAAAAATCACACATCCACAAAGGTTTAAGTAAGGGTGGCTATTCATATTGATCTACCATTAGTACGGTGGATATATTTAAGCGCAATTAATAAACCACCCTTACTCAATAGTTTGTTTAACCACCCTTAGTTTAATTACCTTTGTTTTTGGTAGGGTGATTAAAATGGTTGACTGTTACATGAACAACCGTCATCAACCATTACATTATTTGTTGATTTTATCCCCTATACATGAATCATTAACTAGTGCCAACCCTTAAAACCTAACATTAACAAAAACAATAGGGTGAATTAACATGGTAGTTTAACCTCTATCAACTACCATTTGCCCCTAGAAACGACCATTAGCCCTCATAAACTACAATGCATGATAAATGAACTACCATGCAAACCAGGCTTAATACATCTTAAAATTAGATGAATTAGAATAAATAAGATAAAGTAGCCATCCTTAATTCCTACTTTATATAGGATTCTTGGTGGTTTTTGAGGTCAACTACCCTACTTAAGTAGGTCAACTACCCTAGGCTTTTGGCCAACGAGATATGAGTCGTTGACCTCCATGCGCCCGGCAACGTGCCGAGCTTGATGACCACGGGCGGCACGGTGGGGAACGCCACGGTGGGGAAGTAGGATCCAATGAACTGCGAAACGTGACGTTGATATGGTATCTGATGATTATTGATAAGCTATTATGGTATCTAATGGTAGATAAACTATTAATGGTATCTGATAATATGGTTTCTAATGGAATCTAATGGTAGATAAACTGTTAATCGTATCTAATAATATGGCTTCTAATGATATCTAGTGGTAGATAAACTATTAATTGTATCTAATAATATGGTTTCTAAAGATATCTAGTGGTAGATAAACTATTAATCGTATCTAATAACATGGTTTCTAATGATATCTAGTGGTAGATAAACTATTAATGGTATCTGATAATTTGGTTTCTAATGGAATCTAGTGGTAGATAAACTATTAAGTCCAGTGCTTGATTATTGAACAAAAAAACCTACTCTGGCAACTTACTGCTTAATACAAGATTAAATCAAACTGCCAATGGTAGATTTAACTTATTGATAAACTGCTGCAGGTTTGACCATTCAAAATGATGATAAACTTCTGTAGGTTTGATGTGCAATGATAAAAACATATGTTTCTGTGGTTAGTGGTTGACTAATTATGGACTTGATGGTTGATGCGATTAGCCTATAATATGGTTGATTAATCACGTAGTGAACCGAAGCACATGCAAATAACAACAATGCCAACCTATTAATGGTTGACAATAGGGTATGACAAACAGCATGACTAGGTGATTGATATGCCAACTGAATTACATAGTCACAGCCAACCATCCTTCAAGCCATAGCTAGGTGGGTCCACAGCTCGACTAGTTTGGATGATTTTGGGGATGTGCACCAGGGGTACAGGGTCTCTGCCCAGTATATCCACAGCATAGATAGCGACTGATTCGTTTCTGCAAGGAATTGGCTGTGGGTCAAAACCCTGTACCCCGGCTTCTCCATCCTTAACCATTGTTTTCCCTATCATTACTGTTCCATAGCCATATATAGCTGGTATATCCTCCCCTGCTATTGTTACTTTTTATCCCCTGTTATTAACCATTCACCAGCTATAAGCCATTGATGCTTGGTGAACTGCAGCTGACCCACCTCGCCATTTGGTGACTCCGGCGACACAACGGCGATTTCTCGCCAACGCCCAGGAGTGCTGACAGCAAAAGACCCCAAGACCCACTTGGAGGCATTGCACCGGCGGCATGTGGCGAGCGACCGGGTCAGCTGCAGTTCACCAAGCATCAATGGCTTATAGCTGGTGAATGGTTAATAATAGGGGAGAATAAGTAACAATAGTAGGGGATATACCAGCTATATATATATATATATGGCTATGGGTGAGTCAAGGCTTTAACCAACCAACTTTCATGGGGGATAGTAACCAACAAACTATAGGGAAAACAGCCTGGAGAATGATAGGGGAACCAGGGGGACGGACCAAGGGTGAACTGACCCACTGCCATGGTGGTGAAACCTGACGAAGTTTGACCGTACCGGCTTTGATCAGCAGAAAACATGGCCTACAAGCCCCTGTAAGGATGTTCTCGAAATAGGGGACCCCTAAATTCTCCAGTTTATTAGTGTCATTCATATATGGTAATAAACCAAGCATTCTGGGGGTTAGCCTATTTTGAGAAACCACGAAATGGTTTCAGCTTTGCTGTTTGGGGAAGTGGCTTCAGTGCGTGAGAATGCCCCCCAAAAAATCTGTTTCAGGAGGGGTTAGGTCATTTCTGGACAAAGCCACACCCTACAAAGATGTGAGTCCCCCTTGAGATGCACTGCTCTGTGTGTAAAGCACCGAGTTCAAAGCTACCTATCTAGAAACCCTGGTTCAATGGTTGATGATTGTTGATGGTTGCCGCTGAACTGATGGCCTAGTCAACCGAACACTCAGTGATTGTTGATGGGTGCCGGTTCACTGCTGGCCCAGTCCATCCTAGTCCACCTTACCTCTCAGTCAGTTCCTTTCTTCGACAGTACCGAGCCCCGCAGGCTGGCTCCTTGGTGTGCGACTTGGATCTGCCTACGCACGAAGGCAGCACCAAGCTCTTGAACGCCACCTTGCCATGGGAGGCCCCCCCCCCCAGCCGCAACCGGGCACCCGCGTGGTGGGCTCAAGCTGCCCCGGTATTGGTACAATAAACCAGTCGATTCCCTATGGTTACAGTCACCAGTTGCGTTTTTTCTTCAGTTTAAAACACTGTGATTCGTTGTATCTGAATTGTTTTTGTTGATTGGTTTACAATCATGATGGTTTATAATTGTTGAGTAATGGTTGAGTAATGGTAATGATGGTTTGTAATCACCTCAAGTGGTAATGATGCTTTGTGATCACCTCAACAGTGACCAACTCAGCTGCTTGGCTGCAAGCCGGCTGCAACATCCGGCAGGCGCAGTTCCGCTTGGAACAGACCGGAAAGAACGACCTGCCCTCCTCCATCGTCATCTCTCCGGGCGCTTCAGAGGCGGCGCGCACTGGTGAGTACACCATGGCGCCGTATCCGGGCTGTGCCAACAACGGAAATGTTTGGATAGATACAACCCTTGCTTCCAGTCACCATGAAATAGGAGGTGACCAGCCAGTTTCCACAATTGTTGCTTAGGATTGGTTACCTACTATAGGGGTAACTGGAAGCATCAATGTCAGCCGTTTCAGTCAGCTTGATGGCTATGATAATCTATGACTTCAAGAAGGTAGGACTTCCGTAAAATGATGAATCTTTCCAGACCAGCAACCAAATGTGAGTTGACAAACTATGCTATGCCATTTGTGCCTAGTTGGAAACCATGGAGCCTAGTTGCAAACCATGCGGCCCAAATGGGGTGATTAAACATTCCCGAGTTTTGATAAAGTCACTTGCGAGGGTAAGCTTCTAGTTTTGAGGATTAATATTGTGCACCGGCTGTCAGCATGTCTTAGCTTTCTCGGGTTCCTACAGTGCATCATCCCAGCAGTCTCACTTTTCCACCAGAATTTCATTCTTGGCTGATGGTTTGAAAAATGATTTTCCCTAATGTTGTAGAGATGGTTGGTTGGTCCACTTGCGCATATTTTGCATGCCAGGATGGTTCAACCACCATGCTGAGACGTTGTAAGGATGAAACCAACAGGATCCCGCCGAGAATCTCATGACGCCTCAGCCATGAGGTGCAGTTACTGTATGCCCATAACCATGGTAAGACTGACACCGCTTCACAGTGACCGGGATGCGCTCACTTCCAAGCAGGGCAACAACGAAACCATCAACGCTTCCCATGGTGTCATGCCCCATGGTTCACCAGGACAGCTGCAGTGGCAACTGCCAAGCTGATGAATCTTATGTCAAGAACAAGGCGACGAGCTGCAGTGGAAGCCATATGGGGCTTTGTCCCCAAAATGGGTAGATGAACATCCTTGGAGTTGGATTAGTTTGGTGATCTGAGCAGCCCTTGACCCACAACCCTTATCTGAGAAGGTATTGGCATATTGATTGGCTCGTGTTTGATCAACTGGTCATATTATATAAGATATCGAAGAAACGTTAAGAATGGTAGCCATGAAGTCAAGACCAAGTTGGGACAGTCAACATTCTTAGCTATTTTCGCCCTGACTGACAAATAGCTAAGAACCAAAGGCTGCTTAAGGATCAAATTTAGTTCGAGGAAGGATAACTATCAGTAGACTTGCTCATGTGAATTCAGTGCGAGTAGGCCGGAATCCAGTTGCTTCCCGACAGCAATGATTCACTTGGGGGGTTGTTTGCAGGTAGAAAATTCATGAACGGCATCTATGACTAGATATTCACCAAGCAGGTGATTGCTCTGCCGGAAATCCCAAAATTGCGTACAGACTTGGTGAGCTATGCATGGACAGGACTGTCGTGACAGTTTTGATATGGCGAAGTGAACAAGTGAAATCCGAGGAAGTGTCGATGAGGGAATTGCCTAGTTGATAGCAAGATTCCAGCTATGGACAAACAGACAGATACTGGTTTGTGGTTTTAAACATTGTTTATCTGGCTCTTTGATAAAGGATTTGTTTTAAATCCTGCCTCTTTTAAAGCAAAAAAATGCAAAATTTGCATTTTTTTCTTTGGAAAAAAATCGTTTTTGGAAGTCCAGGCACATTTCAAACAACTTAAAAAAAGCAAACCGAACGCATGAATTTTCAAAGAATTTTGATCATGTGATGATGTCATTTTGATTCGTATGCATTGCTTACATCTGTTACTACAACATTTTTTTTAAACAAGCGTTAAAAAAACAATTCCTTCCAATAACTCTGGGGGGGGGGCAGGGCGGGACCAAAAAAAAAAACTGTAAGAGTGTAAAATGCTGGCTGTCAGAGCCCTGTGCTGTCAGAGCACTTGAAACTGTAAGAGTTTCTGAAGCTGTAAGAGCTCAAGGCTGGAAGAGCCTGCGCGAGTCTTGAAACTGTAAGAGTTTCGAAAGCTGGCTGTAAGAGCCAATTTGAAGCTGTAAGAGCTTCAAAGGCTGTAAGAGCCAATTAGAAGCTGTAAGAGCTTCAAAGGCTGTAAGAGCTAATTAGAAGCTGTAAGAGCTTCAAAGGCTGTAAGAGCTAATTAGAAGCTGTAAGAGCTTCAAAGGCTGTAAGAGCTAATTAGAAGCTGTAAGAGCTTCAAAGGCTGTAAGAGCTAATTAGAAGCTGTAAGAGCTTCAAAGGCTGTAAGAGCCAATTAGAAGCTGTAAGAGCTTCAAAGGCTGTAAGAGCCTGTCAGGCTGTAAGAGTCTGAGGCTGTAAGAGCCGACCTGAAACTGTAAGAGTTTCAAAAGTTGTAGGTAGGAGTCTCTAAGGCTGTAAAAGCTCTAAAGCTGTAACAATTCTAAGGCTGTAAAAACTCTAAGGCTGTAAGAGGGAAAGGTCGCTCGAACTGCAAGAGTGTTCACAGCCTGCTCCTGTCTCATGCTCCAGCACGTGCTGTTGACAAGATGAAACATAGACTCAGCTAAAATTTTCCTTTCACAATGATTTACCACAATGTCAAGCCAACCCACTATAGCAAACTCAACAGCACAGTAGCCATTGAAATATGATTCCTCACTGTTGTAGCTTCACCTCGTCGGGCCTGACGTTCCAGCGACGCTAGGCAGGGTAAGCATGGAGTGCTCTTACAGCACCGGGACAACATGGAATGCTCTTACAGCACAAGACCATGAAAGTTTGACTCTGCCTCACACCGTGATAGTTACATATCATAGTAACTACTTGCTGTGGTAGGCTCTTACAGCCAAAATCAAAAGCAGTTGCGCCTTCCAGGCCATCGCCAGGCTGCCTGTGATGCAGGCCAGTTGAAACTGCTGACATGTAGCCACATGTGACTCCAGTGACTGGACGTTGCGCTGCAGAAAAAGCATTGGCTGTAAAAACATTGCTGTAAGAGCAAAAGGCATTAAGTCACGTAAGCACTTTTTTTTGCCTTTGCCAGCACGTCTTGATCTGCGTGTCTGCTATTGCACTTGACCATGTCTAAGTCCAACACCTGAATCAGCAATGCCGCAATGATTTTGCAGCAGCTTGGGTGGAGACAAGTCCGTTTCTTGAAGCAAACACTCTTGAATTACTAAGCTGAAATTTGACCGGCTAGAACAACATAGGTTTGGTCCATTCCACGTCCATCCTCCCAGGCATAAATTGCAACTGCTACTGCAAGATTTGTGCTGCAGCCTGGGTGGAGACAATTCCGTTTCTAACATTCTTGAATTATTAAGCTGAAATTTGACTGGCTAGAACAAGATCGGTTTGGTCCATTCCACGTCCATCCTCCCAGGCATAAATTGCAAGTGCTACTGCAAGATTTTGCGGCAGCCTGGGTGGAGACAATTCCGTTTCTAACATTCTTGAA
>VSDK01003893.1:49911-60289 GCA_009767595.1 Symbiodinium kawagutii | reverse complement strand
TTGTTTTTTTCAATAGCTGTTTTCAAAAGCCTGCATGGGACACCCTGCTTGCAAACGGAAACTACCCACGCCTGCATGATGAACAATGAATCAAAGCAAATGTGCTGAACTAGAAAATCTAGAAACTCCTGTCCCGTTTTGCTGGTGTTGCTGGCGACTGAGCCAAAACAACATGTATGTGAGTCGGGGGTCGGTAGTACTTGGGCTCTTACAGCCCCTTTCAAACATAATGTGAAAAATGGCTGATGCCTGTGGCTCTTACAGCGCTGAGCAGCTTCCCCCCTGAGTACATTGAATGGGCTGTAAGAGCCCCAAGAAATCTATATAAGTTCAGCAACCCCTGCTGTTTCGGCAGGCTGCGCGGCGCCTCGTCCAAGTCTGCTTGGTTTCAGGCCAGGGTGCAGCTGCCTGCGGCGGGAAGTTCTGAAAGCAATTCTTTTTTGCAAGAAAGGCGCTGTAAGAGCGCAGTGGCGCCCAAATGATTTTTGCAAGAAATGTGCTGTAAGAGCACAGTGGCACTCAATATGATTTTGATATATTTTGCTGTGAATAAGTTGCGCAGCACAAGCGGCGGTATGATGATAAGCTAGTGAGTGGGTGAAGCCATGGTACGATGATGGTAGCGTGTTTAGAAGAAGTTAAGGGGGGGTTGCCGCAGCAGGGCTCTGCGATCTGAGTTTCTCGTAGCTAGCAACTGTCAACGACGATGGCGAACCGACCCAACAGATGGACAAGGGCAAGGGAGATGCGGCGGGACAACGAAGACCCTCCTCGCAGCACAGAACCTGGAGAACCTGGAGACCGAGACAGTCCTACCCTGACGCCGACTCCTCCTACTCAGCTGCCGCTGCCTGCAGCGTGGCGGCCTGGGCCGCTGCCCGGCCGCAACGTTGATGCCGCAGTTGATTCTTTGCACCTACTCGAGAACGAGATCTTATGGAAAATCAACGAGATGCACGACTTGCAGTCGGGTCATCCAGACGCCTTCGAAGCCGATACGATTTGCCGCGAAGTCCTTGCCACATTGCACGTATGGCTGGCGCAGGTGCAATCCATTCGAGCATGGATCCAATGATGGCTTCAATCTACTGTACTACGTACTGGGCGGATCCAATAATGGCTTCAAGCTACTCCACTGGGCCCTGGAATTCATCCTTCCTTTTAATTTTGTCAGCTGTAGATATGACCGCTGACCGCCGCTCATCCCGCTCAAGGCGGCAATGATGCATGCTGTAAGATATAAGAGCCACGCCATGACCACGAACTTGCAATCGACCGATGGTGGAGGAAAAGAAACAGAGCCAGTTACAGAGAAACCGTTTGCCTGCGTGCTGTAAGAGCAAGAGGCGTGCTGTAAGAGCACCATCCATCGTCGCGTTAAGAGGCATGGAATCACTTGCTATCATATGCGTTATCATATAATAAAATATGCGTGCGTGGTATGGCATGTGAGTTGATACTGATGACGGCTACTATATTTGGCAGGAGGCAGATGTGGCAAGTTGGAAGGCGTGGTACGAAAAAGAGAAAGCCGCGCTGGATCAATCACAGGAGCCTCTTGAAGACTTGTTGTCGTTGTTGTTGTTGGCGCTGCTGTTGCGGAAATTTTAGTTCTGAGGACAAATACAAGAAATGGCTCTGGAACTCCTATGAAAGCGAAAAGCGGCAGTGGACTTCGGACCAGGCCACTTGAACAAAGTTTTGCGAAACATTTTTTGATAAAGGCTGCTTTGAAATTTGTCGGCCCAGGAAGAAGCCCTAGAAAAACGAAAGCTGAACCTCTTCAAACAAGTCGAAAGATGCAAGGCATCTTGTTTTCAAGACTCAGATGTTCAATCAAATGTTGACAAGGTCATTTTGATTTGTGGCAGGAGTCGGATCTGAAGAGCCTGCGAGAAGCTTTCGAGAAGGAGAAGGCCAGTTCATCAATTCTTGCGCTGCTGTTGATGTTTTTCCGTAATTTGTCAGGTGAAGGAACGGGCCAAGATGAAGGAAGAGCTAGAGCAGGAAATGAAAGAACTCCTGGCGCACCAGCAAGATGAACGCAACACGGAGGCTGGTTTCAAGTTTTTGGTTTCGATTATATGATTTTGGTCCCTCCTGTCGCAGGCAGCAAAGCACGCATGGGAACTGGTGCGGGAAGATCAAATGGCCCAGCAGGACAAAATCGACAAACTAGAAGCCGAGGCCAAAAAGCTAAGAAAGGACTGTGGGCGCCGTCTGTCATTCAAATTTTCAAGAGTGCACGGCTGTAAGAGCCAAATAATTTGGCTGTAAGAGCCAAACAATTTAATTTTCGGCTGTAAGAGCCAGCGCAGGCTGTAAGAGCCAGAAGTAATGTGTAAGAGAATTTGTAAGAACCACAGGCTGTAAGAGCCCAAATCAATGGAAGGCTCCCAGAGAAAATTTGCCAGGTACCGCTGTGGCCATTTTCGAAGCTT
Source organism: Symbiodinium kawagutii (assembly GCA_009767595.1). NCBI lineage: Eukaryota > Dinophyceae > Suessiales > Symbiodiniaceae > Symbiodinium > Symbiodinium kawagutii. The sequence continues at coordinate 57,848 of VSDK01003893.1, read as the reverse complement.
TTTGGAAAATGCCCACTGCCCAGATTGTTTTGTCATGTTTTGTACCCTGTAGAGCATTGATGAATATTTGCAAGTAAGCTGTAAGAGCTTCCATGTGTGTGAGTGTGCATCGGCGGGTGTCGCCAGCGCATTTTGCGTTCAAGATGGCAGAGTCGAGCCAATCAAAGAGCCATGGCGCGGTGCAGAATCTGCACACCATGTGGCAGAAACATCAACTAGTGTGGCAAACAAGGTGGCCGTGGCTCATTGCGATTGAAGAGGGCGACAAAGTCAAGTCGCTGGGGTGCAGTGTGTGCTGCCAAGCATGTCGAGGGCAAATCGACAAGAACGCTTTTGCGCAGTGCACTGTGCAAACTGCTCAGACATCTGTCTTCCAGAAACATCAAGACTCCAAGGGCCACGCCGCCCGTGCTGAATGCTTGATGTCTTCTGGTGTTGCCATAGTTGCCCCTTCAGCCCAGCAGTTTGCAGAAGTCTTGGAATCTGTTTGGCGTGGTGTGTCTGAGCTGAAGGAGATCGGGCCATGGAAACTGAGATGTATGCAGTTTTGCTTGGCCGAGGCGAAGGTTTCAAAATTTTTGGACAAGCATGAAATGATTTTTTTGCTGGTTAATGTTTTGCTGGTTGGACATGTCCCTGCAGGCCAATCGCTGTCGCTTGCGAAAGGCTCTCAAGGAGTCAGCTTCAATGACGATCCAGCAGGATGTGAGAGATGGTCAGCTCTTGGTCAGCTTTGTCTCAGTGGATCGTGACTTGAAGGTGACTATGGGTCATTTGGGGCAGTGCGATTTGAATGAGCGTTTTGGTTTGACTTCGAAGGATCTCACACAAGCATCGGTTTTCATCCTTCACAAATTTGTTACTGCTGGCTTGGGTTTGCCTGTCCGTGACAAGCGCGATGAAACTGGTGTCGTGGACCGTGATTTGCTTCAGCGTGACAAAGAGAGCACTGAAGCCTTTGGGGCCGATGGTGCTGCAGACGAGCAGAGAGCAGGAGCGGGGTTTGTTATTATACTTTCGTTCTTGATTTTCAATAGCCAACAGGTTTCATGTTTGAAACATGTATTCAAAATTGGTTTCAGCTGATTTCCCTCAGGCGAATTGTTGAAGCGATTCTTTCCGCGATTGAAAGTGGTCCAATACGACAAAGCACATGCATCGCAAAGGTTGTTGAGTAGGACCTGGCCTACCGACCCCTACATCAAAAAACTTGTCCAAGATTTGGTGCTGGGGCCAAGGGCAATCACGCAGAAGATTTGCTACTCTGGAGTTTTCCGCAAGAGGTTCCAAGAGGCAGTCTCTGACATGGTGGGTCCGCACGCCAAGCGCGTTCATGATTTGGCTTGTGCAAAGCACAGATTTCTGAGCGCAGCCCAGCCTTTCAGAAGGGCCGTTCTCTTTTTCAAACCCTTACTAAGGGTGGCCCAATGGATCCTCGAGCAGCGCGGTAGACGTTCAGATGAAGGCCAGCTGGCTCGAGAATGGCTGATGTTGGTCACGGCCGAATCGGCTTTTCAGTTGGCGCTCGTGGCAGACGCCACGGATGAGGCCATGATGGTCAACCGATTTCGACCAGGATACTTATTCCAAAGTCGAAATGACCTCTCAGCTCCAAAAGTTTCTACAGAAATGCACATGGCTTTTTGCTGAGCAACGTGGTGCTTTGCGGACTGGGTACACAGCTCTGATGATGAAAACGCTGGAGAAACCTTGCAACATTTTTGTTGATGGAGGTGTGAGGAGCATCAAGACTCCATCCAACGAAGTCACCGACCGATGTTTTCAGAGAATGCAAAACTGGCTGGGCCTTGTGCGCATGACTGTCAGGGCTGAAATGCCACACTTTGAATCACTTCAATTGTTTCGGGTCTTTTCGTTGGATTTGGCTCCCAACCTGAAGGATTTGGATGCTTTGGCAAACTTGGTGGAAGTTGACCGTGATGGCTTGCAAGCTGAGTTTTTGGATTTGAGACCATCTGCTGAATGGCATTTTGCCAACGGGAGCAAAACTTCAGAGGATGCGTGGAGGACCGCGCATTTGAAAAACAGGACGAAAAATTCGCCGAAGAAGAATCTAGAAGATGTTCTCATCAGACTCTTCGCTTGGCACGTCAACACCTCCGGCATTGAGCGGTCCTTTGCGAAAAACCTCATCAAATCGCAAAAAAGAGGCGACGTGTCAGAGTGCCGTGCAGATGATGAGCTACAACTACAAAGTTTGAACAGAGGCAGCAAGCACGCCATCCCGAAACATTCCGCTTTGATTTCAGAAGCTGGTGTGGTCTGGGCAGAAAACTATGGGCCGCCCCGGGACCGACAAAGAGTACCCGAAGATTTGAAAGGACACGTGTGTTGATTTTGTTTGTCCTGTTCTTTGAGTGTTCTAATAATTCCTTGTTTGGCCCGTTCGCCCTGGAGGACGCAAACGTTCTTTGCCAGAAGCCGAAGATGGCGACAATGTGACTTCTGAAGCCGCCTTCATGAGGAAGCGGCGTCGAGAGGTTGATGCTGGCGCGGAGTCTGTGAAGTTGTCAGCGGCAGTGGAGCCTGTGCTGGGAATAGTTGGAGTGAATGGCTGGGGCGAAGGGCATGCAAAAGAGGAAAAGTTCTTGCAAACAAAACTCATGCATGGGCTGATGAAGGCAATTGCTGAGGGAGCTGTGCCTTTGGACAGGTTGAGCCCGGCCATGATAGAAAAATTTCGTGACTGGCAGAAGCATGATCAAGAACTTTGCCAGCAAGCGTTGAAGAGCCGCCGCGTCTCTCTAGAAAGACCTCGGTTTCCGAGAGTCGCTGGTTTGAAATTGTGGTGGCCTGAAGGCGTCCAAGCTGCTCATGGCGAGCGTCAACTTCGAGCTGTGGCGCGCCAGTTGGGACTGGTGACAGTAGAATCAAAATACTACGCAGAGGTCCATGTGTGGAACCAGGTTGCGGAGCCCGAGGAGGCAGAAGATGAGCTACTAGCAGGCCTTCATGGAAAACTGGTTTGTGATGCCAATTGCTTCTTGTCCAAGGGAGAGGCTGGCAGCTTTCTGGTTTTCAAAGCAGCAACAAGCATTGTGCGCACCATCTATATCACCCCCCGATTTGCCAGAGACAGCAGGGACGCAGCTCAAAACATCATGCAGTACTGCAGACCTTTCCATACAACGTCCAGATGAACGTTTCAAGGCAAGTTGGACGTTTTCCTGCAGGCTAGGGACAAAGCCATCAGGGACAAGAAGCCGACTCAAGTGATGGTTTTTGGCACCGAGGCTGACAAGCATGGAGACCTCGGTGATGTTAAATTGTTTGTGACTGCCGGTCAATTGGCAGCCAAATTAATTTTTGTTGATCCGGTGCGGTCAGCCCATGGATTAGATGGGCCCCGTTAGGACAGAAACTGACTCCATGCAAGCAATGACGCTTTCAATTTTTTCGCAGTCAGTTCAGAATTCGAATTGTGACAAATGACCTGTGTGGTCAATGAGAAATTGTCTTGAGGATGCCGGGCTGTGACAGCCATGCATGTGGGTGGGAGATTAAAAGGCTGCGCTTTCAAGATCCAGCGCAGGAAAGAAAACGCAAGCTGTAAGAGCCAGTGCAAGTGGCTGTAAGAGCCAGCGCAAGAGCCAGGGGCTGTAAGAGCCCGAATCAGTACAAGGCTGTAAGAGAATGAATGTTCAAGGCAGATGCTGCTGTTGCCGCTTTCGAAGCTGCAATGCTTGGAATTGAGGCTGGATGGAACAAGGAATTGTCTTGGTTTTGATCTCAGATTTCTGCCGCTCTTCGCCAAATTGTCGGGCTGTAAGAGCTTGTTGTTTCCATGGTCGGGCTGTAAGAGCCTGTTGCTTCGACAATTGTGGAGCTGTTGTCTTCATGGATCCTGACATGAGCAGCAGCTGTTTGCGGAATCAAAGCAGCAGCGCTCACTCATTTTCATAGTCAATCTGTCCACCGTGCATCGTCATGTCCCAACAAGCCCATGGCAGCCTCTCAAAGCGGCAACGCACCCAGGAACAAAATTTCATGAGGGTGCAGAAGCGCAAGTTCCAAAGCCAATTGCAGAAAGAGCTGCCAAAGCATCATGCATGGATGTATGGAATGCCTGCCAACGCGCAGACTCAGAAGGAAGCTTCGGAGCGGCTGACAAAGCAAGAGGAAGTAGGTCTTGCGCCAATCGGTGCCAAAGTGCTAGGTGCTGGCACCAGCCCTGCCGATTGTTGCGTGAAACTTTACGGCGGTTTGACTGGCACGGCAATGCGCGGCACCAGTTCAGCCATCCTCTTTGAACGATTGTGTGAATGGCAAGCTCTGTGCGAAGATGTCCAGAAACAAGTCTTGCGCATCATGGACGAGCTGATCGAGCGCAAAGTCCTGCGCGTTTCCGAAGTGTCTGATGATGCCAGCTGGGATGGATGGATTTGCCAAACTGGGCAAAAGTGATTCCGAAAAATCAGCAAGGCCAAAAAGTCAACATCCTGCGTGGCAGTTCTTCAAGGGCAAGTGAATGAGTGAGTTGCCGCAATGTACACTGTGCGCAGTGCTGGGGGAGGACGGTGTACCGCCACGCAAAGCGCAGCTAAAGCAACATGGTAAAAACGTGGCAAAAACTATTAAAAAAAAACAGCGAAAACAATGTCACAAAAAACGTGGCAAAAATAAGATAGCAAACAGCACGGCAACAACAATGTAACAAAAAACACGGCAAAGATCACGCCGCAAAAAAACCAAACACGGCAACAACAATGTAACAAAAAACACGGCAAAGATCACGCCGCAAAAAAACCAAACACGGCAACAACAATGTAACAAAAAACACGGCAAAGATCACGCCGCAAAAAAACCAAACACGGCAACAACAATGTAACAAAAAACACGGCAAATAAAACAACAAAAAACACAAGAACAACAAGGTAACAAAATCCACTTCCCACATCGACAGTTTATACAAGAGTAACGTTGGGTGTCCAAAAGTAACACGTGGAGGTACACCGGCCAGGTTGTTTTAAGGACACATAGTCCTGGACCTACGACGGTGCCATTACCAGTGCAGGTGCAATGCGGTGCAAAAAAACGTGGGCGCAACGCGCCCGCAGGGCTGGTTACGGAATGTCGTAACGAGTGGCTGTAACGGATGTCCGTAACGAATGGCTGTAAGGGATGTCCGTAACGAATGGCTGTGGCTGATGTCCGTAACGGATGGCTGTAGCGGATGTCTGTAACGGATGTCCGTCAAAGGATGGCTGTAAGAGCCAAAGTGTGAACAGTATAATTGCAGAAAATTAATTCTTTCAGATAATCATGAGCGTTCATCATGTTGTTTCGAAATTTTGTTTTTAACCAAAAATGTGATTGCGCGAATTGCCTAGGCGAAAGTCCCTGTCTTCCTCTTGCGTACTTGGTCCTGTCCTCAATTGTGAGTTTAATTGCAGTTTCAAAGAAAATGTGTGCAAAAGATGGCTGTCAGAGCCTGAATCAAAGAAAAACTGTGTTGGAAGGAGCAGTTTTGATGAACATGATGGGACTGACAGGGTTGGAAGACCTCCTCCCCGGAGGGGTTCCTCCAACATTCGGGACCGGTGCCGAAGTTTGAAGGGACGTGTTTGGGGAACATCTGTCAATGTTGGAAGAACTTCCTTTCAGAGATGCTTGTTCCAACAACCCCCAAGATGTTCAGAGAAGGCTCCATCAAACTTCGGCACCGGTCCCGAAGGTTGGAAGAAGTTCCGTTAAGAGGACGCTGTTCCAACACAGCCGGCGTTTTGATGGATTTGCTTTAAATCCTTGCAGGTGATCTTTGATCAAGCAATTCGTTAGCTCTCAGCGTCGACGCCTTCAATCTCTGCGTGTGCCAATGGAAGCTTTGGCGCCAAGTGCCAGTACGCCGACGGTGCCGGCAGTGGCTGCAGCCAACGCGAAGCACATGGCGTACATCCATGAGTGTTTGCAGGCGATCAAAGCCCATCCTACCATGAACAACATCATGACCAGTGGACCTGTGCAAGCGAAGTATGCCCCCATTAGCTGGCCGGCATTGCAATCGAATCTTCGGGCGGCAGGAGGGTCAGAAACTCAATTGTTTTTCATGTTTTCTCAGAGTTAATGTCGCCTCGTGAATTTGCTTCGGGGTATTTTGCTCCTCTGACTTGCAATCATTCATTTGTCTGTAAGAGACTTTGGTTAGTTTGTCTGTAAGAGACTTTGGAATCATTAGTTTGTTGTTTTCTGATCGCCCCTCTTTCGATTGAGGCCTGTGGCTGGTGGCGGCAACTTGTTCTGGGTCGAGATGGGAGTCGACCCAGCCTTGACCCACACAGCCATCAAGACCCGAAAGTGCCAAGAGATTGCTGAGCGCTACTACAACACCCCTAGGTCTTTGATCTCAGAGGTGGTTGTGGGGGTTCCGCAAAGCTTCGCCACAGCCAGGCACAAGGTGTCACCGACCATGGGCTTTTTGCGCAGGGTCTCACCGCCAGAGCCGATTCATGCGATGATCATGGCAATCCACAAGGATGTCTTGCATGAAGAGGCCGAAAAGCTCGAGCAATGGAGGGAGATCATCCTGAACACCCTGCTGAGCTTTGAAATCGTGGAGGCGGAGAGCTGCTTGCACTTCAAGAACTGCCAGCTGAGGGAGAAGAGCGGCATCGAACATGAGCTGGTGCGACACTCCAGCCTCAGCCGCTGCCTGGACATCGTGAACTTTGCAGCCCGATTGTCAGGGGGCAGCAAGAAGAAGACCGACAAGTCAAAGGGCTCCTGGGCAAAACAAATCAGTGACGCTTACAATGCGGACTTGGTGCTGTCTGAGTTTTCTGAGAAGGTGACGGAGACTTGGGTCCAAACTGCCTTGCAAGTCAACACGCGGATGTTGACGAAGTCAACAACGGTGGTGTCCAAGCTTCTATTCTTGGATGATGCCTATGGCATGAAAGGTCCGTTGGATAGCATCTACCGGCTACAAGCCTTGCTGGTGAAGGCTGGGACTGGCCCTGCTGCTACCAAGAGGATGGAGTGGATGGTGCTCATGATTGCCGATTTCTTTGAGAATGGTTTGTGGGAAGCAGATGAGACCACAAAGAGAGAATTGGGAGGAAAGGTCGGGGATTTGCTCATGGCCAAGTATGATGCCAGAAGTGAGCTGCTGCAATGGGCAGAATCCACGGGTTTGGCGACATCGTCTGTGGCCAAAATTTCAGAGGTGAGCGAGTCCCTGGAGCACTATCGTCAAACATGTGGGTATTCGTGGAAGCCCAGTGATCAACAGCCGGCGTGTCCTTGGAGAGCTGCTTTTGCACCTTCTGCGGATCTTTTCATGTCAGTGTTTGATGGTGTGGTTTACAGCAACACCTACGATGAGGCGATTCAGGTTTGGGCCAGGAGCAGGAAGCCTGTCGCAGAGCTTCTGAAGCAAAGCCCTCTGTGCGAGTCCCTTGAAGAGATCGAGGAGAAGGTCGAGGAGCCTTGACGGGCCAGGGTGGCTGTAAGAGCCACTGCATGTTGTAAGAGTTTGTGTGTGGTTGGTGTGGCTGTAAGAGCCTTAAACTACATCATGTCTGAATGATTCATAATTTAGCCTGATTCAGGAGGAAAAGAAGGGCGCTGCAGAGTCCAAGAACGATGATGAGTCCACTGCAATGATTGTGGCAGCTGAAGGAGATGGTCCCCAGGATTGCCGAGGGATCAGCTTGCAACGGCTTTCCCTCAAGTTTGGTTGAGTTGCTGTAGTGGTGATGGTGGTGGTGGTGGCGTGGTGGTTGTTGCTGTTGCTAACGTTGGTGTTGTTGTTGTTGTTGTTGTTGTTGTTGTTGTTGTTGTTGTTGTTGTTGTTGTTGTTGTTGTTGCGGTTCCACATGCGGATGTCCGTGGTAGTCAATTACCGCTTAGCTGTCCAGGACAAAGTGGCCTTCGGCATCGAATCGAATGAGGAAGTTATGGCTGGGCATGCCGGGCGG
>VSDK01003893.1:24143-40645 GCA_009767595.1 Symbiodinium kawagutii | reverse complement strand
GCTCTTACAGCCTTTGAAGCTCTTACAGCTTCTAATTAGCTCTTACAGCCTTTGAAGCTCTTACAGCTTCTAATTGGCTCTTACAGCCTTTGAAGCTCTTACAGCTTCAAATTGGCTCTTACAGCCAGCTTTCGAAACTCTTACAGTTTCAAGACTCGCGCAGGCTCTTCCAGCCTTGAGCTCTTACAGCTTCAGAAACTCTTACAGTTTCAAGTGCTCTGACAGCACAGGGCTCTGACAGCCAGCATTTTACACTCTTACAGTGTTTTTTTTTGGTCCCGCCCTGCCCCCCCCCCCAGAGTTATTGGAAGGAATTGTTTTTTTTAACGCTTGTTTAAAAAAAAATGTTGTAGTAACAGATGTAAGCAATGCATACGAATCAAAATGACATCATCACATGATCAAAATTCTTTGAAAATTCATGCGTTCGGTTTGCTTTTTTTAAGTTGTTTGAAATGTGCCTGGACTTCCAAAAACGATTTTTTTCCAAAGAAAAAATGCAAATTTTGCAATTTTTTTGCTTTAAAAGAGGCAGGATTTAAAACAAATCCTTTATCAAAGAGCCAGTTATTTTCCTTAGTAATTATTAACAAATGGTTGGTTGACTACTGTTTTTCATTGGGTTGAAACCACCAACCAGGATAGCTTGATAGACAAAGAAGCAGGGAGCGTTTGGGTCCAGGTACTCCATTGAGTCAGCTTGGAAACATTCCGGATCGCTCATGTTGAAGCGCTTTGAGCGCGCAAAATGTTATCGCGAAAGCAATATCTCGGGTCATACTTGGTGGTTTCTCAACATAGGAGACCCCGCAAATCATCCATTAATAGTCAATTTAAACCAAACATTTTTTGGGTCCCATTTGACTTGAGAAACCACCACTTGGCAACTGATTATCGGAGAATGGTGGTTGACATACTCCTTAGTCACATTTGGTCTCAGTGTTGCGGTGGTCCCAGTGTTGGGGTAGCAACTTGGAACCAAATGGTGGCGACATGGCTTGGTATGGTTGCTTACTTGCTTCTTTGTTTGCTTGCTTGCTTTCTTGGTTCGTTGGTTAAGCATGGTTAATGAGTAATGGTAGACATCTAAACTAAGATATAGTAAGGATATATTAACTATAATGTATGATTTGTTTGTTGGTTTGTTGGTTGGTTGCTTGCTTGGTTGGCTCACTTTCTGATTCCCTGTCGAGGTCAGTGATGACTTGTTTGACGCAGCATCCTATGAGGAGACCCTCAGTATCCGTGCCTTGCTGGCTGGAGTTCATCTATTATCAAGACTGAATCTGCTTGGTGCAACCACCAACAAATTAACCTTTCTGAGGAGATGTCTCAACTGTTCCATCCTTGGATTTTCCGACATTCATCCAACTATGGGTGGTGGATGTCCACTTATAATCAGTTCTTACAGTCATGTGAAGTTTTCCATACAGATTTCCGTACGATTATTGTGACAGTTCAAAGTGAGTTGCGTTGGATTTCTCCAACTGTTCTATCTATTCAAGGTGACTGGCTGTATCCACACGTGTCTTAGGGTCAAAGTTCGTCCAACGTGTGTAGATCTGAACATCACCGAACTGCCTCAGCCATGGCATTGGAATCCTGTGCAGCTTTCAGACTTGTCGGTTCCAAAAGAACCATTTGCAACATCCATTAGCATCTTCCATAGTGGTTATAGTTCGAGCTGTAACCACCAGATACTTGCCGATAATCCTGCGATTATAACTCAACTTACATATGGGCTGCCACTCTTCAAAGATGGTGAATTTGGCTGACAATTTACCTAGTGCAGGAGCGGAAGCACCAACTGTGGCAAACACATAGTTTTCTGGTTGGTGGTTTCAAGCATTGTTTTTTCCGTAGTGGTCATTAACAATTGGTTGGTTGACTAATATTTTTCATAGGGTTTGAAACCACCAACATAGTTTTGACCTTTGTGCTATGGAGCAGATGGTGAGAACAAATGCTGACCACGTTTCTGATTGTGACAGTCTCAACGATTGATAGCACAAATGTCTCACAGCTCTGTCAAATCCCTGATTGATTCTTGCAGCTGTTTATGCCACCTGGTCTTTCGGGCTGAGTAATTTTCTACCCTGGGCTTGCGACCAGGCCTAAATGCCTCAAATGTCACAATCTAGTCTGTAGCTGTGATAGATAGAGTGGTACTCCTAGTCTTGACTTGGTGCATAAGTTTTTGTTTAACTAGTTCAATTTGCCACTTTCAGTAACCTTAATCTTACGTAACATATACCACAAATATCCCCAAAGGCAGACATCCAAGCATTTGAGCATGGTCATAGATGCTTTGGCTCTTGACTCGGGCATGACTCGGAATGGATGTGTTGGTACTACACCCCGCGAAAACAAAGCAACAAACCAGGAAAGGATGATTTTACAAACCAAAAACAATCAAAGGAAGTACGCATCACGTATTGAAGTATGGTATTTGTACATACATAGATCTGCTGGTATGTATTTGTATATATATATTTAGATGTACAGATGTTTTTGAGGTGTATTTTAATAGATGTTTGCAAACAAGAACTGTACGGTTTCATTCCGTTCTGGTTATCCATCCTATGTGCTGATTATATAAAATCAGAGCAATTTGTGGATCCCGAAAACAAATTTTGTGTTGAGGAATGCCTTCCAAGGACCTGTTCAGTTCAGGTTCTACGGTTCTATGCAAATGTTCTGAGGTATCAAAACTATCAGTTTACTGATTCATTTTGCACTTCCCAAAGCGCATAGGATTCCAAATGTTTTACTCTATTATTTGATATGACCTGAATCCGTCTTGAAACCTAGCAAATCTAAGGGTTTCCGTGGTTTCCATAGTTGTGCAAGTGGTGAGTTGAATCATTGATCACGGCCCTTAAGACTGGCGGCAAAAATGGTAGCAATGGCTTCACGTTGCCGGTGTCAGGTTTAGTTTCGATGCTCACTGGCAAGTACTGCAAAACGGGACAGCAAACCTTCCGCAAATGGTCTGGGTCACTTGGGCGAACTGCTGGGCTGGTAGCTGGTGATAGCTGGTGCACGTTCGGGCTGGATTTGGTCAGCGTTTGCGACATGGTTGCTGCCGGATGTTGGTGCTTGGTTCTCTTGTTCTTACTGTTATTGTTGTCCTATTGGTATCATTGCTGGAGAAAGATGTGTATATAGGTGTATACACATATCCTCAGCCAGAGGTGTGAAGACCTTCGCTGCCAATACCGGTACCATGAGACAATCAAGGGTATCCAGAATCAGAAGAAATGATTGTCCTATGGGATTGATAAGTATCACTGGGCTATCATTAACAATTATATAATGAATGTTACCAGCTCGCAAAAGCGTTTGATAAGCTACCTCTTAGTCACATTGAGCAATCCTCCCAGAGAATGTCAGACCTGCCTCTCATGCAAAATGTATACACTTGAGGTGCTTGTACCAGTATCTCATATTAGTTTGCGCCAGCGCGTGCATTGAATATTCCTGGTGTGTCGAACAGCCCGAAGTGCAGGGTGTGTGTTGCGACCCCAGCATGGGTCTATCAGAAATTGCGATCGCTATCTATTTTTTTTGGCGGTTTCCCTGGGATTCTCCTTGATGTGCACCCCGGCGACCCCGATTTAGCAAAGTTGAGAAAACTAGGGGCCTGACCTGTCAACACAAGGGACCAGTATGATTTGGCTAGTCCTCACCAGCTTACATTCAAAGAGCGGATGATGGATTCATGCAGTGTCGACTCCACCCTAAACAGGAACAAATATCAGGTCCATTTGTTTTGAATAAGTACCGTGAATCGTGCCAGAGTGTTTGCACCACCATTGCCATCAACACAATTATGTGTGATTGATGATCATCACGAATCACTTCTGCTCTGTCTTTTGACACTGGAGGTCTTGTTTGTATTTTTGTGAGCATTCTTGCAGCAATAACTCGATTGATTGTTATAAAATGATATAAACACACAAAATAACATTTAATAACATTTCGCAACCATTTTTATATTGAATTATAACATTATGTAATCTAATACATGGTAACAACATGTTTTCAAGTCACTACCAACCATTCTCAACCACTGATCACCAGCTGCATCATCACCATCTCCAGGCGCGGGTGCCAACCGAGTTGCAAGTTGCAAGGGGCCAGGCTTGGCCCATGTCAGTGCCAACCAATGGTTAAGAACGAATGCTTGAGAACTGGCTATGGGTCAATATTAACCAACCAATAATGGTGGATAATAACCAACAAACTATAAGGAAATCAATGCTTAATAGTGGGGAACCAGGGGTACGGGGTTTTGACCCACAGCCAACTAAGTGTTGATGACTACGAGAACTAAGGGTTGATGACTACTGGTGGTTGATAGCTAAGGGTTGAGGATGTATGGATAAGTTGTGGTTGATGATTGTTGAGAGCTAATGTTTAATATGTTCGAGGGATGATGATAGGATATATTAACCAACAATCATGGGGGAGATACCAACAGTATGGCTGGCAAGGTCAGTAGTAACGCACCAACCAATGGGTAGGTGAACACCCCAATCATGTACGCATAGCAACGAAAACCACAGGGGCGCAGCTAGCAAGGAGAAGATCATAGATACCTATAAATTGAGATATGAGTTGGTAGGAGAACAACACTATAAACTACTACTTAAATTAAAGCACCATTTGAACCACAGTAACACCACCATTTGAAGCTAACCTTTGGCCATTACCAATTATCTATGTTGCTTCAGCCAAGGTACTCACTGTATTATAATCACCAATTTTTGTTTGCCTATCCCCAGCAGAACCTGTTCAGCTGCCGAGGTTGTCCACGAAAAAGAAGACATTGATGAGTTGCAACGTGGACTCTGAAGCCACGGACTCGAACTTGTTGTCGTTATGGGGACACTTGCTGCAACGAGAAGCTGAGATGGAGACAAGGAGGATGTAGATGGCGGTTAGCCAGGGTCATCCTGTGCTATCTTTTCAAGTGCTGGTACTGATAGCGGTAGACCTGGTAATGGCATTCCCATACTTAGCAAATCTACAAGTCTATAGTTGTGATCAGAGAGGCTTGGTGTCAAACAATGTGTCACCACCCCTCAAACTGTTCAGTATGGGTCAGGGTTCGTCCCCAATCATTGGGATGATAGGTGGCAGGTCCGCAAATAGGAAACGGATGGTTAATGAGCCCTTTTGATGATAATGAAATTTCGTAAGAAATCCAATCAGCCTTCCAGTGACCGACTTAGGCAACCGTCCCGGGTTCCCTGGTGACCAACAGCACATTTCTGCAACTGGAAGGGATCCCGGGATTCACTTATGATATTTAGACAATCATAATTCATTATAATAATCATATATAGTTGATAATAATAATCATATATAGTTGATAAGAATAATCATATATAGTTGATGATAATAATCATATATAGTTGATAATAATTATATATATAGTTAATAATAATCATCACAATAATAATGATAAATAGATACAAATTCAACATCAACTCCTCCCCGGCGTTCCGCTGCCCAGGAAGCACCGATGCCTTGACTCCTTCCAAGTACTGGTGCCTTGGTCCAAGGCTGCCGTTTCCGCAAGGCCGTGGCCGTGCCGCCAGGCCGTGGTTGCTGGGTTGCTGGTTAGGGGATACACCAAGTCTTATAGAAGATTATGTGTGGTTAATATATATGGTATATCATTTAAGGCATATGGTTATAGGGGATACTGGATTATACATATATTGATTGCTACATATTGTATATCATACATGATAATTGTATATCATTTAATACTGGATTATATATTATAGGGGATACTGGAATGGTTTGCAATACGGGAACCAACAACATATGGTGATGATATATATCGTTAATAATAGCGGGCAATAACCAACAATAGTAGGGGACATACCAACGATATAGCCAACATGGTGTTTTTTTTCGACACAGGGGTACCCCAAATAGTTCAATGGTTGGTACTGTACGGTTAATAATGGTTCATAATGGTCAATAATGCTTGATAATAAGAAAGCGCTCACCATGGTGTGGATTCCCTTGGTTCCCTTGGAAGATTCCTAGTTGATTCAGTATTTAGTTCATTCAATTTTGTTTATCAACTAGGAACTAGGAATCTATTGATTGTTTAGTTAATTCAATTTACTAATTCCTAGTTAATTAACTATTTTGTTTATCAACTAAATACTGACCAACTACTAGTACATTTTGTTTACAATGATTTGGTAGTTGATTCTCCTCATACGATTCTTCTCATATTCCCAGTTGATTCCCTGAGGAGCTTTCCCTTATGTTAAATCTCCTGCGGGCTGTCCCTGGGTTCCCTTGGTTTCTGGGAAGTTCTCGACGTTGGAAACCCGCAGACATCATTAAGTCCATCTAAATTGACCCTGAACGAAGCCTGATCAACCATGGCTGGTTGGTGGTTCAACTGGTTGGTGGTTATAGTCATTGAAAATTGTTAATAACAGGGTATAGAAGCAACAGTAGTGGTCAAACACCTCCTATAGTTGGTGGTGTGATTGACATTTTGAGTGTCTCAAAGGTAAGGTTCCAAATAGTTTGGTGGTTGACGCAGATTGTTAATAGGGGTGGTTCAACCACCAACCAGATTACTTCGGCATCAGTCAGTGGTATTCTCATCAACCAACCAAGTGACCTTAGGAATTACTCAACAATGATTTTCCCTCAATCATTCACCAATGATTGTTCCCATCAACTAATCTAGTGACCGAACAGGCACTAGTGTGTCTCTCAACCACTACTTCACCAGCAAACACGGATTTTCCCATCAACCAATGGTTGGTAATCTATATGATCATGGCTTGCATACTCATTCTTATACTCATTGATTATCAAACTATTGACACAATGTAATGAGTATTCAATGCTCATGATGGCTTATTAACTCACATTATTAGCCATACTCATTGTTACACTCCTTCTTAGCGCATACTCATTCGTATACTCATTGATGATCAACCATTATAAGCCATTACAAGCCATAGCCTTAGCCATCCTGACTATCATTCAACCTATGTCTCAACCCAATAATGGCTTATTAACTCACGTTATTTTGCTGAAATCCAACAATGGTCAGCTAAGAACTATTAACGTGAGCTATCAAAGGTCAGATTGGAAAAAAAAAAAAATGGTTAAACCAGTATTAGCCATGCCATTATCCACCCCCAGCTTCCAACCACTTCAACCAGTCCATTACTTGACCAATGATTTTCCTATCAACCCAGCTTCCCATGTTCAACCAACCAACCAACCAACCACTTTTCGACTTTTCGTGGCATGAAGTGCGACGGCCAGCGTTGTGCTGGCGGACTGCTACTCCTTCCAAGAACTGAGCTCATCCTGCAGCTGGTCGATGTCGAGGATGAACCACGGGCATGACAACTGCCAGATCGTGAGGTTTCCGTGCCACTGGTATCCATCTGCCCAGCTCTGCATCAATCGCATTACCACGCTCCACAGATACCAGTACTGGGACTGTTTGACATCCAAAGCAAACCACCGATGAGGTGGGATGGCAATACTGTATCGGCAACGGGATGCCCAACCGTTTTGTCAGACGATTCAACCAAAGCGACAGTGACTTTGCCATGTCCTGCAGATCTCGTTCCATTCGAAACTGTCCAGATTGCCATTGCTTGGCACCTCGCTGGTACCACGGTCCAAACGCTTGCACATGCGCAGCGCCATCGATGACCAATTGGTAAAAAGACCATCTCTGAACAACTTCGCCTTGATGCAGTGAATCAATCCACTGCTTCATCTGAGAAAACTCCGGAATCTGGTAACTCTGACACTCAAAGGGCAACGTGTCGGGCAGATACCATGACGACATGTTCAACTGTCGCACTTCTAGGTAACCCTCAGTAGCTGGTGTCCCTGCTTTCGCCTTCACGGCCATTGTACATCTCTTCCCGACATCAACGAGAAACTTGTGAAAAACTTGCTTCACCTTCCGGCGATGTGCCAGTGCAACCCTGCTGCAATGCCACATCCTGTACTCAACAGGATACCTGGCAAAAACTGCTCCTGCCAAGAAGTCAGCTGCATCGTTACCCTGGTACGCCCATCTTTCAACGGCACTCGCACCTTGCTGCTGCTGATGACTGACAACCTTAACTATACCTACACACAAGTCGGCCGCTTGATGGATCAGCGATGCGACGGATGCAAGCATGTCATGATTAGGTTGGTTCCTACATGGCTGGAACTTGCCCTGCAACATAGAGTTTATGGTATCACATACAAACTGATTATCAACCCATATGCGAAAGCTGCACCACGTTTTCAGAGCATATCGAATGGCAGACTGGACTGCCATGAGCTCTGCTCTGACCACCGTTTGCAGTATCCCTGGTACAAGGCCTTGGCTGAGCGGCTGAAATCGATAGTAATCCGAGGAACTACTCAGGACAACCCCCCAGGAACAAAACCTGTTGAATTTATCAGTCGGATCCTTACACGAACCATCAGTGAAAAACTCTAACCTGCCACTATGGACCACCGGCAAATGCTCACCTGTTGTGTCTGGGATTTGCAAAAGTCTACTGTGGAACTGTCTGGTCTCCTCAGGCAGAGGGAACCATCCATGCAAAAAGGTAGCCTGCGGCATGGCGAGCAATTCTTCCTTGTAGGCCATCAGTTCACCACGTAAATCATCAAGGGCTGTGCATTCCCAGTTGCGGTGGAAGAGATGATCATGCTCTCCACACAAGGGACAGTGATCATCCTGCGGTTGATTTCTGTGATTCAAATGATCTGCTGTGAAAAACGACCCGTTCAAGGAACTACGGAGGTAAGCCTTATCTTGGGTACAAGTTTTCCACTCTTCCATGGTGAAAGCTGGGCAAGTCAAATGAAGATTGGCAAAGGTCTGACGTGAGGAGGCCTCGCTAGCCACATACCATTGCCAAGAATTGGTCAACCGAAGATAGAGTTCCTGCAAGGGTGCTTCCCACAAGTCTACCACGTGGCCTTCATGATCAACATAGGTTTGATCTCCAGCCCAATGCCATCCTACCTGTTGCAACCTCTCATGGAGAACAGCACATGGGCCTACGCTAGGGCGAAGGCGATGGGTTGGGACAAGGTTCTGGTCTAGCACTGCACTGCACATATCCGGAGGAAGGTACATCCGAACATGTTGCACTGTGGTCCACAAGGCAACAAACCCCGGATCATGAGAAGGATGTTCAACAAGGGACAAATGCACTGCTGGTGAGCATCCTGGCTTGTGCTCTCCAAGTGCACGGACTGCACCTGTTCTCAAGTTGTCATGCCAAGTGGTGGCGAGGTGTACGGACGACACCCCATGTAACGCACTGGGCCATGCGGCTGCTTTGAGAGCTCGAAGCTTTTGGTGGTACGGTGCTGGTGACAATGCTAAGTCTTTCCATCTAGGCTTGAACGCCGTGATTCGGCTGGTGATGACATGGTTCGTGGTCATCTGAGAGTATTGCATGTGGCCTCCCAAATCCCGGCACGAGTACTTAACTTGATATCCACTGGTTTTGAACCGGTACCTTGCTTGGGTATTATTTGCCCACAAGTACGTTTTGGAATCATCCAATGGCAAGTCAAGCACTTGAAGCATTGTGGTCATGGCATCCAAACCTGCTAACGTGTCCCCAGGGGTGGTCGCTACCAGCTCTAGATTGTCGACGAAGCTCCACAACCGCACGTTGGGTGCTCGCAAACACATCCACTGGTCTATGAGAATGTTGGTTGCTAACATTCCTACCACTGAGAGCGGGCACCCCTCAGGGTACCCTGTGGTGGCCGTAATGGCCGGACCCACAGAACCTCGCACTGCAAACCTACGGGTCATCTTGTTCACTGCACGGGCCCATGGGAGGAGAAGCTGCGTTGGACACCCCATTTTTTTCATCACACCAAACACTGGGACCCTTGGTAAGTGATTGAAGCACTTAGTGATGTCTAATACCACTCCTCCTAGTTCTGCTCCCTCTTGCGAAGCACATTCCATTGCATGCTGCAATCCAAGCCACATCTGTGTAGCACTGCGTTTTGGCAATGATCCATGACACGTCGACGGTGCCCATGCAACCATGTGTCGAATCAATTGGCGTGCTCTGATTGACCCCCAGCATCTATATATCAACGAAAAAATTGTTATAGGCCTATATTGGTTCACGGTTTTTGCGTCCTGAACCTTTTCTAAGCTGTGAATGATTCCGCAAAGAAGTTGCTGGGGCCACACCAAATCACCATTTTCGATTTGTGTGAGGAGGGTGATGATGGCCTGAGTAACATCATCCGGTGCTGCCAAAAGGTCGGCTCTAGCCCAACCATCTGGTCCTGTTGCAGCATGTTTGGACTTTGACTTCAAACATCGCTTCCATTCATCTAACCCTATGGGTGTGTACTCCATGGGTGGGACACACGGAAAAGCAAGGTTGAAGAAATCTATGATGGGTGTCCAGTGGTCTTCACTGACTTCTGCATGTCGGTCCCACCGAGCTCGCCATTCATCACCAAACTTCTGGAACAGATCCTCCAGTCCTCCAATCAGCTTGGCCTGAACCAAAGTATCGCCAACCTGAGGAACGACATCATTGGCGCTCAACCACAACTTGTCGCGACAGCACACCACTGGGTGCAAGGTGGCGCGAGTGGTTTGGTTAACCACCGCACTTTGCAAATCAAAGTCAGGTTCTGCACTCATCTGAACGGCATGCTCATCAGGATCAAGGGCAACGACTTCTGCTTTGATTTCCTCCTCCAGCATCTGAACTGGAGAAACGGCTGGCTTGGCTATGTCACGAAAAATTCGATTTGGATCTGCTTGTCGATTTGCTTTAGCAACTGCTTTCAATGAATGCACCAGAGTGGTCTCAAGTGCTTCCACTTCTCGCTGCATCATGATGGACATCATCCCGACTTCGGTGGCACTGGGAAGAGTTTCGGGCAACACACTTGGCGCACCTGGCATTTTGTGCGGCAACGTCTGCCACCACCTTGGAAATCCTCCGGGGAAACCCTGTGCTCGGCGGATTGCCCGCCACTCACGCTGTGCGTGTATCTGCTTGGCTTCGCTCCAACTGTCTCTAGCAAAATGCCGTTCCAAACATACTATCCTACGCAGTTGAGTGAACCACTTCAAGTGAAGAGCTGACTGGCCATGAAAAGTTGGTTTTTGTTCTCCATGTCGACTAGCCTTCAAAGGTTTCGAGGTGGGCATATGGCGGGTAGTGTCGATGGTTCTACTACGTCCTTTCTGACACTCAAGCAAGCGGCGCTTCTTGCGAGCCAAAGCCATGTCGATTCGGGTTTCAAATTCCTGTGAGATTTGCTTCATTTGGTCATCAGGCACAAGGGTCTTATCAACCTGAAACTGTTTATCCTCCAAGGTCAGTTCAAACTCACTCCATTGAAATGGTTTAGGTTTGCGCCACAACTGGACAGGTTCCACTTCATAGAAAGGTCGGAAATGAGCCTGGACTATGGCATGGTCCGGGACGATTCCTTCCAGCACTTGAACTTCTTCCAGGAACTCAACCATTTCTGGGGATAACCACAAAAAGTCGACAGTGGTCGACCCCTTGCAAGTGGGCTCCACTTCAATACCACTGGTTTCTTCTCGGTGGAGCTGGACTTCTTTCCACCCTAGCTGCGACCACACATGTGTTTGAGACAACATTCCTTCAGCTTGGTTGAAATCTCCCATGATGAATCTGAAACCCTTCATTTCATAAGCCAGTTTCGTTGTTGCTGACTTTAGTAGGTCATCACTCCGTTGCTTCACCTCACTACTGTAGGCATTCTGAGCGAAACCATAAAAAACTGCTCCATGCACCCACTGAGACCCACACCGGAACGTCTGGATGGCCAACCTGTTTGTGGCCAACTTGGCGTGGTCATCTGCAAATTCAAGGCGACGGCTCGGCACATTGGCAACAAAACCAACACCTGTCTGCTTGCCCCCCACAGCTGTCATCGACTGCGATCGATACGGGACAGGATGGCCCGCATGATAGCTATACCCCGTGCCTAGATGTTTCAGCTCTCTTCGAAATCGGCCTATCCCTGTATTTGTCAAGTGCGATTCAGAAATTCCCCAAATGGCATTGGTCCTGGGGGAGCTCACCGAACACTTCACCTTTATGCAATACCCCTGTGGGATTTACCGATCCAAGAGTGAGTCCCGCTCCTGGGCTGCTGGGACCTGGGTTAGCTGCTTCACCTATGCGAATTATGACTGCAAAGAGAAGCAGGATGCTCCTCAAAAGGATTGGGATCCGGCTTGGTTGCCGGGTCCGTGCTGTTGTCTGTCACTCATGCTGGAGCTTTGCTCTCTTCTCCTTCTCATTCAAGAGAAGCTCCTCGATTCTCTTCATCTGTCTATCTAGCTGGCTCTCAATTGCTGACTGCAAGTTCTGCTGTTGCGTTTGGACAGACTGGATCTGGCCTGTGACCTGCATGTGATTTTGCTGCTGTTGTTGGTGATTGGAATTCACCGTGCCTGCCAACTGCTGGAAGTTGGACTGGAGCGTGTGAACTTGCTGCTCCAATGCACTGACTCGTTGATTTGCTGCTTCGTCAATCATTGGGGTGTCACCTGATCCCGAACTGCTCTGCTCCTGGATGGTTTCCAAGACCTTTCGCTGGACATTGGCTTCAATCTCTGCTATCTGACTAGGTCCAACTGGGTGTGGCGTCTGCTGTTTCCATGGGTCATGTTGAAGCCACGGGTCTTGTTGTGCTCGTCCTGCATCTCTCTTGGATTCTTGCTTCACACCTTGCGTGGCCTGAGACAAGTGCTGCAAAGTGCGCAACGATGCGACTGGTGTGGTTTCTGGTACCATGGCAGAAGATCTTTTCGGTGCATGTTCGCTGATCAAAATGTCTCCTGTGTCGGTCGTGTACAACCAATGGGATGGCTGGTGAGTAGCCTGCGCTAACCAAATGACTCCTTGGCGATTGGGTGCTTGTCCCAAGACCTGGATCGGCCTTGCAGTCCATCCCCACTGTTCAAAAACAGTCTGAAGATGTTTCTTCGTTGTTCCGAATGGTACCGGGCACACTCGATACTGCTTGGTGGTTGTGGCATCAAGGTACATCGTCTCTGGTTTCAAGTGATTATGTACCGTTTCAACATGTCGAAGTGCAGTTCTGAGTCCAAATCTATCACCGGTGCGAGCGATCCAAGTGGGATGTTCAATTGCTTGTTGGATGGAGAGCAGCTCACCAAAGCTTTGTTTGGGGGTCCAAATGACCCTGAAGCCCTCATGGGGCTGACGGCCACTGTCACTTCGAGGCTCATAGTAAATACCACCCGTGGCATTGTGATTCAACACTGCATTGCCTAATCCCTCAACCAGACGAAGGTTGACCGAAAAGAGCTCAGCTTGGTCTGGTCTCGATTTCTGGAATCGCTTGGTCATGAACTGACGGTCAAACACATCCAAGACTCCCTCTTTCTGCTCTTTCTGGAATTCAGGCAACGCCAGAATGGCTTTGACTGGACTTCGTGCAAAGCTTGTCCAATCATGCTGGAACTGGTCTCTGTGGACCATCACACGTACTACTTTGGTGTCTACCTTGGAGACTTTGACAACATCTTTTGGCATTGCTCGAGTCACATCCATGTGGCCCAGTTGAAAAAGCGCTCCCTGAATGATCATTGGTTCTTTTGTGTCAGCACAGATTGCAGGAAACTGAACGACTTGGTGTCGCTCAGGGAGGGCTGGGTCAAACAGATCCAACACTATCAGTGCAAGTCCTTCTCTGCATATCTTGTCTTGGAGACGAAAAAACGGTTCAGCTTCTTTGATATTGGCCAAGACTACTCCCTTTTGCCGTTGTTGAACTTGATGCAAAGAGATCTGTGACAAAGATACACCGTCGGCTTGCTTGAACAAACCATCTGGCACAATCACTTGTGTGGAAAGCAATGTGACACTAGGAGCCTTCGTTGCTTTCTGCTGTCGCTTGTTGCTCTTCTTACCTACAACTGTGCCTTGGGATGCTCGACGATCAATCTGTTGTTGCAGCTCATCAGAATGAACCAATTGGTATGGTGGCGACATGGCGGATGCTCTTGCTTTGAGATCTTTCCAAGGCTGTGGGGCGGACATCACTCGGTTGATGACTGTACTTCCCAAATGCTGATGCAAATGCTGAACTACCGATGCAACACGGTCACTTGACACACCATGCTGCGTCAACAAGTCCTGCAACTTCTGGTTGACTTCAGTTGGCATCCCTCCCAGAAGCAAGTCGCTTACAAGCCCCTCATGCTGGGATTGGTTTCGAACATGTTGTGCAAACAAAATCCTCCACTTCAGTGCTTCATCAGGGTACATGATCCCCTCATGGTGGTTGGCAAGACACATAATCCACGCAAGTGCTTGAAACCCGCAATCAGCTGGGAAAATCATTCGTGTCACTGGTGCATTCGAAACACTGGTGCACTCGACTTGATGACCTTCTCCAAATGCACGGCACAACAAATGCTTGACAAAGGCCTCATCTTGGTGGGTAGTGATGATTCGGATCAAACTCTCTTCAACCTGTACCTGGACAGGAAACCAATGGTGATCATGCCAAACCACAGTGCTGGCTACATACTTCTGGCATGTTTGGTTTGCCATTGCAGATGCAGCTACCACCCATCGACCAAAAATCAATGGTATATTCTCCATGTTCAACAAAACTGGTGGCGTGGTATTGACTTGGCAAAATTCAGAAATGGTCCGCAGATACCACATCATCTCATCTTCAGCCACCCATCCCAACTGGTTCCATAGCGCATCAATGCGCCGCATGCCTTGCAATTGTGGCGGGTAAACTGAGTGGGACCTGGCCGGACAGCCCTCATGGCAGCTGTTGTCACTTTCACGGAGCATGATGATCTGCTTGTCTTCAACTCGCATGGCTGCATCCAGCATAGAGCCAACTGCATCTGTCGGTTTGTACACCCCGGAAATCCGAGTGATTTTCTGCTCAGCATATGCTATTCCACCAACCGTGGAGTCAGCCGGCACATGTACCTCCACCAATTTACATCCTTTGTGGCCAATCCAAATTTGCACAGTGGTGGCTTCTTCCCATGCACATGTCGATGGGATCAGTTCTTCTCGATGTTCATGGTCTACACTAGGTGCTGGGCTCAAACTGGGGAGGTCAGACTCTGGCAACATCTGATTCTCACCCAGTTCACTCTTTGTGTCATCATGTCCATGTCGGTGTGGTGAAGCATCATCAACTACTGTTGTGTCTGATCTACGGTCATCACCATGGTCATCACAAATGGTCAGATGATCTTGAGCGAATGATGGATGATCTGGAGGCATGTCAGTGGCCTTGGCATCAGATGTGTTCTCTTCAGTGTCGGAATGGCTATCTTCATGCGACCTGGCTGGAATGACATGGTGATCGCGAGCAAGGGATTGGTTTGCAGCATCATTGTCGCCATGGTTGGTTTCAACTGTAGCTTCATCACTTGGTGTGTCATGGTGACTGGCCGTCACAACTTCTGGTGCATCTGCATCTGCATGTCGGGCAAAAATGCTCAATCCTCCATTGCTTGCATAGACGGGTGGTGCAATGCAAACATCAACCCCAGTTCGTGCTTGGTTGTCACCTACTTGATTTTGTACTGGTCGGCTGAGCTGTGGGGCTTGGCTGGGCAGTGCACGGCAACCATGTCTCCTATCATGAGGGGGTGATCTTGAGCGACTGACGGATGCTGGGTCAATACGTTCACACTCTGCACGCATCAGCTGTGTGAACCCCTCCGATGTCTCTTGCTGCACCGGTTCTTCGGCAACCTGGGCTGGTGGTTCCCTTGGGAATGCTTCAGGATCCAACAAAATGCGCATCTCTCTCACGAAAGCTTCTGTGTACGGTGTGGGTGTGACATGCCACAAGTTGTCTCTGGATTGAATGACTTCATCGATGAGTGCCAGCACGGTGAGTTCAGGTGTGGTTTGGATCATGTCAAAACCATTGAGGCTGGCTTGTGAATATGCCTGCGACAAAACCCAACTGGCTTGCAAAGGAGATGCAAGCCCCCCCCCCCCCGCCAATTCCAGTTTGAGGGTAAAACCCTCCCGGCCTGACACATACTCCGGTTGGAGTCCGTTCCACAACGCTGCTTCTCTCGGGTGTGGAAAACGCATTTGGTGAAAAATGTGTTGGCCAACTTCCTTGCAATATCCCATCGGTAGGATCACCCCATACAAGCCTTTACTCTCCAACCTTGAGGGGTTGAAACCACTGGACCTGCACAAACAGTGGCATGGGGACAACTGGGTGCCCCAGCTGTGCGTGGCAGTTGGTGCGGGTTTCATGTAGTCTATCACATATCGGGATACGCCTCCTGGCTGGGAGTTGAAGATTCGAAGTTCATAGTTGTCCAACATCAGTTGTTTGATCTCATCATCTGTGAAAACCGGCAAGCTGGACTGGATGTTCAACAATGCTGGTTGGAATGACAAAACTGGCATGGCAGGAAT
>VSDK01003893.1:1720-24133 GCA_009767595.1 Symbiodinium kawagutii | reverse complement strand
CGATAGGATCGCCCACCATCTTGTTCGAAGACTTGGCCAGATGGTGTGAAGGTGTAACACCTGCTGTGTCAACCGGTACCCTGCTTGGTTCGCAAAATTGTGCAACATGTCCTGTGCCCATTTGGATGTGAAAACTTCCTGGGTGCACTCCAAGATGATCAATGGTGCCCTGGTCAGAAAGGCAAGTTGCAACGTGCCCCCAAAAGAACCACTTCGGGGATCTTCATGTTCCCTCCTGTCACCCAACTTGGAGAAGGGCTGACATGCCACTCCTGCAGTGACAATGGTTGACCCTCCCGTGATTGAATGTACTTGCTCTACAGCCGACAAATTGGAGACATCATCATGAATGACAGGGACTGACTTGTGTTTACGAAGCCACCGCACAAACTGCTCATTGCTCTCGACATAGGCAACTGTTTTTGCTCCAGCTGCCTTGAAACCTTCTCCCATGGCTCCAATCCCTGCACATGCTTCGACGATCTGAAACAGTTTGGACTGCGTCAGCGTGGAATGTTCCAAAATGCGTGTGTTCTGACCTCTGCTCAACATATGCCACTTGGATTTGACACTCAACATACCTTCAAGCACAGTGAAGACCATGGTTCCCTGTTGAATGTCCACATCGGTTTCAAACAGTTTACGATGGATCGCACTTCGGCATATGTGTCTTCCCTTGTTGTAGACCACCACTTCAGCAAGGAAGGTGGCCTCGACAATCTCATCTCCACATGGAAAACTCGGTTCCAGGATCAACCCAGGTAACTCACCCATGGCAAAACAACCCCCCGAGTCGGCAAGGGCAGCTCTACCGAAAGCCTGGCAGGTCTCGGGCCAGAGCTCAACCAACCAACCAACCAACCAACCAACCAACCACTTCAACCCCCAGGAACATGCTGATCGCCCTGTCCCTGTCCTGCTTGGGCGGCGGTCTTGCCTTCACGGGGAGCAAGTGGGCAGCACTGCTGGGAGGTGCTGGCGTAGTGCCTTGGTCCTACTGGTGGTTGAGGATGGTTGATGGGGAATCATTACCATGAATGGTGGGGAATATAAGGGTTATATGATCGGTTAATGATATGTAACAGGGGAATGATATGAATTGGGTTATATGATACCAAGTATATGATAATTTGATGATGGTTAGATAGTATAGGTCGATTGAAACCAGGAATATAAGGGTTAGAGAGGTTGATGATAGAGATCAGAATGTGATAGTCACCAAGAATAATGGTTAAACAAGTAGTCCGCAACCCGGACTTTCGCCCACACCCATAATGAGGCACTGCAATGGAGGATCTTGTGCAAGGTTAAGGTGGTTTGGAAAAGTTGCAAAAATATTGGTTATATACGCAGTGATTTGTGTCTTAGGATTTTAGGGTTTGGGGCTTTAGAGTTTAGCGTTTTACTATTTCCGGTTTCGGATTTCCGGTTTTAAGGTTTGGAGTTAGGGTTTGTTTGATCAACCATTCATTCCCCACCTGCCAGGTGAGGGTTGTTAGATTTCATCAGAGCTAGTTTTCCTTCTTCTCCTTCTTCTCCTTCTTCTCCTTCTCCTCCTTCTCCTCCTGCTCCTCCATCCTCTGCCAGAAGTAAATGTCAGAACATATGCCAGTGTCCGATCTCAGTGGGCACCGCTGGACCTCAAACCGAGTGTTTGATCTCAGTGAGCACCGCTGGACCTGGACTGCAAAATACCAAAAGATATGCCAGAAGATACGCGAGATAAAGTGCCAGAAAGATATGCCAGATAGAATGCCATGGTGGGGATCATTCGAGGTAAAGTAATGTTGGTGATGTACCAACTACACGGTGGACTAGGAACAATTACAGTCATCTAGCAACAGTTCGCCGCATTTTGTTTCAAACATGCTATTACGATGCTTTCAGAAATGCTGTTACGATGAGTGCATTGGCCCTAATATGAATCCACAGTGTGTGTCCAATTATACACTTGATTGTATACATATACTACTATGCAACTGGTGTTTATTGCCAGTTATTGACAATTGTTGTTTTTTGCTATACAGGATTCATACTTGATGATTTGGGCGTACCCCCCATTTTCAGAAACCGCCATATAAACAATTGATTCCACCTGCCCTAGCGTATCGAAATGAATCAAGATGGTGATCAAGTTGGTGAGTCGCAACGACTGTCACCATTGATCCTCAATTCTATACTCTGTTAAACTCACCTGGAAGCTCGGAATCACAATGTTTCGGAGGTAAAACATGGTAAAACCATGCGAAACTCCAATACTCGAAGACTAGCACTTAGAATATCTTAGAGTATTCCTCACTTAAAAGTTTCTAAGTGCAAACTCTACTCGTATAAATGCTATATTCCAACTAGATGAGTTGTTGCGTCGACCATGACGACACGTCCTTCCGATGTCCTGAGCTTCGCTCCCGAGGTCTTCACCTTTACCACCGCCGTGGTGGGTGCTGCCGCGGGCGTGGCCGGCGGCATGTACCTCTCGGAGCGCAGTGGATGGCAGGGGTCATGTGTCGTGGCCACCGGTTGTTACTCGTCATAGTTAGCTTAAGTTCGTTATGACTAGTTACCTAAGTTACTTAGTTTAACTATCGAGTGAACAAGTTACTTTGTTAATTGACTAGTTACCTTAAGTGGCTTGTCTTGACTAGTACAGTGGTTAATTTTAGTTAACAAATTACTTTGTTAATTGACTAGTTACCTTAAGTGGCTTGTCTTGACTAGTACAGTGGTTAATTTTAGTTAACAAGTTACTTTGTTAATTGACTAGTTACCTTAAGTGGCTTGTCTTGACTAGTACAGTGGTTAATTTTAGTTAACAAGTTACTTTGGTAATTGACTAGTTACCTGAAGTTGCTTGCCTTGACTAGTACAGTGGTTAATTTTAGTTAACAAGTTACTTTGGTAATTGACTAGTTACCTGAAGTTGCTTGCCTTGACTAGTACAGTGGTTAATTTTAGTTAACAAATTACTTAGTTGATTGACTAGTTACCTTAAGTGGCTTGCCTTGACTAGTACAGTTAATTTACTAAGTTACAGGTGATAAGTCGCTTGATTTATAAGTGGACAGTTAAAGAGCTGGTTCCTAAGTTACTGTCGTTACAACTGATTACAAGTTGCAGAGGTTGAATGTGGTTGATGTTTGCAGCCGACCTTATCGGGTCATTTACCATATGGCTATGGTATTTGGGTTGTGACCAGGTAGTTTCTGCACATCCAGGGTGTAGTAGTGAAGCTATCCCAACCAAGGCGCCAATTCTGGGATGTGAACAGTTGGGGGTACAGTGGCCCTTGACAAACAGCTAGGTAGGGACCAGTACCAAGTCTGGGACGGGTTTCACTTACCAGCAACAGAAAACAATTGTGACATTCACTCGTCATCATTGGCATCAACAAACCATGTTGAGAACGGGTAGTGATGGGTATGCAGCTATGCACCATTATCAAATCATGACCAGTTTGATGCACGGTTGCATTCAATAATGATGTTTATTAATCAGATTGATTTGTGAATTTGTTCCTTATGTGCTTAAACACAATAATGATTGCCGTCAACCAGTTGTAGATAAGATGTGCGAAGAATGGTTATGACGCTTATGACATATTGGCAACCATTCATATCTGTTGTTCACACTTTACCGACAACAATAACAAATAGTAGGATTTCTTGATCAGAATGGCAACAAACAATAATCAATCGTGATATTGTCATATAAAGCAAAGGTGGTTCTATTGACTGACAATACGGTCATATCGACCAGAAGACAACGAACCAAATCGAAGCAAGCACGCAACTCAAACGGATTCAAGGTAGAGGTGTAATACGAGCTATCAGAAAGCAATTGGACACAGTGGAGAAGGAATTGAGGTCGTGTGCAATCTACAGAACATGTGGCGGTTTCTCAAAATAGGGTTACTCCCAAATCATCCAATATCAAGTTATTTTTAAGAACAAACCAACCACTTTTGGGGTCCCCTATTTTGAGAAACCACCATGTGATTCAATCCCATTACCAGCTCTAGGGATCTCTAAAAAAAACACGTGGACAACCTCGGCCAAATCGTCGATCAAAAAATACTCGTTGATTCAGGTGATTCTT
This sequence comes from Symbiodinium kawagutii, assembly GCA_009767595.1. Classification (NCBI taxonomy): domain Eukaryota; class Dinophyceae; order Suessiales; family Symbiodiniaceae; genus Symbiodinium; species Symbiodinium kawagutii. Next base: position 20,038 of record VSDK01003893.1, on the reverse strand, counting down.
ACACCTGGCAACCGTGGGGGTTTCGTCATGGTTACAACCGCTACTCTCTCGTAAAATAACCTGGCAATGCTGGCAATGGATTTTCACCATATTTTATAGTGAAACCAACAATGAATGGTGGATTTTCCTTTGCCAGGTTAGTTTACCAGAGGGTATTCCTCCTCACTTGTGCATTTTGTGCTGGAATGATCCTGCGAATCCGTGGTATTCAGCTGTGAAGTTGAGGCAAGAACACTTGGGCAGCACATGTTTGTTCATTCTACATGCTTCATTGATCTCACCAAAACTTGGAGGGGAAAGTGTGTCCCTTACCCCTTTCAATTTGGTGAAAGGGCAATGTTTGATGCTGATTTTTTGTGCTGCCATCCATGTCCGTGTTTTTCAACTCTCTGAATGAATTCCTGGCAATTAGTTTGAGCTGCAGCCAATATTATAAAATGAAATAACAACTTATACAGTAATCGAGGCCATCATCCAGACAGCACAAGTAAAGTTGTGTTTTTGTCTCAGCTCTCTCAATCCAACAATTCTCGGAAAGCCATTGAGCTTCTGCATGAGCTTCTACTTTCAGAAGGGGTGAAAAACCAGCGAATGATAGATTCATATCATTTGCTGACTATGTATGCCGATTGTGCCAATCTCAGCTTTGAACTGGCTGATGCAACGCGGTCGCTGTCAGGAGTATTTGTCAGATAACTATCACATTGATGGCTCCTTGGCGTTGGTGATGAGTACGACTGTTGGTTGCTTGCTTCATGGTAGTTGATGATAATCAATGTTAATCAGCTGGTCAGCCATGGTCAATACTACTCAATGGTTCGGGTTAGTTATGGCTGAGAAATGGTGGATCCATAGCTATGGTGGCCTTGTGCCTTAAAACCAACCACCAACCAGGACTGCAAATGTTCCTCAGGTGGTTACACATTCAGTCAATGTGTGACCGGACAACTACTCTCGTGTAAACAAAGCTGGAAATGGATTGTCACCATGCTTTATAGAGAGGCTCTGGGAAACCATCTACAATGGTGGATTTGTGCAAGGTGAGTTCACCAGAGAGTAAACTCTTGTGTTAAGGGTTCAACTTTTTTTGATGTTTTGATAATAATTGATAATCATTGAAGTTTTGAATTGACACTTGATGTTTTGATAACCATTTGAAGTTTTATGTTTTGAATTTAGTGCATCCTGAGGGTTTTCTTAAGCTTTTGGAGGTGACCTCCGCCAACCATCAGTGCCTTTGGTTGCTGGTTGACTTGGTGCCTATGAAAGTCTCTGTGTTGTCAGGCCCTGGGATGGACCATTTGTGATGCACTAGGCTTTGAACCTTAGTAAATCAACCGTTAATCAACCCTTAACGAACCAGTAGCAATCATGTTTGATATAATCCTGATTATTAATGAATATATTGATGTAGCTAAGGTTAATGTTCATATAATGCTGGTTCATCATGTTCAGCTTTAACCTTAATGAACCACTGGTTACTGATAAACCTCATTGAATAGCCTATTAACCATATTAGAGCTTGACGCAGGAACAGGTTAACGGAATCACAGGTTGCTGATGCTGACTGCATGGCGGCCATGCTTCAGGCCACGATGATTGTATATAAATGCCTTAAAACACCTGAGAATCAACCAAGCGAAACCAGAGGGGCAGTGCCGATTCTGCCGGCCTTATTTGATGGTTATTTATGATTATGACTGATTTGTGGTTTTGACATTTGAATCTGTGAATCATAAAATAGTGGCTGTTAATTTTATTTAATATTAATCTATAATAAACATTCACCAAAAGTTCGATTTTAACTGTTTGGTGTGAATTGTGAGCCATCCAATATATCTTGTTTTGTTGCTTCTTCTGGCCCTGGATGTTGGGTCGTTGAACCACGGTGAGATGTCTTTGTTTCGATAGATGAGTTGAATTGGATTGGACTGGATTAGATTAGATGAGATAGATAGGTACTTAGGTAGATAGATAAAAAGAAAGGAACAAATGTAGAAAGCTGGGTAGATTGATACATTTATGTATGTGTAAATGTAGATAGAGTGGTAGACAGGCAGAAAGATAGCTTGATAAAATGAATAAACAATTAGATAGATAAATAGATAGATAGATAGGTAGAAAAGTAGATAGGTAGATAGGTACATAGGGAGGCAGATCGAAGGAAATATGCACATTCTCCTCAGTTCAATTTCCTGAATTTGCCTGTGACTCACCTGGCATGTGGTAGCCAGCTGTGCTGTGTGCGCTCGTCGAGGTATTATGCTTCGATATATGATGAATGACAAGCTGCAGCACGCTGGTCAAGGGATTCTGGGACCAAGACTTGCGCGCGGGACTCATTGCTATCTTGGATAACCATAACACCTCGGAAGCTACCAACAATGGAATACATGTTGCTATCTGGTTGGTACCAATCTATGGAAGGTGACCCATTGGATATGTTCGACCAACAACCAACCAACAATGTTCCCAACACTATTCGCAAGTTATATACACTGTTGTTTGTTGGTGGTAGCACTTGGCTAGATATACCAAATCCCATTAACACTCAAACCTACAGTAGTTACTATGCTATGTTCCCAGTAGCAATGTTGTTGGTTTATTTCATATTGCATTGCTACTTCCTCATTGGTGTTCCCCATAACCTCTCTCTAAACAGGAGCTGGGGGTTTTACAAAGCCAGCTTTGTAAGGCAAGGGTCAGGGGTGAGAGATTCCATGGACATTCGGCATCCCCAAAGCTTCATGGCTAGGCTAAGGGTGTACCCTCTGGAAATCTGGCAGGGCAAATTACAAATGTGTTGGGTCACCCATGATTGGGGTGGTCAAGGCACTCACTTTACAGAACAACCGGTGTATAACTCCATATTTTCGTTGGTGAAAAAGATGTGTTTGATGGCTTGGGTTGGCAGCTTTGTGCGCAGCGCAAGAGCTGAATCTGTCCTCTTGTGGTAGTGTTGTCCGTGGGGTTGCACCGATGCATGATGTAGTTTCCATGAATGAAACAGTGATATGGTGGTTTCAAAATAGGGGTACCCCAAAAATGGTTGGTTTATTAATCATAAATGACTACCAATGGATGATTTAGGGGTACCCCTATTTTGAGAAACACCCATATGTATCATAAACTGTAGCTCTGTTATTTTTTTGTGGCAGGCTGCTGTTATGTAGTATATAGAACGGTTTCACCTGGTCGTTTTACGGTCGGTAGACTGTGTACACATTTGAATTGATACCAGTATATGTTCATGGATATGTAAGATAGACCCAAACCTATGTTAACACATGTATGCCGATATTTTAGACAGCACTTTGTCATCACGATAGTTGTTGGTCATACAACATGATGTTGTTGGGTGATTGCTATCAACACAGTAGCAACACACTCAACCAACGTTATCTACTAATTGATCATTCCAACCTACCAGTATTCACCACCTACCAGTATTCAGCATTCACCAGCATCAACCATTGTCAAGGGGGTCCAGCCAGACCGCCGGAAACTGGACATGATACGAATCTTTCCACCAGACATTTGTCGCTGGTGGCTGCCTTGGTTTCAAGTCGTTGCCAGGTGTAATCGAAGTTGGTGACCTTTTTGAGTGGAGTACTTCGCTTCCAAATAGCTATTGGATACTAGTTGGTGACCTTTCATAAGTCGCTATTTGATAATCCACTAACCAACTCTCAGTGGACTTTCATCGTGGAGTAGCGTTTTCGACGCAGCTGGAACTGGTTTCATTAACGACCAACCAAGAGACGAACCAATAGCTGTTCAAACAAGATTGCATATTGCGTCATATTGCAACTGTTCCTGGGGTCATTGTTGTGTCGTGAAATTTTGCTGCTTTGAAAGCAATGTAGGCTATATTGGTAGCTTAGCATACTGATTGAAAAGGTACAGCCTGGCACGGAATTGTGAATTATCAAATATACACCATTTTGCAATCGGAGCCAATGGTGGATTACATGGATATCATAGACATTCAAGATTTTGACATTCAAGATATGGTGGTTTCTTAGAGTGGTTCATCACAGTAAATGGTTAATGTGAGGAACCACCATATATATCAAGATATATATACATATATATCTTGAAATATTTGGATGATCATAGTTTAGCCATGCACTTCCCAGTGTGGGCCACAGAATGTGATGACCAAGGATTCTGTATTTGGTCGACGCTTGGCTGTCAGGGGAACAGGCATAAGATGTTGCTCTAGACCCGTGCAGAAGGCCGTTTGGATCCATGTGGCTGTGGGTAAAAGCTCTGTACCCCTAGTGAAGATCCAGTGTCTTTGCTGCGATATTCATCTACCATTTTTTGAATGGTTTACAATGACTCATCCCCAAATTTTGTTGGTTTGGAACTCCATGCTCTAGGACCACTTGCACATGTTTTAGGCTCAAAAAATCATCAACAGAAATCATTGCCCTTTTGCAATGACTTTTCGATTTTTCGCACGTTTGTTCTTATAGATTAACTGTAGTGTCGACTGAGTGTACCTGCTATGCAGATTGTTCGTTGATGTTCCTTGGTCTCATAATTCAAAGATGATCATTTTCAACCTTAATCAATATCTATAAATATCCTTTACCTATCAACATTACCAACCGTCATTCACCTTAATCAATCATGTTCAAAGAGATAAATGGTTTCTTCTCCATTTCCTCCGATACGAATGCTATGATCTCCATTTTTGGTCAACTACCTGATCATGTTCATAGCTGGTTTTGCGGGTTGAACTGGTGATTTGTTGTTTCCAGGTTTGTTTTCTGAAGGAATTATTTGTGGTGATGGTTACAGGTGTACAATCTAGTACTAGTAATCGCTAGTAATCAATACTGATCAATCAGATTAAAAAAAAAAAAACAAACTGCATCATCCATGAAAATCTATGTTCAATACGTAGCTTTGTTTGATCATTTCCAAGGAATAGACCAACAATGACTATCCTTGGATGCTACCTACTTTTGCAAGGGATACTTATTGAGTCTCCAAGGCATTGGTTGCTACAGACACCTACAACATATTGTGGTATGCTAACCAAATAGTAGTGGTTGATGTGGGTGAATGAAGGTTAGTTAAACACCACCTAAGTATGATTGATAGCCCGCTAATTCAGGATGGTGAATAATACATATAGCGTTAGTGGGTATCTGTGCGGTGTGCTACTTTGTGTTTGTGCCTGTGACATGTTTTTTTTTATGCGGGCATGTGCGTATGCATGCATGTGGATTTTGTTTGTTTAACATGTAACATAGTGGAATTTTATCATATAGGTTTTGATTAGTTTTGGTATAAACATAGATCTCAGGGAACACAGGCCAATCTGATATGACCTGTATATGTTCGTGCCATACCGCATGTGTAGACCTTCATCATTGTGCGTTTACATGTGGACAAATTCTGCTATATGAGGCTATGTGTATATAGTTTTGTTGTCAGAGGCCTCCAAGTGGAGTATCAGTCTTATCCCTTCCCGTCCCTCGTGGTTTTCGTCGAAGTAACTGCAGTCACCGCCTGGGGTTAGTTTCTTGGTTGAAGCATAGCTGGACCCAGCCCTTGTGACCCTCTTCGTTGCTAGATCTTGCTGCCTGTGAAGCACCATGGCCACCGCCAACACCAACGGCACTTGGGTATCATTTTGACTGTCCCATGCCCTCGCTGTGTGAGGAATCGGCTCTTGACTTTGAAGTTCCTCGACCCTGAGAATCCCTGAGATTGCCAACATTTCAGTGGCAGGAAGTTCTGCAAGACAACCAGATGATCAGTTCACTGGTTTGCTGGATCAACCGATGAACCTGCCGGATGCGGCCAGATTCGCCCATGTGCCAGGGAAGAATGAAGTGATGGGTTATTAACATCAATGTGATCATATTATGATTAGATTGGAATAGCTATATATGACATGCTAGAACGGGGCCAGTAATTGCTATATTGATTAATTAATGTTTGCGATTATGAAATACTCTGTGCTATTTAAGCGTAGAACTGGTGAACTGATTCAAGCATATGATTTATGACTAGAGTTCTAAGATGTTCTATCATGGTCCTTGGTGGTCTACGATATTCTATGATGTTCACTATGGTTATAGTCAATAGACTATGATGTTCTATGGTCAACAATTCATATGATGCTCTACTGGAACAAACGCTATGATATTCTACGGTCAGCTGAGAATAGTTCTATGGCCAAGAGTTTTTTGTTGGTTCTAGTGTTCTTTAGTTATTATTTGTTGTTTTTGTTTCCAGCTTGAGGATGATAGTACTAGTCGTTGTTTTCCTCGCTTTAGAACGGTCATTAGATAGATGGCCAGGTGGTTGGAAAGGCTGGCAATTGAATTGGCTAATGATTGATGATTGATGATTCAATGTTGCAATATGCAATGGTAGCAGGGGATGATAGATAGTGGCTGATATAGAATGATGGCAATGATAATGATGATAATGATAATAATGATAGTAGCAATAATGATTGTAATGGTAGCAATGAACATAGTAATAACAATATTGGTGAACTGAACAATTGTGCGGGATAACAAGCTACTAGCGGAAGAACCAATGATTTGGTTGGATCGTGGTGGACATAGAAATGGTGGCGGCTGATGTGTGCCTGCTCTTGAGTATATAAGCGGCAACATGTGGGGGCAGCAGGCGAGAAACGAGAAAAGATGCTGCACAGGATGAGCTGGTCTGGTCGCTGTTGAGGTAATCTGTACCAGTCAAATGATTTCTCCAGTGTCAATCCATCACTAAGACTGTATATTGAAGTTTGTTTCTATGTGTACGTCTCCGATATGCATTGCTTCGTACATGCAGATGTATAGATCCTAACAAACAAGCATACTTTATATGCTGAGCAAATGCCTTCTAACCGTGTGCGTTAGTGGTGTGCTTTTGGTGGGGATGGCGCTGCCAGATTGTGCAAGACGCTGCGCAACAGGCTGCAGTTAAGCACTCACAAATCACTGGGGTTACACATGATTCCACTGTTTCTGGACAAGTCCCTTGGCTGTGGGTATCCTGTTTCCCTGGTGAAGGTCTCCATTGGTGACCAAACGCTAGAGTTCTGCCGTGGATCATGGTTTGTTCGTTCACCAGAATGATTTCTGACCAAAGCGCGCCTGTTGTTTGAATGCTTTCATGGTTTGATACTTAAATTGTTCTTGCATTACTTTCTTGAAATCCCACGTTCATGATTCCATAATCATTACTGACCATCATTTGCCATAGTCAACATCTATCGTTTACCCTCATTCACTCGTTCACCATCATTCACCATCAGTAGTAATGTATATATATACTTTTATATACATACTCATTTGGATGTTCACCATCAGTAGTAACATATATATATACACATATTTGGATGAATTTATATACACATATTTCATTGTAGTTCCCTGTATTTCCATATGTTCCTGATTGTTGGTGGTAATTATTTAATATCATTAACCATCAATTAGCCAATCATTCAATCATTGTTAGCCAGTAAATGACCATGGTTCAACGTCAATCAATCATTAATGAGACCATCATTGACCGTTATTGACCATTTATCAGCGCTCATATCTCAGCTAACCATCATTTGAACAATACCATTATTATCCATCATTGATGATAATAGTCATTGCTAAACAGCTAAGAAACAGCTCAGAAGTCATGAATTAAACCACTCAGCTGATGAACAATCAACACCATCATCAACCATTGTTGAACTTATCAACCAGCTGATTTATTGATACGAGATTGATGCCATTCTGAAATAAATACTTGATTTCTGGACTACCACTAACCGGCTGATTTGTTAATACCTGATTTATTAATACCAGACTATCATAAATCATAAATGGCATCAATTCATACTGAGTTCAACCAGCTGATTGATGCCATTATTACATTGCATTTTTGAAACCACTTAATCAGCTGAACCTATTTCTTTTGGGCATCGTTTGGTTCATCTTTGGCTCGAGCGCGCCGCGCTAGAGAGTTTTTCGGCCGCTTTGACGCCGGCGGGTGATGAGGCGGTGATGGTCACGGGTGGATGGTGGTCCATCACGACAAGTAATAGGACATGTGTAATGAATCACTAGTATGTTATAGATAGATATATATATATAAATATTCATTTTTTAATACATATGAATCACTAGCAAGCACATGTATGATGAACCATTATTGACCGACATGTCTTGGAATAGAATGGCAAATGATGGATAATGACGGTTGATAGTGGTTGATAATGGTTAATTAATTGTGGTTGATGATGGTTGATGGTGCTTGATGGTGAGCGGTGTTTATGGAACCGTGCTGGTGATTCATAGTTCTTGACTATTGGAAGTGATAATCACTGATGCCCTTTGGTATACTAACCTGGCAATCGAAAATCCACGGTTTATCGATGATTTCTTGGGGTTTCACTATAAAATACGCCCAAAAACCATTGCCTGGTTAGTTTACCAGAGGGTAATTGATCTTGCGGGCTGAGACGTTGTCCGCGCTTGCTGCAGCTGGGACCGAAGTTAGGGGAGAATGATCGTTGAGAAGAGTTGATGCTTGATAGGGACATATGGCTATGGGTCAAGCAGTTAACCAACCAATAACAATGGTTAACCAACAAAAATAGTTGGCTAATGGGGGATGATAACTAACCATAGTAGGGGATATACCAGCTATATATGGCTACGGGCCAATATTAACTAACCAATAATGGGGGATGATAACCAACAATCATAGTGGGAAAACAATGGTTAATGATAGGGAACCAAGGGTACGGGGTTTTGACCCACACCCACATGGTCGTTTCTCAAAATAGGGGACCCAATCAAACGTTGGCTTATTACGCTATGTGTTTTATCACTGTATAGGATGATTTGCGAGGTCCCCCATGAATTGAGAGGTCCCGTATGAATTGAGAAACCACCATACAGGGTCGATTTTTTGGCTCTTGGACGGCCATAAAAACCTTGGATAGTCAATAACGGTGTCCGAGGCCTTTTTGCTGCTCCTGCTCAGGCTGAGAGGGTTGAATCCTTGCGGGAACAACTGGCCCCTATATATAATGTTTAAGAATCATAATTAACCCTAACTAAGCATCAGTAAGTGGTGATCGGTTAAGCGCTTAATCCTGAAAATTGGATAACGGCTGCACATTGTTGATAAGAGGATAGCCAAATTGGCAGCAGAAACCGGGTTGTTGAGCAGTTTCCAGTTTGGAATTGCCCTGCGAAGTAACGAAAAGTTGTGGTGGTTTCTGCAAACAGGGGAACCCGGAACCCCCCAAATCATCCAATTTCCATCATTTGTGGTAGTACACCCAGCATTTTTGGGTTCCCCAATACTGACAACCCCCCTTGCTGACCTTGAATCCAGGATCAATACATTTCCGGAAACTAAGAGCTTGACCAAGGGTTGGATCTGGGTGCTGTAAGTCTCCAGGAGGGTCCCAGGGGCGACCAGAGTTCGGTGGTCCCAGTGCTGTTCCCCGACAATGCTTGGTGGTGTGATTGACATCTGTGATTTTCCCAACTGTAGAGTATTAACAAATGGTTGGTTGGTTGGTTGGTTGGTTGGTTGGTTGGTTGGTTGGTTGACTAGTATTGTTTCAAATGGGTCGTAACATGTCATAACCACCAATCAGAAGATCATCACCACCAACTTTCACCAACTGCTTCCCTTGCTTCAAAATTGCACCATTTTTTTCTCCCGCACAGATGGCGGCGACTGCAGCTGGCTCCCCCACGCCTACCTGGTCCGCTGGCGCTAGCTCTCCCAGGAGCTGTTTTTTGAGTAGCATTGGGGGTTCTTAAGCCATTGGGAAGCCTATAAATAGATTTGGGGGTCCCCTATTTTGAGAAACACCCACATGTACCACTGGGTTGGTTGATTGGAAAACAAAAATACGGGAAACCCTGCTTCAACCAGGAATCAAAGGGGTTCCCAAGGTAGATTTTCACAGCAACCGCGCCTGGGAATGAACACATACATTGAATGTGTTGTATTGTTTTCTTGCACATCTCAATGGACTTTTGGAGTTCAGCATATCGGCAAGCTGTCGAGGCATTTGTGTATCTATGTGTTTCATCTTCCCTTGTGACCGGAAGGATTGTGGTGTGCGCAAGGACGAATTGTTGTCAGATACTATCGACTATTGTTATAATATCAATTTCAGGTGTTCAGGTATCAACCTATCTATTTGTTTCATTTATCTACAGTAGCTACTTGGGTCCATGGTCATTTGATCGACTTGTATCTCAAAGCTATCCATCTATTTGTATAGTCACACATCCATCTGCATGTATCAATCAATCAATCAATCAATCAATCAATCAGTCAACCAATCAACATATCAATCAAACCCTGTATGTGTCTCATGGTTTGTCTTTGTTGTTATTTCATACAATCATAATCAAGTATAATTATGTATATATATATACATATTGTATGTGTTTCCATTTCTAGAAGTATGTTTAGCACACATGTCAATTGCTTTGTGTTTGTCTACACATGTTTTTGCACATACTGCTGAAAAGGCACGTGCACACATGTATGTGTATAAATCATATATGTATGTATAGACACATCTCCATAACATTTGCATGTTTTTTTGTGTGCACATCTATGATTTATACAGTAGATAGTAGATATACCCTGTATTGTCCACGCATGTATGTATGTATTTTCATTTTTATACATATATACACATATATACACATATATACATGGATAAGAATTCTGTACCCCTATAGCCCAATAATTACTTAGTTTCCAGCAATGGTGTACCCAAAAAACTGGTGGTTTCCCTATGTTTCCCTGATGCTAGTGACTGCATTTGGATGGTTAGGAGGTACCACCATTTCTGGACAAACCCATATGCATTTTGTTCCATGTATTCCTACCCTGCTTCAATTTTTTCCCGAGCTAGTCATTAATCACACCAGCCGTCAAGCCTTAGAACCATCCACGGGGAGACCGTATCTACAAATGGACAGGTGTCTTATAGCAAGCTGGGTCAATGTTAACTAACCAAACAACCAATGGTTGACAAGATGTTTCAGGATGATAAGCAACGATTATGGTGGATATACCAACTATATGGTGAGCTGAGTCGATGTCAAGCTACCAACAAATGGGTAGGTGTGACTTCTAGAGTTGCTGCGGATCACATGTTCAAGACCCTAGGGGCTCCATTTTGGGATCGCTACGGCTTCGAAAAGTCATACCTTGATTTAACTATCTCCATGTCACTTGGTTGAAGGATTCCACCTGCGAATGTTCCGTTGCTTGTCGACTCAAGGATTTGAGGGGTCTGTGCCTTGCGTAAAAGTGTCTTGCGCTTATGGTGTGCTGCCTGGTTCAGGGTAGTTGGCTCTGGTGTTAACTCAAAGCTGGTATTTCGGAGCTCGGTGATCCAAGGGGATGGCTCAGGGAACAAGACAGTGGAGAGGAGTGACTCAAGATGAGACCGATGGGGGTCAATCGACTCAGAGCAGTCAACAAGGACGAAGTTCCACGACTACCACGGTTGATCTTCGGAAAGGATCGCGAGGACCTCCACCAAGTTACGGAGGAAGCCGCGAACCCGGTGAGTTCGAAGAGTACAAGATCAGGGCCAAACTATGGCTGTATAGCAGCAACATGGAATCACGGGCCAAGGGACCGTGTCTCATGCAAGGTCTCACAGGAAAGGCCTTCGATGCGGTCAAGTACATGATCGAGGATCAGGAATGGCTCGAGGCAGAGGACAACGGTGAGAGATTGCTGGAGGTTCTTTCTAGACCAGAAATGTATGGCAAGGAGGAAATTGAGAGCATGTATCATGCTCTTCACAAGTTGTTTTACTCAGATCTGCGGAAGGCCGATGATGATCTTCCGGCATTCCGTTCAAAGTTTGAACACTGCGTCAGAAAAGTTCAGAAGCATAGAATCAATCTACCCCAGGAAGCTCTCGGCTTTCTTTTCCTACGTCAGGCGAAGATTGGAGAGGAGACCATGGAGCGATTGATTACTTTGACTTCTGGAGATCTCAAGTATGATGCAGTGGTTGAAGGACTGAGGAAGTTGAAGATCAAACTTCTGGACGGAGATGAAGCTCAGACAGTGAAGAAAAGACACTTGTGGGCTCAAGACATGGAGCCACTTCCTCCAGAACTGGAAGAACCTTTTGATCCAATGCTCGAACCAATGCCTGAAGATGATCCCGACATGGACCTGATGGAGAAAGCACTTGCTGAATTGGATGACCAGCCTCCTGAGGACATCACGGAGGACAATGCGAAGGAGGTTTTGCTCAACATGATGAAGCAGAAGGTGGTTTTGCCCACCAACATGTCCTACAAGCAGGTGCAGCAGTCCAAGAAGGATGTTCGTAATGCTCGTGGTTATCGATCATGGCCCAGTGCTTCGCAGAACTCAGGTGGAATGAGGCGGGACATTCAACAGCTCAAAGCTGTTACCCGATGCAAGAATTGTAACGAAGTAGGACATTGGCATAAAGAGTGTCCACATGCCAGTCGTAGCAGTCGTGCATCCGGTAGTGGTTCCACCTCTGCCCCATCCAGTGGCACTCAACATGGATGGTGGGCACATGTACAGACCAGCGATTTCGAAGAGGGTAGTCATCATGATCGTCATGAGAGGTCTGAATAGGAACCATGTCCCACACTCGCATGGACTACTGAGGTGATAGGAGATAACTTTAGTAGGAGTATGGGATATTCCAATTTCTCTCCACAAATGAAAAGAGCTTTTCGTCAAGTGATGGGTTCCAATTCGCAGAAGACTCCGCATGAACATGCTTATGAACGACCCCTCAAATCCAAAGCAGCAGAGGTAGCGGCCGATTTTGACTCCAACATTCAGTGCAACAGTCTTCAAGTGTCATGTCAAGAACCACATGCAGTACTTGATACGGGGTGTCAACGTTCTGCTATAGGAAGGACCACCTTGAAATTCATAGAGGAACGATTGCCAGAGGGTTTGTCAATCAAGTATGTTTCCAAGAAGTTCAAGTTTGCAGGAGTTGGTGGTGAAACCATCACCAACCGTGTTGCATTGATTCCCGTATCCTTCGGCCAGCGACCGGGTATGATTCGTGCTGCAGTGTTGGAAGACACACCCCACGCACCTTTTCTCGTATCCTTGCCCATCCTTAGAGCATTGAACACACAGATTGACTTGAGCCAGGACCATGTCAATTTTCTAGCATTGGGTGAGCGAGGAAGCACGTTTTTCAATGATCGTGGGCAGCTGTGTCTCCGTGTTTTTGAGTTTTCGCAGATGGGAGATCAGACAAGTCTCCCACCGGAGCAATGGACAGCACAGAAAATCATCGGAGATGAATGCCTTGTGTTTTTCATAGAACCTGGTGTTTCACGTGCTATGTCTACCCATAAATTAGATAATCAGGTTGAGACAATAAATAGTCAGGGGAACTATTTTGGGGGTCTCAATCATGCACACATGCAGACAAGGACTCGTCAGCTTGACTTCACGAGCCAATCAAAACATGCAGGTGATGCAATCGGAACCGTTCAGTCAGAATCACATGTCCAGATGAGATCACATGTTGCCAGCAATTGTCAAGCTCAAGCACCAAGCATTGCAGAGACCCAAGATTGCCGTGACACCAGACATGGAGGAGCGTGGATCGAAGCGTCACCGATCAGACGGCCGAGACCTTTCGTTTCGTGAGTGTCTGGAAGCGCATGGTAAGCCGCATGAAACTGCAAGAACACATGAGTATCATGATGAAACTCCTGATTGGTCTTGCAATGCCAATCACGATTTTGTTGAAGCAGGTACTGGCAATGATGGTACGTGTGTGCGAGGTGGAAGAGCTGGAGACCATCCAAGATTTGACTGCCAACATGGTGATGGACAAGAAGGACATGGAACGAGGAAGACGCTCCAATCGGAGCCGGAAGAGTTCAAGCAGCGTTGGCAGCTTCGAAATGGTGCATCCAGTCGGACAGACACCATCCAAGAAGAAGGAGATCAGTCCCGAACCGCTGATGGGGAATCGTTGCTTCTGCGGTCTGGTTCCAAACGAGCTGGTTTGCAGGAAGCAGGGGGCCAATTTTCAACGAAGGTTCCTACGATGTCCAAAGAACTATCAGGTGGAGAAACAATGCGAGTTCTTCATGTGGATCGAGGAGGAGAAGAGTGTCGAGTTTCAAAGGATGAAAGAACATCGTCGAGATCGCAGTCACTTCGAGGAGGACTTCTCACCCAAGGCCCACCGGATCAGAGAGGAACATCGTGCAAGAAACAGCAACTTCGGAGAAGAGTTCTTGCCCCAGGGTTCCAAGGATTCGCCGAGACCATCCAGGAACATTCCCCAGAAATCGAAGAACAAATTCGTCGCCGTATCGAGCTCAGAAGAAGAAGAGCCATTCGAGGGACTGAAGAGAACTTCCAAGGGAAGCCCTATGAGTGCATCTCCAGGATGTGCACATCAATGGAACAATCGTGGAACCAATGCCTACCAAAAGATGAGAACATGTCAAGTATGCGGACTTCAGGAAACCCACCGCTACAAGGATGGCCAACGAACCAGCAAGTATGTCGAGATCAAGGAGAAAGCCAAGTCCAGCAAGCACCGCGAAGTGAGCCCATGACTTTGAAACCTGGAGTGAAGAAGCGAATCCTGGGTGATTTGAATTCCTACATTGCTCAACTGGAGAACGAGACCGACTCAATGAATACCAGTGAAGTGTTGACTGATCAGATGCTTCAACAGACACTCCAGTTGCAATTGGTAGGAGAGGTGTTTAGCCCAGCCAGGTTCACAGAGAGAGCATCTCGACATGGCCTTGTAGGTGGTAGAGCTTTCGATTTGAAGTTGGATGATCAGCTACTAGATCCCAAGCAAAGACGACAATGCATAAAACATCTCGTGCAAGAGAGATATGGATTAGTAGTGATTTCTCCACCATGTCATATGTTCTCCATGTTGCAATACTTGGGAATAGGACGAAGCATCGAGGCATGTCATGCAAATCCAGAATTTCAACAGAAGTATCATGAAGCACAACAATTGTTAGCTTTTGCAGTTTTGGTGTGCCAAGTTCAACGGAAGTTAGGTATGTCATACTTGTTCGAACAGCCTTGGACAGCCCGGTCATGGAGGGACCCTCTCATGCAGAAGCTTCTTCGACAGGATGACTCCATTGTTGTGCGAACCGATCAGTGTGCCTTTGGACAGAAAGATGCCGATGGAAATTATCTTAGGAAGAGAACAGGTTTCCTCACGAATCACAAGGGCATAGCGAAAGCAATCAATAAGACATGTAAGCAGAGACATGAGCATCAGCAATGTGTAGGAAGCACTCATGGAATGTCCAGAGCACTCGGTGCCGCCAAGTACACTAATGCTTTGGTTGATGCAATATTGCGGGCGTATGCGCAGTCGTCCGCTCCGGAAAGCACATCGACACGAGTTTACGTGACTGAGTTGCAGCATGATTATCAGTGTCCAAATGGAACCACGCAAGCCATGTATGTAACCCATGTCCTTTATCATGAGAATCAAGATTCCATGAACCACACGATGATTACGCCTTTTGATGTAGATGTGGTACCAATGAACTCTGATGTGCTTCAAACCTTTGCTGCTGATGCAGAGGAAATTCAACAGGCCAGTCCCGAAGCAGTGCCATTGACCGAGGAAGAGCAACAGGCTGTCACAGAACTCTCCCCACAAGAAAGAAGGGTTCTCAGGAATGAAATTGATAGGGCTCACAGAGGAATGGGACATCCTTTCAGAGACAGATTCTTGAGGATATTAAGAATGGGGGGAGCCTCCAACGCAGCCATTGGTCTTGCAAAGGAATATCAGTGCTCACAGTGCTTGGAAAGCACTCGACCAAAACCATGGCGTCGTGCTGCACCACCACGGGAGTTAGGATTCAATGAGATGGTAGGGATTGATACTTTCACCATTAAGCACTACGAGCACAGCTTCCGATGTTTGAACATAGTTTGTTGGGGTACCCGGTTTCAGATGGTAATTCCACTACAGGGTAATAGTGCAGCTGATGTTCGAGCAGCCTATCGTCAATGGATCAAACTTTTCGGTGCTCCAAGAGTCTTGCGTCCAGATCTAGGAACGGAATTTCAGGGAGGTTTTGCTTTTCGTTGCTCCACCGATGGGACTGAATTAGATCCTACGAGTTTGGAAGCCCCAGTCCAGAATAGCATTACCGAGCGAGAAGGAGGAGCATTCAAAGCCATGTTTGCAAAAGCCAGTTTGGACTATGGATCGACCAACAATACTCATGAAATTTGTGAATTGATCGACACTGTAGTCATGATGAAGAATAGACTCAGTAACAAGGGTGGTTTCTCTGCCATACATCGGGTGTTTGGTTTTACTCCAACCATTCCAGGAGATGCCATGTTGAGCCGAGATGAAGAAGGTAACTTCAACCACCAATCGAGGATGGAAACTGGAGACATCACTCTCAACAAACAGTCGAGAATGCGACAATGTGCAGGTAGAGCTTTCTTTGCAAGCGAATGCGCTGATGCACTAAAACGTGCTATCGCCAGCGGTCGTCGCATGACCGAAGCATTCGAGATTGGACAGATGGTGTACTTCTGGTCAGCAGGACAGTTCGACAAAGTAGGCAGTCATCATTCAGCCTCTAGGAGACCAAACCATGCAATGTGGCATGGACCTTGTAGAGTCATTGCCATTCAGCATCCGACTAGTATTTACTTGTCCTATCGAGGAAGGCTGGTGAAAGCTGCTCCAGAACAATGCCGACAGTGCAGTCTCGATGAAGACATGTCATGCAGTGCCGTGTTGCAGAGACTGTGCAATATGCGTGATGAATTGCAGGAATCTCGTATCAGCGGAATGAGTGACATCAGAGGAGAGAGAGGGCCTCCCAGACAAGAGAATACAAATCATCCCACAGGGTACAAAAGACATACAGGAAAGCATCCGCCGGTACCAGAGTACGATCCATCCAAGAGCCGAAGGATCGAACCCAGTGAGCGTGCTGAGTCCATTGAATATGCTCCATCTTTGGCCGACACAGACGCCGACACCGTCGTCATGGACAGTGATGAAGAATTGTGGTTAGATGATGGTACACATGGTTTATATCTCACAGAGCCACAACCTGTCATAGATAGCAAAAGAGCGACGAAAGAAGTGAAGTTGAAAGACCTTAGCAGTCATGACTATGAGCTGTTTGTGAAGGCCATTCAGAAGGAGTGGAAAACCAATTTGGACAATCAAGCAATTCGAGTGATCGAACCAGCCGAAGCACAAAGAGTGCGACAGCAAATGCCTCACCGCATTATGGCCAGCCGACTTCTGCATGTAGCTAAACCCATTGATGATCCTTCACTAGTGGAGCCCGAGACGATTTTAGAATGTAGTCAACCTGGGATACCCTGTAAGGCGAAATCAAGGTGGATAGCTAGAGGAGACAAAGATCTAGATATTTTTGCGGTGTGTGCTTCATCTCCGGTCATTCATAGAGATACATTTCTGATGGGATTGCAAGCTATAGCATCCAAACAATGGAGGATTCACTTCGTAGACTTCAGCCAAGCATTCATGCAAGGAGGACCATTGCAAAGAGAGCTGCCGCTCTACTGTGAACCACCAGAACGTGAGATTCTCAATTTACCACCAGGATGTTTGATACAGATACAGAAGACTGTATACGGTTTAGTAGATGCACCATATCGATGGAATCAACATCTTGATCGCGCCTTGCAACAACTTGGATATCGACCCTCCATTTTAGATCCATGCTGTTATTATCTTCATTCCCAAAATTCCGATGGAACTTCACCAACCGAGTTAGAAGGGCTGATTATGGTGGCTACGGATGATCTGATCACAGGAGGCAACCAACGCCATCAACAACTCATGGAACAACTTCGGGAGCAGTTTCAATTTGGCAAATGGGAATATGATCAAGGACGATTTTGTGGAAAGGATCTCAAACAAGCAAAGGACAAATCCATATTTGTGACACAGCAATACTATACCGAAATGAGATGCAAAGAAAAGATTGCCATTCCAAAGAACAGTCCAGACGATGAACCATGTACCTTAGATCAAGTAAAATTGTTGCGAGAAAAGGTAGGAGCTCTGAGCTGGTTGTCGAAAGAAACAAGAGTAGACCTTGCTGGCAGTGTCTCGCTTTTGATGCAGAGCTTTCCACATCCCAAGATATCCGATCTCAAGACATGCAATAAGATTCTAAAGGAAGCCATGCTGTATAAGGATCTAGGAGTCACCATAAGACCAATTTCACCAGAGCAGCTATGCATAGTAGTCTCTTCCGA
>VSDK01003885.1:172629-193919 GCA_009767595.1 Symbiodinium kawagutii | reverse complement strand
TCTCCTTCATCGGTATCACATCTGCATACTTACTAAAAATATCTATGACTACTAACGCGTATCTCGGTTCTCCTTTGGATGTTTCAATCTTGACCTCTGGTTTCTTGGAAAGCGGCGCCATGACCATTATATCTATTTGGTATTCAAACCTTGCGAAGGGTGCTGTGTATGAGTTAGACCCTCTGTATCCTTTTATCTGCTTGTTGGGTTGCTTCCTCATAAAGTCTTTTACTTCGTCTAATGTTATTTCTGGGTTTTGTTGCTTTGCTTTCTTGTATGTCTCTTGGATTGAGCCGAAACCACTTTCTTTGTCGTAATAGATGTTGCTTATGACTTGTTCTTTTGTAAGTTGTCTTGCCATTATATTATACTATTAGATTTAAAATTATTAATGCTTTAAAAATACTTAAAGAAATAAGACCTTAGTAGAATAGAATGAGTAATTTTAATTGTGGATGTCGTATTATTAGTGATGTGATTGATTTTGATAAGAAGGTGTATGATAATGATAACCAATTAATTTTGAATATTATCAGTATTAGTCATAAGTATAGACAATATATAAACATATGTGGCAACTGTGAATACAAAGCAAATTTATTTAATGACATTGAAAAAACAAAACTAAATCTAACAAGGGAACAATTCAAATTATTATGCGAAGAAAATGTAGAAGAACCAGAAGCAGAAACTGAACCTTAGAAAAAATACTTAAAGAAATATTACCTTATATATTAAGAGAAAAAAATGACTACTTCAATTTGCAAGCATTCTTTAGAAAATGAATACGACCATACTATGCTACAATGTGTGAGATGTGATTTAAAAGATGAAATTAAAGCGTGTAAAACCTGTAAAATCAATAACAACAAACTTAGAAAAGCAAATAACATATTTCCTGATGCTATTGTTGATTTAATCAATAGTTTCAATGCTTGTAAGAGATGTATGAAAACAATTGATTTACTTGATAATGAACCAGAAGATATGAACATTGCAAAAGCGAATTTATGGTATTTTGTTAAGTTAAATCCTTTGCCTTCTATAGCAAAATTAAATAAACAACTGAGTGAAATTTATCAACTTGAAAGATGCACCCGTAGTAATTGGCGATGCGGATACTTTAACGATTATGAAGATTATAAAAAATGGTTTAATGAATTGTGGGAACAAAAGAAAGTTTATAGATTAACATATGCAACAATGTTAAATATTTTGAGGTCTTTGTTTAGTATGAATGGTAATAAACATAAACTGGAGTATCCAAATGTATTTAACAAAGACTTTTTTAAAGACAGTGTCTTCAATTATATTTATAAACACACAGAGATTAGAACTAACTAAATGATTAATTCATAATATAACTAAATATTATGAACCAATCAACAGTCCAAAAGATGGTCAGAAAAACGAAACAGGGGAGGGGTGAAAGTTAGAGTAGATTTAACCTTAGAAACCTTAGTAAGAAAAACAGCAAAGACAACCATGAGATGATAAACAGCAAACATAAAACAGATAAACCAACAATTGAACATTTAAACCTTAGAACCCCTGTTTTACCATTTTTTTCCCCTCCCCCAAAACTCCCAGCCCCCCCCAGGTTACACGGCCCTCCACCCCTCGTCCCTCGTCCCCGGCCGCCCCTTTTCGTGACCGCTTCCCCCCCCACCCACCCGGCGAAGCGGCGAAAGGCGCTGCGGCGCCGGCGGCGGTACTCCGTCAGCTCCAGCGCCGACATCGCGGCCAGCGACTTGCCGCCGCAGTGCAGGTCGTCCGGGACGAAGACCTGTAGGATGGGCAGCTGGGGACCACGGCTGGATGGGCAGCGGAGGATATGACCATGGGAATTGTTACGCATTATGTTTGGTTATGAGCAGCTGGGATACAATCATAGGAAGCAACCCTATCAGGTACTCGTAGATGAACTAAGCCCGTTACGAAACCATTGGAATTGTGGCCACTGCCTTAGAGGGTAGCTGAACTAACCCTGGAAACATCTAGAAACCATGGGAATTTGTGACTAGTTAGGAGCCGTGGGGGTCTACATACAAGTGGCAGAAGTTGGTGGGGACGTGGTGCCAGGGGATGGACGCTGTTCAAGATCCCAAGCGGATTATACGGTTGGTAAATCGGTGAACAAAGCATGGTGAGGATTTGATTAATCTCACAGGCTGGGGCAATTTCTTGATACACAAATGGTGAAGACGTTTCAATTATCAGCGAGTGAAGAATGGAATAGGTGAGTAAGACGCGAGGATCTTGTGAAAAGCCAGGAAAAAAAAGAAAAGCCAGGAGTTTTGGTAAAGCATTGTGAAACCAATCATACTCAAAAACACCTTAATCACATCTTTTTGGTTGCCGCACATTTCAGGGCCCAGATGGCCAAGAGGGCAAACATCGCAACAGTCATGAGCAAAGCTCATGAACAGTAAAAGACTGCCAAACGAGCCCCCAAAAATTCACATAGCTACACCCAATTGGCTGGTGGTTGAACCACCCCCAAACGTTCGTCAACCAAGCGATTGTTAATGATCACTCGTGAAAATAACAAATGTCAATCAAACCACCAACCACGCAAAGGTTGCCCATCATCCCAAAATGATCATCATCTATCCAATTACCATCACCTATGATAAGCCCAAACTTCACTAAACCTAAAGGTTGCCCATCATCCCAAAATTCCATCCACAACTCCATCCCCGGAGATTGCCATGGCCTGCCATGCCACATCCCAGGTGCCCATCGTCCCAGGTGCCCCCCGCGTCGCCTCGAAGAGCTTTCCCGCTTCATCACCCCATGCCTTGCCAATCTGCCGGCCATCCTCCTGGGAACCCCCACCAGGGTGGGCTGAGCTTCAGGGTGGATGGGTGAAGATCCGTTGAAGAAGGGATGGATGATGGGTTCGGAATGATCAGACCAAGCTGAATGGGTTTGGAATGATGATACTTAGCGAGCTGAATGGGTTTGGAATGATTGTCGCAAAACAAGCTGATCCTTTTGATACTTGAAAAATTCTGGATCTCCCTGTCTTCACTAGACCGAGGAAATCATCCGTAAAGCCTCCGTCTTTTTGACCATTAGTTTCACAGGCGTAGTCTCGAATTTTCCATAAACATCCACGAAACAATTCCAGGAGATCGCGGTTGGCGACTTCAGGTGATGAGGTTTGGGTCGCCAGGCACCCAGATTCCTGCAAAACAGCTGGCAAAAAACCTAAAGTCATCGTCACAGAATGGATATCCAGCTGCTATAACATGATCTACCCCATGTTGATGATATATTTGACTATGCTACAGAGCCACATCTCGGCACTTCCAGCATCTGTAACCCATACTTGGGATGTCTTCTATCATCATGTGAAGCGGTCAGAAACTGTATCGCCCGTCTGCCCTTTCCTACTGATGCTATAGACGTTGATCGTGCGTCAGCACGTCGACCTTCTCTGCCAGTGACCATCTTGACAACCAAATCGTTATAGCCAGCAGTGACATCACCCTGAACATCCCTGAACCATCTGTTGTTCTAGATAAACATCATAAACAATACTTGATCAGGCTTGTTACAACACCGTAACCATTGGGTGTACTCATTTGCTGCTTTATATTGCTTTACATGGTTGTGGGTCAAATACCTGGCACAGCGAAAAAATGAAGCATGGATGTTCACCGTATCATGTCTTGGACAAGAGCGCTGGCGGCCATGGCAGCAAATGAAACATTCACAAAGCAGATGGTTCAGTCCTTTGAAGTACTCATATGGGTGTTTCTCAATATAGGGGCACCCCTTAAATCATCCATCATTCACCATTTTGGGGGTACCCCTGTTTTGAGAAACCACCATATGGCAGTGGGTCAGTTCACCCTGTACCCCTGGTTCCCCTATCACCATCATTTTCCCTATGACTACTTGGTTAATATTGACCCGTAGCCATATGACCATGGGTTGGAACCCGTGGGTTGTTACCCTTCCCCGTTGTCGTTCGCATCACGACGATCCACCGCCATCCCGGTGCCGCGTCCTCACTTTCGGACTCCGCGCGACCGAAGGACTCCTTCAAGGTGCCGTAGTACGGCGTGGGCTCCTCGAAGATGTGGATCTCACCTGGAGAGCGGCTCCCAGTGGTCGTGCGGTGACTTCAAGGGGTGAGGAATGATGATGATTTATCACTGGTGAGGTGTTGGTTACTGAGGATACATGATGATAAATGACTGTATAGTGATTGATCATTGTGAGAATCAATGTGAAATTCTTTAAACAGAATCATCATTTATCTTCGGGAACCATTATGACTCACCATTTTTGGTGGTGAACTCAAGTGGTCCATTTACAAATGGTTTATAATGGTTACTGAGGAAAAATGATGCTTAGTGATGGTCACAAACAGTATATGGTGGCCAACCATATCCAATAGTCATCAATTACAGCCACCATGAGGTAATAGAGATTGGCAACACTTGTTGGCACTGCTTCTACTGCTTAGTGTGCACCGCCGGTATTGCCAATGAATTGGTATGATAACCCGGCAATTTGTCACAGGTTTGCAAAATGATAAGCAATCTGAGATAGACGATAACCTGTGACAAACACCTGTGATTGGGTTGCTAATCATTGGAGGGTACCATCATTTGTTGGTCATAGCCAGTGAACGGCAACATGCCAAATCTGAAGGGAACCATTGATCTTGAACATACATGATTCAATAGTTAACAATGCTAGATTTCAAGTAGTACGACACGGAAAACAACAGCAACAGCAAAATGTTGCTGTGTGGTTGCTGACTCAATTGTAGTTGATCTTTGCATTTGTCATGGGTTAGAATGCCATGGTTGGTTGTGTGGATTGAAGACTCTACAAGCCAACTCTCTCATCACGGTGAATCAACGGTACATCACAACAGGTCTTCTTAATAAATCGTTGAAGTCATCATTCTACTAATCCCAAAGGTTACTATTAGTTACAGTACTGGTATTAATTAATCATAGAAACTATCACTAGGGATAGTAGTCCCTACTATTGTTTATTGATGGCTCAATTTTTGTGATATCCCTGGTAATAGTTTCTATGATCAATTAATAGCTAGCGGCAAACCCTATTAATAGAGTACCAGCTAATATACCAGTAATAGCTATTACTGCTATTTCATAGCCATTAATAGCTATAAAATGTATAATAACTATTCCTAAGCTAAGTAATGAAGCTATCATACTAATTAATAGCTATTACTGATTCACAGTAATGAAGCTCAATTTTGTTGCTAAGTTGACCCCTCTTCACCACCTACATCGTCCTACTGGCACCTGTCCACCGCCTCCCAGCTCCTACCCTGGGAGTCCGCATAGCCCACGCAGGCCATAAAGCCGCAGCGGCGATGCCTCGAACCGACGAAGGCAAAGCAAACCCCGGGCCGCGCGCCAGCAACGGCATTGGCCAACGGCGGAACCAACGGGGGTTGGGGGTCCCTTTACGGATGTCAGTGCTTGGTTTCATAGTATATGAACTAACCAGCCACTGGTTAATGGTTAATAATGGGGGATAACAAGTAGCACCAACTAGCAACTAGGATATACCAGCTATATATGGCTATGGGTCAAGCAGTTAACCAACCAGTAATGGGGGATAATAACCAACGATTTTAAAGGGAAAACAATGGTTAATGATAGGGGAACCAGGGGTACAGGGTTTTGACCCACTGCCGTATGTGAATGGTTGGTTGGTTGCTGGTAATCAGTTGGTTAATCGTATGTTAATGGTTGTTCAATGGTTGGTTAATGGTTGTTCAATGGTCGGTTACTCGCATTGGTTGATGGTTGAAGGGTCCACTAAGCATCAACCAACCGTGTGCTATAGAGTTTGCAGAAATATTGTATCATTCATCAAGTGGACTAGGAATGCTGATTTCAATTGCGTTTAATGAGAATGACGATTGTGGCAATATTCATGACGACTGGGATAAAAATTAATTATGTCAAATTATGTTTGGAGAAGCATTGTTGTTGCAACCGGTGTATATTTACTCGCAATGAAATGATCGGTCTACCATTTTTTCAATCATGGAAATTATCACGATAACGACTAGTTGGTAGATCATAGTAAGGATCAACCAGAATGGTACTCATGGATTTTAATGGCATGATCAACAATCTCATGACCAGTTACTGTGTTTGGCTGACTTGCCAATTCTTTGTTGTAGATCACCAACATCAGCAAGCCTCCCCAATTATCCATCCAATGACAGGTACAACCACCATCCAAGACTGATCAGTCTTTTAATTGGTTGGCCTCACACCCTCCGGCGATCCGGAATTATAACCGTGATCAATAGGGAAATCTTCTTGTCTAGAACAGCGGATTGTCAATTGTTTGGTTGGACTACCAAAAGGCGGGCAAGGTCAAAACATGGGAGGATGAGGAATTCGTCTCTGTACATGATCATTGTTTCAGTGTTCCCCAAAAGTCATCTTGATATAGGTGGTTCCCAAATGCTTCGCGACCTGAAAGGATTGGTTTTCCTACTAAACATGGTTATTTGTTGGGTCTGCTGAAGCTTAATCTCTGGTAATTACACTAATCACCTGTTGGAAAATAACGCCTTGACTGTTTGAGCTATCCACCAAACGGTTTCCCGTTTGGATTCCCTGTTGGTTTCTCTGAATGGTTTCCTCCGATTTCGCTACGAAAACCATATTTCTTCACCAAACTTCCTGACTCGCGGTTGCCCCTATTTCCCCAGCTCACCTGCTGGTTACCCAGCTTCTTCCCAGGGTTTCCCTACAAACTTCCTGGTGCTTTTCCAGCAGAGCGTCGCTTTGTCCTCCTTCAGCTTCAGAAGGCCTGCCACACCGATGGTGGACAGCACATACTTCGTATAGGGTCCCGGAAAGCCTGGGCGTGCGAAGTGCCTGGCTAGGGATGGTGAAGCAATGACCAGGAACTAATGATTGGTGATGAATGATCACACACATCTGAGCTGGGATGACATCTGGTGAGGGGGCCACTTATGCCTTTAATTCTTTAATGGAATCTTGGATTGTCTTGGCGTGACATTGCAGGGTCATTTAGAGGATGTGAACAACCAGCATTACGGAGTACCCACGGCAACGCATACCTTGTGGATTGCCTTGTGGATTTGCGTAGTCCTGACTACTCCACATCAGGACATATACTGAAGAAAATAGTCCTGTTCATAGACCCACAGCGACCTATGTACCTTGACAACCTTGTAGCCTTTGAACTCTACAAGAACTCCCAAACACAAGAACGAACCTGATCATGATGTTGGTCACATCGTGTCACTTGGATTCCGAATTTCACATTAGTATGTTAGGTATAATTTGAAAGCATTGTTGTGGCCCGTAGGCTCCGTGAGCAGTGGGTGCACATAAGCTTTCGTTGTCTTGGGCTGGCCCTGCGGGGCAGCCTCACTTTGTGACCACTTGACCACTTGACAACCCTGGGGGGTTCTCGAAATAGAGGACCCCAAAAGGAAGTAAATGATTAATATTGGCAGATGTAGGGTACCCCCATTTCGAGAAAGCACCGAATTGTCCAGGCATAATGAGAAATCATGGTCAATGGCTAATGCTTATCAATAATCTATGATTTGTGATCAGTAGTTCATGGACTATTGATAAGCATTAGTTGAGTTAACTGATCAATAGTTCTTGAGTCTCCAGATACCAAATTGTTTGAACAACCCATATTGGGAACACCCCTTCTCTTTGGATGCGAAAAGCGTAGCGTGGAGGGCGGTTGATTGAACTTCCTGAGCATAAAACGAAAACGAGCAGTTTCAAATGTGAAAAACACGCACTTTCGTCCGAATATTAGTATCGACCCAGCAGCAAGTGGAAAGATAATGTCACATTCAATCAATCCTTGTATTCGCTCAGATTTACTATCATTTGTTAGTATGATTGGTGACTATCTGCATTTACCCATTGTATCAATATGAATATCTTTGTTTATATGCATCTGCATACGCATATATGTATACTTACATGTTCTATGTATGCATAAATACACATACATACACATGCAATCCCAAGAAAATGGTACCTGCAGGGTCCCAAAAAAAACAGGCACTGTCCCCCCCCTGTCCCGACTCTCCAGTTTTTCGATCGGCAACAAGGGAGGTATGGCCTGTTCCACGGACCTTTACTCATTACTCCGGCTTTGATCAATATGGCGAGCTGGGTCAATATTAAGCAACCAATAATGGCTGGTTAATGGTTAATAATATGGAATGATAAGTAACAATTAATGGGGATTTATACCAACTATATATGGCTGTGGGTCAATATGAACTAACCAAAACAAAGGTAGGTGAACATCCAAACAAAGACCTGTGGTCATTTGCAGGGGGTTCACCTGCAATACCAGGTGTTTACCCACAGCCCACAGCCATATCTAATAACTTCAAGCCAAACAATCATGTTCTGTTACGGCCCTATGGAAATCTGCGAATCCATGAACTCATTGTTGGGTATGGAGAGCAAGTATCTTGATTTTCTACCAGGAATTCTTATGAATGCCGTAGTCTTCTTTCAAAAAAATCATACACCTTGTGTCTCCCCAGTTTTGACACCTGCTAGGTATTCTTACAAATATGCTATATATATATATATATTTATTTATTTATTTTGTTATTTATTATTATAGTGTATAGACCTTACATGGTTGAATCGTCATTCATAAATCGTTGTGTACTGGTTATTCTTCAACAATGCGTACATGATAATGTGTAGTGTGTACTATTGAAGTCTTCTGATGGCTAATCATTACGTATACCTCTCCCTCATCAATCAGACATTCTGAGCATGAACGGGCCTCACTCACCAACAACCAATGGGGTGGCACTCAATCCTCAAGTTACATCTCCCATGTCACCATCCCGCTGTTCCTGAATTGACTGGGACTCACCATGGCACGTCCCTGGTCCGTTGAACAAGGCACCGTTCAATTCCTCGATGGCAAAACCACTGTCCTTGGTGCTTCGATCGCCCAGCATCAGCACCATCACCGTTGACAGCGTCACGAGCATCCGCATCTACACAGCTCCAAGATCATCAGAGAAATCTTGGGTTTTCGCAAGTTGCAGGGGACCCCCAAAATGCTTGGTCTATTACTTTATATATGGATAATAAGCTGGATATAACTGGATGATTTAGGGGTATGACTTGAGAAACAGCCATATGAAACTCCCGAACTTCTGTATATTCCCAACAATCATCATGCAAAAGGGGACCAATTTGTACCCACATGAGCCCGCTAGATCTCGTATGTCCATCACCAACAACCAACAAAAGGGCTTCCACCACCAAAAATGGTCACAGCAGGGTGGTTGATTGGAAATTCGACCCTGGGAAACCGTATTTTAATCACCAATTATACTGGTCGGTGATTTCAACCCCTGTCAAAAATATCAGTCAACCGACCAACAGCTTGTTAATACTAGGGAAAATAAATCAAATGTTTCAAACCACCATCAAGCACAGGAGTTTCCGGTGGATTTTGTCCCATCCGCTAAGTCTGCGGGCTCTCGATAGCGCCGAGGATCTTGCACCACAACATCACCACCCAGCCGTCGAAAGGCTTCTTCCGTTTTGGCTCGGCAAATCTCTCGGAAGCTCGAAGCTTGCACCTGCGGTGAGCTGACAAACACTGGGCCACCATCACAAACAGTGCTGGGGACGAAGTTTTCAGTGGGAGCTGCTTAAAAATGCTAGAAAAATCATGCATGATCATCCAAAGGATGCTTGCCAAACAGCTCCCAAGAAAACTGTGGACGTCATGTTGAAACACTGATAATGATGGATGAGCCAAAAAAAAAGACACGCTTGAGGAGGTAAGCACAAAAGAATAGGATAATTGGCAATCAGCAACTGAACCCAAAATTGATAGCTTCTGCCAGAAGTGCCCAAGAAAGCCATTCCGACTAGTTGATTCTCACTGACTCCAACCCTCAAATAACGCACCTCAAATCGAATCACATGTTACCCTCTCAAAAACCAACACAGACCCTCCACACAGGCGTTGAAAGATCAGCTTCCTATTGATACAGCCAATTTGGAGGGTCCTGCTGTTCTCTTCCAGCATGTCACCACAAATATTGACCATCAACCGGTATGGTATATGAAAAATGTTCTTTTCACCAGTCTCACCCAGTCTTTACCGTTCTTACCCATGACTCCTCACCTTAAATCTCTCCGGGACGGTCCATCCACTCCACACCAGGCAGCACCTCTGTGAGTTCTGTTGGACACATCTCCACCGACTCCACCGTGCCCTGCGCCAGAGCCGGTTCCAGCACGATGCCTTGGGAAGCGACCCCAGGGCCACGCAACGCGTACAGCTGGACATGGCCCGTCGATTCACATTTCTTCGCCAACGCGGCAGAGAACAAGCGGTTCATGTGGTCCCAAGATATCCCAAGCATTCCACCAACTGACCAGTTGGCCTAAGAGGCGACCAAGGATCTTGAAATGCTTATGAAAGTTCACTGTGTACCCCAGGTAGCTATGAAGAGCAGGGTTTCCCCACCACCCACAGGCCCTTGGGGTAACTAACCTATGGCCACCCACCACTGGATGCCACCAATCTCACCATACTCCCAGAAATGGTGGGAAAAGCCACCGGAAACCCTTTTGATTTAAGGTCAAAGCCAGGGTTTTCAGGGTCGAATTTCGCAGAAATCCCAGCCCGTTGCGACTTTCCGAGCTGCGCAGAAAATCCAGCTTCCCCTGGTTGGTGGTCACAAATCTTAGATGCATCGCTGACGAAAACAGCACTCAGAGCACGTCGAGGCTGCGCGCCCGAAACGTCTCTGCCATGGCGTGGTTGCTGCGGCGCTTTTCGGCGATTTTCCAGTACCAGTCGTGGTGTTTGGGTGGTGAAGGGGTACTACCATGTAGTACGTCCATGTCAGTCGATGGCCATTCTTGGAATTTGAGGAATGCAGCTGGAAGCTGGGTGTCGTTAGCAGCTTGGTGCACCGGATGGATTCTGCACCTGGACATGATGATAGGTGAGTCTACATTCACGCAACTCTTGGGTGTCAACAATCCAAGGGGCCAATCTAAGTCCATGTAAGCTCCAAATGTCAGCAATCATACGAGTGACTGAGTAATTGCATTGCAGAAATGCCAAGTACCAGGCTTTGAAGTGAAACCTGTACCTGCAAATGCATAAAGTCCCATTTGGCTGTGGGTCAAGACCCCGTACCCCTGGTTCCCCTAGCATTAACCATTGTTTTCCTTATAGTTTTGTTGGTTCACCCCCCAATATTGGTTCATTCATATTGTTTTCCCTATTATTGTCGGTGGAAATCCTCCAGTAGTTGAATGATCAATATGGACCCATAGCCATATATGAACAAGCAGCAGATGCTTGAGCTGAAGCCTGCGATCGAGGCAACCAGCATGAGCTGAGAGGTGAACACTCAGCCAGGGATGGTTGTATGCCAGGTATAGATTAGTCAGAAATTACCTGGGAATGCAGGGAAAAAGCGAGGATATAATCTCTGTCTCATGATTGTATATATGTGTTTTTTTTATAGAATCATGATTTTGCATATGGATAATGATATCCACATGTAAAGATATACTCGTACATGGAACCGCTCCCAGTTTCAAAGTGTTCGAGATGGTGATCAGGAAGACATAGATGACTCAGTTCTCATTCCGCTCTTGCCCGTGTATACATGGGTTACACAACCTTCGGTTAGACATGTTGCGCGAAGAAGCTCCCCTCATAGGCCCAAAGTCAGGGGCTTCCAATCCCCAAAGACCTACCCCTCTGCAAACTAAGATGGACCCAGAAGGCTATCCCAAGTATGGAAACTGGCGCTTTTGGTTTCCAGGACAGCGCATTCTTGTGACATTGATGGCGCCTCTGAACGGTGAAAATTGAGGCCGGGGCAGGTGCTGCATGATGACATTCATCCTCAGGCGGCGCAGGTATGTCAGAATGCCACAACTGTTGGGAGGGGCTCCAAATCTTCGTTTTTTGGGGAGATAATCTAAAAAGAAACAATCAGAAGAGCCGAAGACATGGTAGTGACAGAAGCCAATGACTTGGGGGTGACCAATAACGAATATCATTGATCAATGGTATCATGATCCGTTGCACGCTTAATGGCAGCTGCAAACCATCTGGACGGACAGTTGAGGTCCCATGAGACAACCGATAGTTGACATCTCAAGCTGTCACAAAGAATTGCCAGAAGATTTGACTTCCAGGCAGCAGATCACAACCAGGCTCAACACGCGCGCGACTGTTTAGCACGACAGTGGCCCTGAAGTGACGCCAAGTGACAGGTGACCCACGTCCTTGTTCTCTGAGGCTTGGATAATCTGCGAATTGATCCAGGGGTGCGTGCCTCCGCACAGCTTTCTGCAGTTTCGCTGGACCACTGGAAAGTTCTGAAAGTAGGGGTATAAGCCCATGATTATCAACAAAATGATCATGATCTATCGTGAAGCCTGGATCATTGATCATTCACCATATGGTGCTTTCTCAAGTCAAAGGGGGACCTCCCAATCATCCAAGATCAATCCATTTTCAGTCATAAACCAACCAATTTGGGGTTCTCTATTTTGAGAAACACCCATATGGGGCCGGCAAATCTCCGCTATCTCGGGTGGTGAGGTCATTTGATATACAACGCAAATACAGCATGGGCTCGACATCTCTACATGATATGTATACTCATATTATGGTTTCTCAAAATAGGGGTACCCCCAAATCATCCAAGAATATATAACCATTTCTATCAATAAGCCAACCATTTTTTGGGTACCCCTATTTTGAGAAACCACCACATATTGATGCTGCAAATGATCTGTGTGCATATCATTGCATATCACATGAATATATCCCAAGCACAGGATATAGTAATTGAAAATAAAATTGCCTCGTATGGGCATATCCATGAACCAATCCCATTATTGTGGTTGGTGAAGATCACCACTATAACTTGAAAATAAACTTGCTTTCATACGCGACATTGAAGCCGCCCCCGGTTCAAATGACAGTTGTTCCAGTTGATCCATACTTGGATGTGCATCCCCAACTGGAAACTGGTTAGTAATCATAGTTACCGGGGTTCGTTCAAAAATCTTGTAGGGTTTATGACCATGGCTATATCCCAGTTATAACCCCAGCTGCACAGCACATCCAAGTATTGCAACATATTACAACGATCGTCCGGTATTCCGACTTACGTGATGATAGGGATCGCTTTTATCCATATCCCCGGAAACAGCTCAATATGTCTCACTGTTACTCTTGGTGATGTTCCCAGTTGTATCACCATCATTGGCTCGTTTGATGCCCCCGTGACTTGTCGCTGATGCCGTGCTGGGTAGGTTGTTCATCACCACTACTGCTATTCGTCAACGAAAACGTGTCACCGTTGGTGGGTTGAATTCTTGGTTTACATCCCAAATGGGTTGATAAACCAAGTGTCAACTCAATGTGAATATTAATGAACAATTAATCAATCGCCAAGCATACACATGGGTTGATCAATCAACCAAGTGCCAACCAAGTGCCAACCATCGCCCATATTAGTTTAACATATATAAGTGATAAATATTGATAAATGATATTGGTGAATAAATAATAACATCCATACCATTATCTTTGCCTAAGCGCACATGGATTTATACACATACAATTGTTTACTCACAATACCCGGGTTTCGGTTGACACCACGGTCTGTTGTAACCCATGTTGCTTGAACCAACGTCGGTTCACCAGTGGGTCGTACTATGTCGGTACCAATGCTCCAAGCTGGATGATAATGTTGATGGATCAGCGTACCCAGGAGTTCAGGAATATCTCAGTGCACCCACGTGAGCAAAAGAAAAAACAACAGGTCTATGCTACATGGCTGTGGGTCAGTTCACCCCGTACCCCTGGTTCCCCATCATTAACCATCGGTTTCCTTGTTATTGTTGGTTATTAACCCCCATTATTGGTTGGTTAACAGCTTGACCCATAGCCACATGCTCAGCTGCTTGATGTTGTTACTAGTCCAATAAGCAGTTGGTTGATGTGGATATGACCCTTTCCTCCTGCTTGTATGGCTCAGCCATAGCCCAAAAACTGATGGCGTACCTCACCATGATATATGGCTGTGGGTCACCCTTAGTCCCCCTGGTTCCCCCATCATTAACCAGCACGTTTTCCCTATAAAATGGTTGCTGAACTTATCCCCAATTATTGCTGGTTAACTGCTTAACCCAGCTCGCCATATTTCTGGCTGGTTGGGGGTACCTTCGGACATACCAACGTCAACTTGCCAAGACCCACGGCCATGGGGACCGCTACTGGCTGCTGACCCATCCCCAAAGCTTCCATCGTTGTCATCTGGAGAAACACCGCATCGAAACTGAAGAATCCCATGCCATCATTATATATGGTTATAATGGTTATTGGCTGGTTAATGGTTCTGATGGTGATAATGGTTGTAATGGTTAGAATCAATGATGATCTATATGGTGGTTTCTCAAGATAGGGGACCCCCAACAATGGTTGGTTTACTACTACAAATGATTGATATTGGATTTTTTGGGGTACCCCTATTTTGAGAAACACCCATATTGATCTGCAACTGTTGTTGGTTCCTTCGGCTCGTCATTGTTTTAAAACTGCAATTCTTGGTATACCTCTGTTAATTTATAGACGGTTCCTATTCCCTAGTATTGACCAATATCACTATCACGCATGTTTAACTGTTTCTTAACCACTTTCAATCGTTATTGGCCATTACTGTCAACATTATCAACCAGGATAAACCATGCTGGAATATGGGCCTTGTTCAATATAAGCTATCCAAAAAGACGAACAGTGTGTGAACATCCCAACAAATACTAGCTTGGTCATTTTGGGGGTTCAGTAGGGCATCAGGGTTTTGACTCAAAGCCTGTTCATCAACCACTACTAAACTGTAAGATACAATTACTTCCTAAACCATCCTAAACCTATGATCAAGATTCCCAACCAATATCAACCCCATAGAAATGGTAATTGTCACACCCATTGTCAACTACCAGGCCTAGCAATGGCTGATCATACAAAACAACTGTCCTTTTGGCTTAGAAATGTTTTTAATATAGCAAGCTAAAGTCATCTCAAGTCCATTGTCAACCACAACCATAGTAAGTAGGCTACTACACCCATTACATTCCATTCCCATAGAGAATCCATACTACTATGTGTGGTTGATTACTACATGGTCAGCCATTACTAAACTACACCATTGCTATACTACACATGGAGCACCCGCAACGCGGCCAACCCGACAAACACCCTGCTGCCATCGCCATCAGTTTCGCGCCTCCCCGACCTCCTTTGGCTTTGCGGCCGCCCTGCGTGGGGAGCACCCGGACCCGGACTTGGGAAAGAAACAGGTGAATGAGTGGGTAATCGTGGTTCCTTATGCTTAATGATGGTGAATGATGATCAATGATAGCTCATCGTGCTTCAAAATATGTTAATAAGTTGATCATTGGTTGCTCGTTAATCTCTGCTTGCTTGATGCCTTATACCTGCGGGCAATCCCACAAATTTTACTCAGAAATCCCTGGGTTGGGGCATATACAACTGGGGCAAGGTTCCAAGGGTCTGACTACGGAGAACCATCCAGTACTTGTTATGCCTTTAAATTCAAGTGACTGCTAATCAAACATGTTGCATGCCGCACTATAGAGTCTTTCAAGTGGCACACTCAAGTTGCGCTTTCGCTTGCGGGTTCAAAGTCATCTGCCTGGAACTGAACGTATAGCGAGATCGCAAAACTAGTTGCCCATACCTGAACCAAACGAGTCAAACTAAACCTAATTGTTCCAAACTGGCGCAAACCTCATTATCAGCTTTGAATGGGTCGGAGAAGACTTCGGGTCGAGAAGCCTTCCTGCACACATGTGGAAAATACCACAACAGCGCAAAACAGCTACCGACTTTGGTGGATAGGTGACTATGACCTGCGCCCCATGTCCTGGTGAAGCCCTTGGTTAGTATCAACATGACTGGCCTTGCATCATTTCTTGATCACACTCGTACTTGGCAGATGTTTTGTTCGGCCAGGAGCTGCGAGTTTTGAAAATGACAGATCCGAAACAAACACGGTGGTTTCTCAAATTGAGACCCCAATTTTTTGGGCTGGTTTATTAATATAAGTGATGAACATTGGATGATGTGGGGGTACCCCCATTTACAGAAACAGCCACATCACGAAACTCAATCACTGCTCTGTTCAGACTCCCGGGAAGCATCAACATTTGGCACGCTCTGATGAGCATTTATCAATCTACTACTTGGATGTGCATCTGGTAGCCGTCCATGCTTACAGCGGTTGTAACAGGTAACCATGATCAGGTCCCATGGTCATATCCCAGTACCCCAGCTGCACAACCAATTACCTTTCCATCGCTTCCGCCTCCGCGATTGATCAGGACTGGGGTACCCCAAGTTAGTCTTCAGGTGAAGCGAAGCGACATGATCAACCATCACTTACAAAGCCGTAAACAAGTGGACTCCTCAACCATTGTGAGCCATTATGAAGTATGATGTGCCTATCTAACTTGAAGATTAATTTAAGCACTATCAACCCTTATGAACCATTAAGCACTACCAACTAGTATCACTCATTTCTGGTCGGTAATTTATCATGAACATGATGAAGCACTACTGAGCATGATATATTTTTTTCTGCCGACGGGGCAGGAAATTCAGCATACCCATCTGAGGTCTTGCATGCGGAAAGAAAACCCAAAGGAGATAACATCTTCATACTGGGTCTCTCTTAATCTTAAAGCTTCACGTTTGGAACCTACAACTAAACCATAGATACCACGTTTGGAACCCAAAATCATGTACTGACACATGGAAACAAGGTGAGATACATCGAATGTTTAATATGGAATCCTTGGATGGTATCCACGTCAGCACAGCCGTAGACGCTTCAGCCACCAACTTGGAAGTGCCGGTTCTACCATGCTCACCGCGCGCTTCGCCGGTCCCCACAGCCCCTCCGGCCTTCCCCTTGCCGCCCTTGCCACCGCCCATGGTCAAAAACTAAACTTCAAACACCTGGCGAAGACGACTCTCTGGCAGCTTAAAGTTTGAAGTTTGAAAAACTAAACTAAACTTCTTAAGACATCCTTCAAACATTTTGGCAGAATTTTGGGAGAAACGTTCATCCAATGCACGTGAACAAAACTGAACCACATGTTACGTGCACTGGCCCCAACACATGGGGACTCTGAGATCGCTGGGGTCAAATGTCAACCATGGTCAACCACAACCCTTGCCGCTGGAGTGTAATCAGGCTGGTCCCTCGTGCTTTATCAGCGGTCATCCATAATCAAGTTTCCTATCCTATCGGCTTCTGTCACCTACACTTGTTGGGTTCATTGTCATTGTGACATAAGTCACACTGGAAATGGGTCGATGACAACCCCCTGATGACAAATGAGCAAAACTTTTCATGATTCATCTTTAATCATATACTGGTAATTATAGCTTTTATGTTGATCACCATCATGATCAATGCTAAAAAGGTCCAGTATGGCCTACAACAAATCCTGCAGGAAAGGCATAGTATGAAAACCCGGTAGTCCAAGATACTTTGGGCTCACACCAACCCCCTCTGACCAACCCCAACTTGTCACCCCGGTACCCCAGGCCCCCAGGCCCCGTCCGGCCTAAGAGATTGCTTTGCACAGGCTGTGACCCCAGGTCATCGCCCATGCCCCAAAATCGTTTAGATTCACTGGAGCCAAGAAGCCGCACAGGGCAGGGCAGTCGCGGCAACAGCGGCAACTTTTTAAGGTGGACCTCCAAACTTGGGGATGGCGCTGAACGAGCCTACCGGAACAATCTTCGTCCAACTTCAGCTTTCGTATGAGGCAATATGGTATCTGCGCCTTCTGGTAGCACAGCTGCATGACTGGCTCCTGTCCGCTTAGAAGTGGTGTTTAGATGTTCCCAATACTAACCAAGATTGACCAGTCTTAGGCCATGCTAAGCCTAGTCACATTGTGCTTACAATACCCGTTTTTCATCATCAACCTCTCAAGGGTCACAACCCTTGGACGAGAGGTGCCTTCTTAGCTCCGCAACTCAGCAACCCATGAGCGGCACCCAACTTAATATCACATGTTTCACAGATGTTTCACCAATGTTCAAAAATTTGCGGTTTTAAAATGCGTACGTGGATCCCCAGTGCTTGTCACTGGTAACATTCACCATGCTTGTAACTCTTACAACTTACCTCATCAGGTTTATCACCAGCTGCACCCTTATGACCAAGTACCTCAGAGGGTTTACCCCTGTGAATCCAAGTCGTAAAGCCATCTGAAGTTTGAAAGTGCCTGAATGTGTGGGAGATTCGTTCCATAACCAATGATCCACTCACAAGAAAGGCAGCTGATACCCAATGATAGCCAGAAAATGGTATAGTTTTGAGCTACTGATAACAAAAAATGACAGTTTATAGCCCAAGATTCAACCAACTCATGAATTTCTAAAGATTGTTCGTCTGTTGGATCAGATCCCCACATGGCAGTGGGTCAAAACCCCGTACCCCTGGTTCCCCTATCATTAGCCAGTAGTTTCCCTATGGTTTGTTGGCTATTAACCACCATTATTGGTTGG
This sequence comes from Symbiodinium kawagutii, assembly GCA_009767595.1. Classification (NCBI taxonomy): domain Eukaryota; class Dinophyceae; order Suessiales; family Symbiodiniaceae; genus Symbiodinium; species Symbiodinium kawagutii. The sequence continues at coordinate 175,259 of VSDK01003885.1, read as the reverse complement.
CTAATATTGACCCATAGCCACATAGCCATTGGGATCACTCATTGCTTACGTCCCAGCTGCAGTGGTTGCCAGGTTCCAAGGTGCGTCGACTGGACGGCCCCAGCACGTCACCGGCACCGGGTTCAGCCGCCATGGCGTGCCGCGGCGGGGCCGTTGGCAGGGGCCCCTGGGTGGGTCCTGAAGTCTGGGTTGCGTTCTAAACGGCTGGGTTTCTCTCACGTGAGATCACCAATTTGACCAGAAATATCTGAGTAGTATGGTTTATTATAGGAGTGGGTTCTTATAGCAGGGCTTTCCCAATGAGGACTGCTATTCCTCGGAGATGCCTTCTGGAGAAACTCAAAGAATGAAGATTGCTTCCCCTGACGAAGCGGCTCATCGCTACCCAGTCACAATTATTCAACGTGGTACAGGCCCTTCATGAGGTACTGGTCAGAAATGTATATTGAAATGAGCCCAATAGCTAGAAACATCTAGAAACGGTTATATTTGTATCTTCGGATGAATGGATAAATGGACAATGGGGAGACAAGCGTCTGCGCCAGTTTCGTGCCAGGAGGACTTAAGCCCTCCAAGACCCTGGTTCCTCAGAACCATTGCGAAATGGTCATCGTATGTGCTGCAGATCATAATCAAAGCAAATGGTCATCCGAGACTGGCATTGAAACTATCATCTATGGCAGATAATTCATGCGTTTATTCATAAATCGTGTTCTCCTGTAAACCCTTTATGGCCCTTTCAAGGGTAGCTTCACAACTGAAATGACCATTTTGGGGGGTGCCGCCATTTACAACGACCCGATATCAACGTATCAGCATTTCCTTCCAGAATCATAAGCCAGCGAACACCACCCTCAGCGTCGCCGCCGCCACCAAACGCCTAGCCACAAGTTCCGCCATGTTCGGTCGATGCTTGGGGGGATGATGCATCCAACCAACCAGTTTCTAGCTTGTGTTCTTTCTACCATCCCCAAGAAGTATATGCCTTATTCCCCCACAGAGTAACACAAATCATCTTGAAACCAGGTAGGTTGCTACCACCACTCTTGACCCAAACTGACCCCACAGTTGGTTTGACCAGATCTGGAGTCAATCAGGCGTGGAAAGCTACTACTATCCACTACTATTAGTATTGATAGTTAACAGTTCAACACTTATAAACCACTACTACTACCAACCACTACTACTAATCTGAACCATCAACCACTACTACCAGAATTAGCCACTACAATTCGTATTGAAATATATCAAAACCAGCTTCCAAAATATGATTTTTAAGGCCTGGAATCTTGCCCGGCAGCTCCCATTGCCGCCTCAGCTGTTCCCAACTCTCCATCAGCTTTCCCAGCTTCTCCGCTGGCCCCACGGAACCAGTTTCAGCAACCTGCCCTTCCGATGGTGATGACAATGGTGATCATGATCTGATAAATCACGGTGCTCATGGATGATGCTCAGAAACATAGTGACAATGTTCATAAATGATGATATTGTTGTCATCGTTCCTGGCGATGCTGAAGGTGATCGGCATGATGGTGATGGTGATGATGATGATGATCATCATCATCATCACCATCATCATTATCATCAGTGTCAGGTGATATGGTTATTATGAACATTGATGTGCTGATGGCCCACATGTCCCCAAAGCAGCCATGCAGTACTGCGAAATGGTTGACCCGATCATTCGACATACTAAAATGGTTTTGCGTCAACCAGTCATCTTGGAAAGTTACTCTCGGCAAGATATCCCTTTGCTTCGAAGATCTGCAGCATTCACTTCTCGATTTTTAGATTTCTCAAGTCATGACGGGGTACCCCCAGTTCTCATCCAATATCAACAATTTATAGTACGAGCGGTGGGGTTAAGTCCCATCACCCGGGGAAAAGTCCCATCACCCCTGCACGGCACGCATTGGACAGCATCACCCTCGGGAAAAGTCACATCACCCCAAGCAAATCCCAATGGCACAGCGTGTCTCAACAGATGCCTTTTTGGTCAAATCGTTGACAAACAATGCGCAAAAGTATGCGCACAGCAGCAAAAGACGCACGTTTCAACGCATTGATCCGGATGAACCCAGACGCAAATCACAATGGCACATCAGCTGCACAGCACACAAGCAAACAAGGCAAATAGTACCTAATCCCAATGGGACAGCGTCATTCACAACTGGTTTTTGAGCAGTTAGCAACAGCAAATCCGAATGGCACAGCGTGTCTCAGCAGATGCCTTTTTGTTCAAATCGTTGACAAAAAATGCGCAAAAGCGTGCGCACAGCAGCAAAAGACGCATGTTTCAACGCATTGATTAGCACGAGTCCAGACGCAAATCACACTGGCACATCGGCTGCCACAGCACAGTCAAGCAATGCCAAGATTACCAAATCCCATTGGCACAGCGTCACGCACAACTCCTTATTGTGAAGGTTGCAACAGCAAATCTCAATGGCACAGCATGCCTCAATGGTTGTCTGGGAACAAAGAATTTTTCCGCAGCAGTATGTTTCTTCAAATCTATCCAAGTGACTCCGGGCGCAAACAACGATCGCACAGCGGCCGCCACAGCACGCCATCAAGCAACGCGAAAATTATCAAATCCTAGTGAGACAGCCTCATTCACAAGTTGTTTT
>VSDK01003885.1:114167-172352 GCA_009767595.1 Symbiodinium kawagutii | reverse complement strand
CAGCAGGAGCAGCAGGAGCAGCAGCAGCAGGAGCAGAAACGAACAGCCGCAGCAGCAGCTGCAGCAAGGAAGATCACCACCGGCATGGAAGATCGGCAGCAAGGAAGAGCAGCAGCCAGGAAGATAGGCAGCGAGGAAGAAAGGCAGCAAGAAAGAGCAGCAGTAAGGAGGAACAGCAGCAGCAAGGAAGCACAACAGCAGCAGCACCAAACTAATCAACATCAACGAATGAACAGCAAACAGCACCAGAATGGTGTCAAGGCTTGTTCACAGCACACGCGAACCAATAGCTAATCATATCATTGAATCTGCCAGAACCGCTGCGCGCACGCATGATTTTGCAATGCCTTGTTGGATCCAAAAATGTCAAATAAACAATAAATCATGGAAAACCATTAAGAAACACTGCGCGCACGCAGGACCGATGCGACTTCCGCGACATGATGCGACTTAACCTCCCCCCCAGTAAGAAACCATCCATAACTTTGGGGATTCCCTATGGCTTGAGAAACAGCCTTTCTACCTGTGGCAGACTGAAACGCGTTGAATGCATGCTGGTCAGCAGGTTGGTCAACACAGCTAGGTTTCTCCCAGCCTCCCAACCAAGCCAAGACGAAGCCTACAGCTTTTTGCACCCAGCTTGTCGTTTTTCCCATGGTTAAGTTGGTGATAACTGCAGCTCTATGCTAGCTGTTTGTCGGTTTTTCCCATGATGAAGGACCAACGTCGAAAGCTGTTCAAACACTATAGAGCTGCAGTTATCACCAACTGTTGGGCAGTCACTTTCATTCGGCTCGACCCAACGGAACTCCCAACTACCATTCGGCTCAGCATCACCACCACTTGGTTTTCACCATTATTTTCACCATTATGAACCATAGAGCCTCTGTTCAACCATCACTCACCATCACCATCAACTGTCAGATGTTAACCATCAACTGTTGGTCACTATCAATCATTACAAACCATTATTGACCAGCATTGACCATTATTCACCATGAACAACAGTCATTAACCCTCACTAACAGTCATTACCCCTCATGAACAGTCTTTATAAGCCACATTAACAGTCTTTATAACCCTCATTCACAGTCAGGAACCCTCGTTAACAGTCTTTATAACCCGCGTTGACCATTATTAACTGCATAAACCATTATCAACTACGTAGCATTAACCATTATTCACCATCAATAACAGTCAATCGCCACCAGTTGGTTTTTATCCCCTGGCACCGGTCGGTGTCCGGTAGCACCACTGTACGGCGGCCTCGCTTTCGAAGCGACTTCGAGCCAGCATCAAGGCCTTGGCCTAGCGATCGGAGATTCGACAGAGGGAAAGCAGGCAAGGATATGTCAATAATATACTGCATATAGATATAGATATATATATATATTTATTTATTTATTTATACAGTCAATGTTATATGCATGTGTACACAGATGGTTAGACATCTATATATATATATGTGTAAATAAATGATATCAGATATATGATCAGCATTTGACTTTGCTGCTGGCAAAGGGTCTGTGCTCGTCAGCTTATGATCAGCATTTAATTTACATAAAAACCATATGTACGTATGATGTATAAAACATATCACATATCTTGCATAGCACAAAGAAGCTCTCGCTGCGGCCAACTAAAATTCTAGGGAAAATGGACACTTCATCCCTGGACAAGAAAATCCCGACCGATGTTAGTTCCAAAAGTTTTCACCTGCATCTGTTTGCAAGTGCAAAGAATGTCCTGGGGAATGACTGCATGTGGGCCGAACGGTTTCTCAACAATGCTTGTCACAATGCTCTGTGCAAGTGCCCAGCAAAGGAATATGTATTTATATATATATATATATATGGCAGTGGGTCAAAACCCTGGACCCCTGGTTCCCCCATCATTAACCATTGTTTTCCCTACGAAATTGTTGATTACTATCCTCCACTATGGTTGGTTAATATTGACCCATAGCCGTCGATATAATATATATATATATATCATAAATATATATATATATGAAATATATCTATATATATATATATGAAATATATATATATGAAATATATATATATATGAAATATATATATATATGAAATATATATATATATATATGAAATATATATATATATATATCGTATATATTTGTGTGATTGTCTGCTAGAGGGGACCTCACCTGGAAGCGAAGTCAATCACCAGAGTCGTGAGGTAAACAGTTCTGTGAGTATCCACTTCCAGCTTTGTTTACCCAAGGGTAAGCAAGGATCACACGGGATAACACGGGTATGTTTGACAATGGTACGGATCTGACAACCAACCTACCAATCTACTTGGTAGCTCCTATTGCAACAGAACCATGGGAACCAACTAACTTCATGGAATCATAATTTGCCTTGATATGTCCAACATCTTCATCCAAGATTTGGCTTCCCCCCATTTGAGAAACCTCCATATTGACGGGAGGTTATCCATCAACGCATCCCAAAAAATAGCAAATTTCAATGGAAAAAACCCACCAACTTGTCCACAAAGCCCCCAAAATGGTCCATTTTCCATGGGAAAACCCACCAATCACAGGGCCTTTCGGAGCTACACCGTCCCTGGACAATCCCTGGAAGCGCTGTCGTTCCCCGAGGCGGCTGGTCGTGCCTCCTGCAAGGGCTCCACTGGGATGCCGGCCTTCTCCAATGCCTGGGAAGAGCCCCCCTGCCACATCACCGAGGCATTGATGGGTTTGTTGGTTGGTTAATAAGCTTTCCTAGGCAACAATCGTGGGGATATACCATTTATAACTGGTTGGTTGATTGATAGGTTAATGGATTGATGGATGGATGGATGGATGGATGGATGGATGGATGGATGGATGGATGCTATCAACCATGAAGAGCAAGCCTGAGTTTACCCCCCCGATTGGTTTGTTTTTGGTGGGGACACAGGGTGACATACTGACCAGTCCGATACATCGGGTTGGTTCGATGTGAAACCTTCAAATCAAATGGGATAAACCGCAAAAATTGTCAGGAATATACTTGCCAAAGCTAGATTCCCCTATGCTGGCGACCAACCATGATTCAGAAGGTTGTTTGTCTGCCAAAGAATGGGTGTAAACATCAGGCACCCAATGGACAGCCCACTTCAGGACTCTTGAATTGCCCAAAAATTCCAAAACCAATACCTCCCAAGCTCCAAAAAACTGGTTGGAAAGCCCGCTTCGCGGCCAGCCAACATCCCAAGCTCAGCCCCTGGATCATCCAACTCCCGCCACGGTCTTGGACATGTCCGTGGCCAAGCCCAGTTTGGCCTGCGGCGCTGGTAGATCAGCTGCTTGGACTGGCAACCATTATAAGTTCAGCAACGATGAATCGGTTAGCTGTTAGAAGTTCAGCAACTATTGATCAGTTCATTTTATGACTGAATATTGACTGAATATCAGCAACTAATTAATCAGCAGCCATTCAATAATCAGTTCATAATTCGTTCACCCTGGTTCCATTTATCCATTGTTGATTAGTTCACCCTAGTGGAACCATAGTGACATTCAATAATCCAATAGTTAGCAAGAATGACCATGGTTGATTCATGGATTGGATTTTCGACTAATGGATGGAATCAATCAATTGGTTTATTATTGGTTCCATCCATTAGTTCACCGCCAATAGTCAGCAACCATTCATAACAAGTAACTAGTTAACCATCGGTTTAAACCCCAATGCACAGCCAACAAACTTCCGCAACCAATCAAAAATTTAATGATCGAAAATAAGTAGGTTGATGACATCAGTTGGACATAGATCAACCCCTTCTCGTCCTCCCACTCACAGCATCGTCCGTGTTGATCATGTTGGGGTGTTTACCCTCACGATCTAAGTGCGCCTCTATTTGCGACACATATCCACTTGGGTAAATCCTTACATGGTGGTACCCAGCAAGTTGATAAATAGACACACTCGCAACTTCCGAGGATTTTCATTCTGTCTCCCTGTCTCTATGTCTATCAGCTTTCTCTCTCTCTCTCTCTCCCGTTCGCTCTCTCTCTCTCTTGCTCTCTCGTTCCCCCCTTTTTTCTGGCCTTTGTGTTTATTTCTTGTAATGCAAATCATGAACTCATGAACTAATTGTTGCAGCGGTTGGTTTGGGGTTCAACTGCTCCGCGGCCATTCTTCATCACAATTCACCGGCCATAATCCGTGATTGGTTGGTTCATGTTTTGCATACTTCGTTTCGTCTTTGGTTCATTTGGCCGGTAAAAATCTTGACAGACGCACATGTTTCAACCCATGAAATCCTTTATGGGCCCTGATTAGCCGTCACCGTTGTGAACAGCTACAAACTATTTTTCAAAATTGTGATAACCATGACCGTCATCGACCATTAAGACATTTTCAGTCACTAATTACTTGTTGAACCATTCATTCAGCAACTTGATGGTAAGTTGTCAACCATTCATGCCATTAATTGGCAGTGGGTCCAAACCCCGTGCCCCCTGCTTCCCCGATCATTAACCATTGTTTTCTTATTATAGTTGGTTATTATCCACCCTTATTGGTTGGTTAACTGCTTGACCCAGGTCGCCACGTATCACTAGCTGACCACTCACCATGGAGTGCGGCCTGCAACTGCGAAGCCGTCAGCAGCAGTTGCTGCAGCTGCGACACCGATGTGCCGCCGCGCAGGGGGGCCAGCTCCTGGACGGAGATGATGAGCCACGCAACGGTAGGCCAGTCACAAATACAGTGTTTTAATATACGGTGGGTTCTCAAACTGGAGGTGCCCCCAAATCATCTGTTAATAGTTATTTATACTAATAAATCAACCATGTATATTAATCAACCAACCATCAAAATATCAATATATGATACAACTGTTGACCAAAATATCTATGTCATTTGATGCAGTTGGTCCACTTGACTCAGGTGATCCAGTAATCCATTTGACAAACAACTATTGATTTATTCTGTTTACCTAGTTGATCCAGTTGATCCAGTTCATCCAGTTCATGCAGCTGATCCAGTTGATATTGATCCAGTTGATCCAGTTGATCCAGTTGATCCAGTTGATCCAGTTGATCCGGTTGATCCAGTTGATCCGGTTGATCCAGTTGAAAGTCAACTGGATCAACTGGATCAACTGAAGGACGAAAATTAATTTACCCCGTTTGCGGTCGCAATGGAAATGATCATTCACCCTTCTTTTTCGAAACGAAAAAAGAGAGTCGTATACTAAACAGATCCAAAAAGACCCTCTCTACAGAAACCGCATTATCTTTGGAAGACTTGGTGCGGAGGCAAGACACCAACCCCAACGACCCGAATAACCACAGCTTTCGGTCCCCGAACAGGTCGGGAGGCGGCTTCGGTCCTGCAGAAACGCCTCCAAATCTGCTTGGTGTTCCTCAAGCCTGGCCATCTCAGCATGTGGGGGGAAGGCTGGCTGGAGCCGCTATGCCAGGCTGGAACTGCTTGGTGGTGCTGAGTTTTGTCTGAAAAATATGCAGGTCCATCTACCAAGCAGATCAAATATTAGAGAATATTTGGTTGGTGAATACAGATCAAATATTAGAGAATATTAGAGAAACCAACAAATATCTATGTATGAATATATATATATATATATATATATATAGATTTTGTTTCGAAACCAACAACTAGTCCTTGGTTGTTGGAGAGGGTGGCTTGCCGTCGTACTCTTATACGGACTTCTTACAAACATCAACGACCCGGGACCCTCATTATAGATCAATAAGGTTGATGGTTGATCATCCCTAAGCATCACTTCACTAAGCATGAATCAATAAGCACCATTCACTCACTATTGACTACCATTGGCACTAGCAACGACCATTAGCCATTCTTAAGCACGATTAAGAATAATTATGGAGAATCCGATGGTTTCAGCAATAGAAACCCATTATAGACCGATATAGACGCATGGTTTTCCCATGGTTTTCCCATGGTTTTCCCATGGTTTTCCCATGGTTTTCGCATAGCTTTCCCACTTCTGACCACCACCTGCCCGCATTCCCTCCCCTTTGGGTCCTCTGAAGCAAAGCTCCTTCCACCAGCTCTGGCCCCTCCACCTGCAAGGTTTCATCCAAGGCCACCTGAGCGTCGACCGCCAACCCGTAGCGCCAACCCGCAACTGACAGGTTTTTGGATGGTCAAAAGTTGCCGGGTGGTACATGGGTAATGTAAGGATAATATATAGCAACAAATTGATGTGTTCTGAATATGCCAAAATGACATATCAATATGCCTAATGGCCTAATATCGCACATCGAGGTAGTTGATACACAGGCAATACTGGTGCAAGCCAGCTAGTGACAGCGCGCTGGCACCGACAAGTCTCAGTGCCAACAGGAATATCCACGGAAAAGGCGGAAACGATGTTCTTGTTGTTTCATCTGAATCTTTGGGACTTTTTGACTCATGTATGTAATATGGACTAATCTCTGTTCATGAATCATCTCAATATTTACACGTTCATGACTCATGTGTTTTGTACATAGTATTGGTCTCAACTGTGGTTCACTCCCACTGACAACTGACTGATTCAACCCAATCCAAACGGTAGGAGCCCAAGAAACGGGCGGCTTCCTGTGCAAACTCAACATTGCCGAAGATGAACGCTCACCAGAGCATGAATCAACATACGCAGCCAGTAAGAGCCGACTTTTTTGTCATTTGGGTTTTCCCACAAGATGAAAACGGAACAGCATGACCACCAAAAAAAAGCCTTCGGGTGCATCCTGGGGTGATGGCCCAGGGCAGCCCTGCCCCCCTTGCCTCGTGAGCCATGACATTCAACGGAGGCCACCAAGGATGGATTAATTAAGCAACAAACGCAGTGGTGCTCCCAGAGGACCGTGGTTCATAGGTCAACAAAAAGGGTTGACTATGGTAGATTGTGGGATACACCTGTTGGATGGCGCTTGTTTTTGTGCGCGAGAAAGGTACTACTGAATTGTCAAATGTCTAATGGGTCAACTTTTAACTCGGGGTACGTCGCTTTGCATGGTTCCTGCACATCGTCAAGTCTGCGCTTTGCATGAAGCCAACATAATTCAACCACAGAAGGGTTCTTGTAGCGCGTACTCATATACTCTGGGTGGTTGGATATAGTCGAATTAGGGGTTGTGGGTCAAAACTCTGCATCCCTTGTGAACATCTCAAAAATGAACAGAACGGTCGTTGTTGAGATGTTCATCTACGCGTTCTTTGTTGTTGGTTGGTATTGACCTACAGCCATTCTTCGAAGATCCTGCAGCTTCGTTGCAACATTCAAGCTTGGAGACAATGGGCTGCGAGCTCACTTGTGCACCCGAACAACTCACGATTTGCAGGTCGCGACTCCACCGGCGAATGGTGTGTGCGGTCTCGGAAAGCCGCAGCATTTAAGATAATGGTGTGTCGGATTCCCACTTTTGAATTCATTTGGTGTCATTTTGACACATAGCTATGTCATGATTCTCAAAAAACAGCTTCTTTCATAGGAATATGACTAATATGACTACTACCATCAGTGCTAACACCATGGTGCAGGGACTATCAGCACTTGGTTACTTCTCATGTGCCCAACAGCTTGAGCAAAGCTGCCAGGTTTGCAAATCATCTTTGGCATCAGATTCTGGTGACCTGGAACGATGATGAATGATGGAGATCAACTTGTCATAACTTGTCCGTGACCACATGTACAGCCAAAACGCACCAAAAACGAGCTCCCCTTTCAAGAATTGCAAGCTGGACCGGAAACAAACAGTCTCTCCTTGCAGAATTCTGTGTTTCTGGATGCGGCAAACAAACAGAGATGCATTGATCTTCTCCGCCAATCTGACTGATGTCATCGATATTTTCAGTCAATCTGACCGATGGTTACACAAGTAAAGAATCAAAACCGACGGCGACTTGTTACTAAAAATGGTAGAAAAGGGATAAAAAAAAAGGATGATTTGGGGTACCCCTGTTTTGTGGCCACCATTTGGGCTGGGGACCACAAATCTCCATGACATGTTAGCGGCTTCAAACCAACAAACTCACCAGATTCGAGTTTCCATGTTGTCAGTTGCTGTGTTGTTGGTGCTGCTGGCTGTTGCGTTGGTGTAAATGTCAGTGTTGGCAGTGGTGGTAGTGGTGAGTTGCTGATGGTGTTCGTCATGCTTTGAGCATTTGTAGGTTCTCAAACCCCGAGAGACCAGTCAACCAACGAACCAACGAACCAAACCAACAGCTGAGTCGATGCCACGGCTGTTGCCCAACCAGAAATTGCTGATATGTGGTACCAGGTACCAGTCACCTTGATGTTTTTACACCTACGTATATCATGTGGGTACCTTGGTATACTTACATATGTCTAAGATATATACATGCTGCACAAGGTTTACAAGGTTTTTTAGATGCTGCATAATCCCAAGACTAAACAAATACAAGCTTTCACGCATGCCTGACAGCCCCAAATGCTCGCCGGAGCTGGGTAAACTTGTTTCAACTCCCTTTCTCGCTGGCATTAACAGGCCATTCTGTTGCGCATCGTGACCGCTTTCCTGGGCGTGTTGCCCAAGCAGCGCCACATCCTATGTACACGTTGTCAGGGTATGTCGGCTCGGTCTATCCCAAGGTGCTTCCAGGCCTGTTGGTCCCATTGGTTCGACTGGTGGGTTGATCTGCATGGCATTGGAAACCCCAGGAAACCAGCTGTTCATCACATCAGTCAGAGTGGGCTTTGTGCAGAGACAGACCCAAGTTGGTGAAATGTAAAGCGATCAAAGATATTTTTCAGCGGTTCACAACTGGTAGCTGTTCGTCACGGAAGTCGCGCCCTTCGGGCCGCCAAACTGTCCTGGAAACGGGGTCCCAGTGGTGCTGTCGCGAACCGACTCCAGTTACAGGGAACAGTTGTTGGGACAGCTGCTGTGATATCTTTCGATGTAAAACTCTTTTGGAGCTTGCTGGTTTGAACCATGATCACGCGATTGCAAGGTTGGTTTCAATTATGAAGAAATGTTCGTTCCCTGAGAATGAAGCGTCATGAAAAATCGTCCATGGTCTTAGCAGCTTCCCAGTCCTTTTCCTCACCCCACAACTGGATCCTTAGCCAGAGAACAAGCAGCCCGTCCGGACACAGAGCAGGCTATGTCAAAAAAGTGAGAATACCAACAACATCAAATGTTAACCAACCACAGTGGAGGATAGTAACCAACAATTTCATATGGAAAACAATGGTAAATGATCTCGGAACCAGGGGGACTAAGGGTTTTGACCCACTGCCACATGTTCCAACTGGTAGGAGTATGATCGTATACATCCGTATACTGTATACGTATCAGATATCACTTCTGAATGAAACGTCCCGTTGGAACAAGTTAAGTCAAAAGGTTGATACAATAGTAGCACCATGAAACAATCAAAAAAAAAAACATGTGCCATCAACCGCCATGTCCCTAGTGATAGGAAGATTCCGAAACCATATCAACACTGGTTTCAACCCAAAATCTCAAGCCCTGGGAACGCGCCCATGGTGAAAGCACAAACTGTCACACTGTGTGGTGATTACAACCCTTACGAAAAAATGAATCAATCAACCATTCCCAAATACTGTGGAAAAATGGCGAAAGAGAACATTTTCGAAACGACCAACCAGTGGTTGTTTAATCAGCATTCCTCCATTAACCATTAGAATTTCCTTCTTTTAAGCAATGTGGTGGTTTCTCAACATAGGGCACCCCCTGAATCATCCGATAGTAGTCATTATTAGTAATAAACCATCCATTTTGGGGGTCCCCTATTTTGAGAAACAACCATGTTCAAAACCGCCAAGTAATGCTTCGAGTTTCATCTTCGTAGGGCTCTTCCTCCTCTCCTTCTTCGTTCTCCATCGCTTCAGCCTCCAACCCGTCCCGGGCGTCCCAATGTGGCAATGAACATGGCGCTGGTGAGAACTTGATGATTGGTGAAGGATGCTCGATTAAGTTAAGGATCATTTGTTAATGCTCAATCTTGAGTTTATTGCCTTTTTCCCCCACCTGTCAGGACCGGCTTGGATCTTATCAGAGCACGTTTATCCTCCTCCTTTTCTCCTTCTCCTCTTCGCCGGATCCCAACCACGGAAGTTCCTGATCTCAGTGGGCCCCGCCTGGCCTCAACCACAAGCCTTGTAGAAAGAATGCCGGATAGAATACTCCTCCTTCTCAGATAGAATTTAGAATGTCAGAAAATGTGTCAGATAGAACGCCGGAACATATGGCAGATAGAATGTCACAAAATATGTCACATAGAACGCCAGTAAGTATGTCAGAAAAAAAGTCAAACATATGTCAGATAGAACAGGAGTATGTGCCCCAGCTAGCATGCTACAAGGATTGTCAGAATGTGTCAGAGTATAAGCCAGAAAATATGTCAGACTGGTATGTGATGGCGGGGATCACTCAATGTATCTAAGGTGGTTGTTTCACTGGACAACCGTGCTTCAGATCAACCACCAGGCTTCCGATTCACCTTGAGCAAACTACAGCAAACTACATCCCAGGTTTGCTTGTCAATTTTGCCGCTGATTGATACATATTGATACCATCAATTTTGTGGAAAGGTGCCTATATGCAGAAGGACATCAGTCGCGACCAGCAGCTTTTGTTGTGAAAAAGAGGGATGGGTGAAGTTCTTTCTGCCCGATTTCAGAAGCAAAGGCTGCCTTCAGTGTTCAGCCAGCTCGCGAGAACCAGAACTCCAAAAGGTGCATGCAATGAAACAACAAAGCACTCATGAAGCGTAAAAAAGCATCTGAAAGCTCAGTAGCAACAGGTTCAAACCAGCGGTCATTCTATGGATCTAACCAGCGTTGTGTCTACGAATGATCATCCTCAGTGGATTCTTTGGATACAACTCATTCTGTGAAAAATCACCCACATGAGGTGACCCAAATCAGTGAACTGGTTCACATCAACTCCTTGTTCAAGCAGGGCATTCAGGAGTACAGTGCCACGAGCTCAGAGAAATGTCCCTTGGCGCTGCGGCCTCACTTGCCGAAGCAGTGGCGGCGGGCGCCGATGGCGCTGCTGAGGGCGCCGGCGCCGATGGCGGCGCAGCACCTGGTAACTGGGCAATGGTGGACCAGCATTTGTTCCCCACCGGCTATGCGGCTGAAACTTGTGTTTCGGAAATGATTCTCTGTGTGATTTCTATTGAAAATGTTCAAGCGTAAAAATGGGAGAATATTGCTGGGAAAGAAACATGGGTGTATGACACTGCAACTGTTGCTTGATACTGTGCAGATTGCTGGATCTACTACCCGACGTGAAGCACTCTCAGTCTCAAAGCCCCCCAGGATTTCTTGGCAAAAACTTGGCACAGATACCAAAAAAATACAACATCATCATGGTCAAATGGCAAGACCCCGTCCCCACAGTGAGCATAAACGAATATCACCGTCTTTGGGATTTCTTCCATTCATGTCTGACAGTATGTGATAGTACCCAAATGGCTGTTGGTGCCCCTGTGCTGTTCACATCCTCGTGACCCAGTGGCGGGCCGCTGATTGCTCACCAGCAACCGGTGATCATACTATGGCACCCAACCCACCGACCAAGCGCAGGCGCTACCAACAAAAAGGGCGACACGGTGCCTAGCACCCTGGTGCCGGAACACAGCTACAATGGCGAAATGTTTTGAAATATATACCATAGCTATACCATCTGATTATCCCATATGGTGCTTTCTCAAAATTGGGTTCCCCCAAATCATCCAGCATATCAATCATTTATAGTAAAAAAACATCCATTCTTGAGGGTTGCCTATTGTGAGAAATCCCCATATACGACAGTACATGCTACAGTACCCTTTGTGACATCTTCGCATAGTATCTGTGCTGCATCCCGTTGCCCGTCAGCATTTTATGTATGCCCATGGCATTGACCTCACATAGCCATGCCAGTCCATAGAACGAAAGCACAGAGGAAGGGTCGTTGGTCACTGCCCCCACTTTCACAAGATCGGTCCACATCACCACTTCAAAACAAACCCGTCATCTCAAAGCACGAATTAGCATCACTAACCTTAACAATCATAACCATCATTGGCCAATCATCATCTTTCTCCATGGCAAACTAACAGTTTTGGAATCAGGAGCGGGTGGATAGATGTTGATAGCAGGTTGATTTGCCTCAAGATGAGAAATGACCATCAAGGACCACAGATAAATGACCAAATCCGGATAAACGATGGTAAATGACGCTAAATGATAGTTTTTATCGGCTTTTCATACGCTAAATGACCCCAAATGCCGTGGCAACTGACGGCTCATTCGCCTGATCCACCAGCCGCCAATCCACTACTGCGTCGCCCTGGACCCAACCGGGGGAACCTGCATGGGGCCCCGCAGCCGTGCCGTTCGTCACGCTGCCCGGGAGCCGTTCCCGCCAAGGGCACGTGAAACGGTTGATGCCGGATCCATGGGGGGTAACGATCCAGCCGGGGGTTAACGATCCATGGTAATCCATGGGGTAGGGGAACCAGGGGAACCAACCAACCTGGTTGGTGATTTCTAGCTGATTAATGGTGAATGAAAGGAGAGAACAACTAGCAACTATAGGGGATAGTCCATGGGGATAATAACCAACACTAATACGGAAACAATGGAAAGTTAGGTAGAAATATTAACCAACCAACCAATGGTTAAGTAGCTGATTAATGGTTAATAGTAGGGGATAATAAGCAACAATTCTAGGGGATATACCGATAATCCATGGGGTTCTGGGTCAAGCAGTTCACCAACCAATTTCATAGCTGGTTTAGCTGGTTAAGAATAGGGGATGATAACTAAAAATGATAGGGGATATATACCAGCTATGCATGGCTATGGGTCAATATTTACCAGCCAATAATGAGGATAAGTTCACCAACAAAACTAGAGGGAAAACAATGGTTGATAGGGGAACCAGGGGGACTAAGGGTTTTGAACCGCTGCCATATAACTAATGGTAATCCATGGGGGTTACAACGGTCACGATGATCCGCGGGGGCTAACAATGGAGGTTAAACCTAGGAGTCACTAATCTATGGGGGTTACGATCCACTATTTGAGATGGGTCACTATTTGAGTCACTATGACCCACGGGGGTTTACCAATGGTTCTTAATAGCGGTTGATAACCATCGACAACCGTCCACCATGGTCCATAATAAGGGGCTCAGAATGGTCGGTTCGAAGGACAATAACCATACAAGTTGCTAAATGATGTTTCATATCTGATTAAATAAGGGTAGTCAACAATCGACCACTGACCACCAAATTTGTGTCAGGCACCGGTCACCAATCATTGACAAAAAACGGAGCTGGGGTGATGCACCAACAGTTTCACTATTTTGGTGTGGGTTGATCCCCAGGTCATAGATTGTGGTAAACAATTCCCCAACCCTACATGTCACAACTCGTAGTAGGATGTTAAGTCACAATAAACCCAGCAACATCTGCCTTTTTTGGCACCATATATAACGTTTTTCTTCGAGATTGCTTTAGGGTTCATAATTCATAACTTCCTACAATCAACAGTCGTATAGTTGGTCCATCATTGTCGGTGGATTATCTGTCACCAGCGGCTATCTGAACAGCCCATGCTATCCCACGCCGCCGTTCTGGATCTATCATCGACCAAGTATATTTAACATGATTAGCCAGAATCCACCACTACTACTGGTTTACATTCCATGTGGTTATGGCAAAACTATTCACCAAAATGTGGTTACTGCAAGTATTGCTACGAATACATGCAAGTACTACATATCAACCACTGTGATTAGTATGACTGTCAACAATTATTCATAATATGTGCTTCCACCACTGACCGCTACTCGACCCTATGATAAACGGTACATGGCTGTGGGTCAGTTCACCCTTAGTCCCCCTGGTTCCCCTATCATTCACCATTGATTTCCCTATAAAATTCTTGGTCCTTAACCCCCATTACTGGTTGATTAACTGCTTGACCCAGCTCGTCATATCTATACCCACTGGTTTTTGCCACAAAAATTTCTCCGTTCCGACCTTGTCCGGAAGCGTCTGGCTCAAACGAGGGCCTGCCAGTGAGCCATCCAACACCACGACCAACACACCCACCCACCCACCCACCCACCCAACCAACCAACCAACCAACCAACCAACCAACCAAAGAACCAAACAACTAACCAAGTACTAATGCCTACGTAATACTGGTTGATGGTGGATGATCAGCATGATAAAATATATTGTTAATAATTGTTAACAACGGTGGAGAATGATGGCGATCGATGGTCAATGACCATGATCATCAATAGTTGATCAAGGTTCATTATCACGGTTGACAACTGTTGATAGTAGGTTATGGCCACACAAAACAATGGTCAGTAATGGATAAGGTTGCATTGATGGCTGCTGTTAATAGCACGTGATGTTCAATAGTGGTTGCACTAGAGGGAACAACCATTTAGGCATTTTCACTGCGGTGATGTTTCGAAGTTTGGTGGACCCCAGCAGGCCCATCCCCTCTCTGTATCCTTCGAACAGGCGACTCCAGGAGGGCACTAGGATTCTCTACAATTAAGGGTGAATCCAACTAGAGAAACAACTAGAATAGCTGCCCTGCACTAGAATCCTTAAACATATAGCTTAACAAAATCCTAGTGTAGATCCATATAGCTCAACAACGGGTTCATGACCAAGCATCCAAAACAGGGGGAACTGACCATCCAACTATACCCAACCATATGTGTGGATGAAAATCCCCACAGCTCAACTGGTGCAGGGTCATGGCAACTTGGGATGTGAACAGCCAGGGAATTCGGGCCCCTGACCCACTTTGAAACGAAGGATCGGGAGTGCTATGACCATCGATTGCCCCCATATGCTCTACAAATCTCTACGGATTCTTCATTTACCGACATTTGGGAGATTTTCGATCATAAGATATCATAGCTGAGGTATCTAGATTGCTCATTTATCTACCCTTGCTATTCAAAGTGTGCCATGAAAACTCGCAGTAATGTAGCCGGTATTTCTGGCAGTGATTCGGACAGTCTTAATCCATAAAGCAATTGGTTAAGTAGCGCAAACTGGAATGGATCCATAAAGTAGTTGATCCATAAAGCAGTTGGTTGACCTGTTCAGTTTGTGTGCAAATTCAACAACTAAGTTCATCCATGGTCATGAACCCTGATTCAATATCAATGAGAGCGATCGTGGCCGTTACAACCACCATCTACTTATGTAGTCATGAGTTATAGTAATGTAGCACGTTGACTGCTTATCAATCTTGATCCATGTTGTGTAACCACCAACCGTATTATTTCCTGTTGGCCATGTCATGTGAAACAACAGTACTAGACAATGGTGGCATTTCTACCTGCAATACGGTAACGTCGTACCATTCCTAGTATTCCATGCCATTGGTAATCAAGAACTTCGTAAGTTAGTGGAATTAACTACTAAGTACCATCTACTATGGAATTCGATAATGGTACTACCAGTATTTAGTGTAACTGGACCCTACTAACTACTTTGTCCATTAATATGTACTTGTATAAAAAAAAATATATATATATATATGTATGTATTGAATATGTACTATAGACATGTATTTCTAGGTGTATATATATATGGATATTTATACATCCAAAAAAACATGGGAACATACATATATGTAACATGTAAATACATTAATACCTAAATAGTAATGCAAATAATGCCAAATTCATCAACCCCTTTGGACTACCCAAACCCTGGTCCTTACTAGAGTTACCTAGGTGTTGATTTCCCAACTCTAACAAACTGCATTTCCCAAGTAGTCAACTCATTGTATATGTATATGTATAAAACATATTTTTGTATATAAATATATATATTATTATGTATGTATGTATATGTACACATTTATCTACTCATTTATCTATTCACTCATTGTTATTCATCTATTTACTTACACACATAATTATACTATTCCTATGTCAGCACCTTCCAGCGGCCACTAGCAGAAAAAACGTTTGTCGAGCCTGACGGCACCATGGGCTGTTTCACTGCGGTGCCTTCGGCGCGCGCACGGAAACCCACCGAGCCACAGGAGCTGTTGGGGATTGAAGGGATATGAATACTATGAATAGCACAGGGATAACCATGTATAGTCCTACATACTACTCCCCAAGGTGGAAGTCCTTGCAACTCTCATCTTTTACGCAAGTCACCATGGCACACCGTCGCAAAGTGGGTCCTTTCAAAAATCCTTGCGCCCATACCTTCCCAATGGCACGCAGATCCAAGTCATCTTGAACATGATGCAAAATGTCGATTTTGAGGTCGAATCCCACTGGCACACCCGCTCGGAAAACTTTCATGTTGATATTTCCTTTGATATCAATGTGTCATTTCATGTTTTAAACCGAGAACAGCATGGCACAAAGCGCCTCCAAGTTTTAAAAGATATCGCGCCTGGCTATGCGCACGTTGGACTCCCAAGATTGCAAATCACAATGGCACATCATGTGTAGAATGGGTATTTTGGACATCTTCTTCTGGGAGATACGAATGGGAATGCTGGTGATCCCTGTGAAATAACAACGAGGATAATACAGCCAACGACTTTAGTCCCAGCAACAGTGCTTGACTATGGAATTTTGCTCGGGGAGACATCGCTACGACCCTGTCACGGCAGGGTCAAAGCACTAATGCGAAACACAATGAGGTGCTCTCAGAAGCCAGGGCTGGGCTTGTGGTTGTTGCTGCTTGAACCAGGATTCGCACTGTCCGGCTCCCACATGGAGTCTGCAATTGCAGCTGCATCTTGGTCATCTATCTGGCTCAGGACTAGAAATATCATCATCTGCCGTCTCTCCTTTGTCTTCCTCTGATTTGTCCTCCCCCTCCTCCTTTACAACCAGCTGTTGTGGGGCCCTCTTGTCCTCCTTTCCTGCCAGAATTTCCTCTTCTTTCTGAGGCACTGTTGAAGAGTGAGAAAAACAGTAAAAGAAGAAGGAGGCCAAAGAGAAAAAGAAGGAGGCCAAGGAGAAAAAGAAAGAGAAGAAGGAGAAGGAACAGAAAAGACAGGAGGAGGTAAACACAGCACCTGAGGAAGAAGCACCAGCACCAGAGGAGGAAGAAGCTGCAGCACCAGCAGCAGAGGAGGAAGGAGAAGGGCCACTGGCACCTGAGGAAGGAGCACCAGCAGCAGAGGAGGAAGAAGAGGTTCTCCTGTCCAAAGGCAAAGGCAAACTGAGGGATCAAGTGAGACAGGCTTGGTTGGTGCCGCAAGCTATGGAATTCACTGAAGCACAAAGAGCAGCCATCAGAGAACAGTTGGCCCTGCTATGCCAAAGGCAACCGTACAAAGTGTCACATGACCCGGTGATCCAGTGGCGGTTCAAATATAGGCCCAAAGGTAGTGGCAACCCAGAGCCACAGTGGAACCTGCCTTCACTGAGGAAAAAGGATGCTGATGGGGAAGATGAAGGTGATGGGGCTGAGGTGCCCAAAAAGGTCCCCTTGGTGGACCTCATCAAGAAAAAGCGTGAGAAGGCCAGGCTTCTTCCCCGCCATGGCTGACAGGCTCAGCTGCTTCAGCTGCTTGCCCATGAGCCACCACTTCACCGTGTTTTTTCTTAGGCTGTGAGCCTCAACCTGCACAGGTTAGGAATGGAAAAGAACAGAATAGAAGAGAAGAGAAGAGAAGAGTAGAGAAGAGAAGAGAAGAGACTAGACTAGACTAGAATGGAGTGGAGTGGAATGGAGTGGAATTTCATCGGTTCAAACCTTGCTTCCGATCACCGTACCTACAGGAATCTGCTTTAAAATAACGAGTTGAATCCATAGTCTTTTTGTACCTATATGATTTGCTTGAAACTGATGGATTGAATCCAAACATTTTAGCACACTAAGTCTTTTCAACAAAACACGTACATCAAAACGCATGCAAAACCGCACCTGCACACGACTCGCAACGACCCTTGCGAAACATTTCCCCCAAGCTGATTAAATGAGTTTTGTAAAATCGCAAGGACTTCTACACATGGGAGCAATACCTTCATATACCATAGGCATCCCATAAACCAGCTGTAGGGATATGACCCACACGGCTTACCTCTACTAGTTTTCCGAATTTATGCAACAACAACGCTATAGTTGTTGGGAACATATACCTGCAGCAAAAAGAAGGTATTAATATGTAACAACAGTATTGTACTGGGGGCTAATCCCTTAAGACTTTTGCAGTGAAGTGACATGAGCCTTGTGGATACCTGGGGCCTATCTCATGTGGGCATGTAAATGTGGAAAAAAAAAGTCGGAAAAATGCATTGCAACATGACTTAGGTTGCTTGTGCCCAGATTGTCATTGGCAACCTGTGGATGGTGCTCAAAACCATCAAACCATAGATATACTCTCATGACATAGGACCTACAAAAATGAATCAATCATTGGATGTTGCTTCATGGCTTAGGCCATGCCAAGTTGAAGGTATGTCCGACAAACTGCTATGTCATTTTCCCTGAGTATACCACCATCTGGTTACACCACTCCTGGTGGCTGCTGGCCTCGCTTCCCCTTGAAAGGTATCTAGGGAATTCCAGGGATACCCGTGGCGAGCCGCTCATCGCTCCCTCCTAACCAGCTAGATTAACACATCCCCCAAAAACATCCAATATTAAGCATTTGTAGTAGTAAACCCACCACCCTGGGGGGGTCCTCCTATGTTTTAAGAAACCACCACATGTATCAGTATCACATGATGGCCATATGTAATTCTTGGAGCTTTCAATTACCCGTTGGAGACACTGTTGCAGCTCCGCACCTGCAGAATGTGGACAAATTCCTGGGACGTTTGCGACGCTAGGTTTGGCATGTGTGATGTCCAATTCAACGGAGCGTTGTGGGGAATCGCCGGTATATCAACTGCGTCTGGAACACAACGAGCTGTTGCCACAGCAGTTGGATTAAAGATTTTTGTCCATAAATGGTGCGCTGCTCAGATATGGTAGTTTCCCCATTAATAACTGCTATGAATGGATGGTCAGTACCACCGTTTCGGACAAAGGTTGTTGATCGATGTTGACCGAGGTTCCGAAGACATGGACCAACAAATTTCATGGCCACCGTTGTTTGGACGTAGCAATAGTGATTCCCCTTGTTGGTACACTCCGGTCATCTGACATTGCAATTGCAATTGAAAATCCTCATATTGTAAAAGAGAAACTCTGGGAAACAAAAAATTGTTGGTGGTGTGTTAGATTCAAATTGGAATTATTTCTACTGCCATTTCTAACAACCAGATTCAAAATTGTTGGTGATCTAACAACCTGGATTTAAAATCACCAAACGGTATGTAAAAAGGAATGGCATCCTCAGAAATGCTGACGGCTCGCCAGCACCCCTTACCCAGCTGCCACATTTCATGCGCCCAGATGTTGAATTGACGTCCTCAACAACAATCCCAGCATGGCACGCCATCGGTGTTCGTGGTTGTTGTTGTCATTGTCGTTGTTGTTGTTGCTATTTATAATTGATGTTTATCAATGGTTATTGATGGTCATCAATGGTTCTTATTGCCTGGCATTCGCCCGTATTTCCCATCAATGGCCCTTATCGACATCTTGCCAACAATCAATTGTGACTGACCATTCATCAATCATAAATCAGCTACTAGTCAACACTTCTGGAAAATAGATAATGCTATTGCTGGTTGTTATCCCCCATGTGATTTTGGTCGTCCCCTGGTGTAAACCAGCACTCTTGTTACCGTACCATGACCCCATTGAGCGCTCAACCGTAATGAACCGTTACGAACCAATGTCAACCACGAATCATTGAACCATCATGAACCATCAATCAAGCATTCTTAACCCGTACTCACGGTCCGACACCATCATTAACCATAATCATCAACCAATACCATCGACTATTACCCATCACTAAGCACTATTTGACCATAACCAGTGACTAATAGTGCGGGTTACCATTTATGACTATTACCGTAACTATTACCATAACAAGAACTTAACCATCACTACTAACTTAATTAATCATAACCATAACCAGTAACCATTAACCACAACCATAACTATTAGTGGTTAACCATTATATAACCATTAACCATAACCATAACCATGACTAAGCACTGTCAACCAGTACTAGCCATCACCAGCATCGCCAAGGGTCGAAGGCGAATTCGAGCGGAGGAGGGAGGCAGTTCGTAGGTCCCCACCCTTACATGCAGCGGGAGAGTAGCACCATCATAAGGGCTATTATTGGTTATTATACAATGGTTAGGATCGGTTGATATTCCTTCACAATGGTTAATAATGGTTGATAATGGTTGATGGCCATCATTATTGATCAACCATGTTTAACCATTCGCCATAGTGAAAACATGGTCAACCATGATGAAACTGGTTAATGATATTGGCACATCATGGTTGATGACCATTGAGCACCCTCAAAGGTGGACGAACTAGCCCCTACAACCATGGTGAATGTCACCAGTTACTAACTGGGGATGCGCATCAAAGTTTCTCCACATGTGTACGTATATCTAAGTGAATGTTGGTGTATATGGTGGTTTCTCAAAATAGGGGGCCCAAAAAATGGCTGGTTTATTACTATAAATGACTAGTAATGGATGATTTGGGGGGTCCCCTATTTTGAGAAACCACCATATGTATATGTAGGTCTGTGTGTGTGTCTCTACAAATGCATATATAGTGATGTAGATTGGTATATCCATACAAATTGTATACAAATAGTAGATTGCTCCAGCAAATTGTATCGGTAGTGGCTCCAGCAATATATACATACAAATTGGAGATTGCTGGAGCCGGCTCTGTCTTGTCGTTCACCCCAGTCGTAGTGGACATGCCAACAACTGCATGGCGCGAGCTCGTTGGCATGGAGATCTCAGAACTACGGGTATTCCGAAATGGTTGGTTGCAGTTGTTTGCTTGCCTATAAAGGATAAACATGTTTGGCACTACCCCGATGCACGGATTGAAACCAACCCCTGGTCTGCCATCCGCAGTGTCCAGTTTTTCAAAAAAGTGCTGAATTGTTTCGCATTTTGTTGATCAAACCACCATCTGCAATCTCGGCTAAAAGTGCAACCTGGCCAAACTGAGGTCGACTGGTTTGATTCAAACTGAACCGGTGGCTGTAAATCTATCATTCCAACTTCCTTGCCGCTGCCAAAATCACGGGATGCCTCGCAGACCTTGCCACTGTGGCGTTCAGGTTACCCCAGTTACGAATGGATCCCCGAAAAAGTTAGCCTCTGGTAGACCTGGCTAGCTAGAAAACCATCCATTTATGCAGGCTTTCCCATAGAAACAGATGCTTTCCCAGCGGATTTCCCTACAAAGTCTCGTGAAAATCCAGCCATCCAGGTGCTCATCACCGCAGCCAAGGGGCTCCAACGCGTTCGCCTTGGACACGTCCAAGTCCACACGCCCCAGGTAGAGCACTTCCGGCGTCTACGGCTGGATGATGGTCCCGGTGAGAAAGTGGTGAATGTATCTATCTACACTGGGAATTCTTCGTTTATTATTTGGCTAGGGTAAACTACCAGTTTTTTAGGGTTTCACTGCTGTTCCACCTGGTAAGCAAGACAGTGACCTGGCTGTACCAAAGCAGAGCCTATGAACAATCTCCCGCAATCTGAAAAACCCTAACATGTCAATGGATACTCTCCACACCATCGTGGTAAGTTGTCCTCTGCAAATCAGCACACCCAAATGACAGGAGATCAAAAATCATCTCAGACAATAGACTCAATAGAGGGCTTCCCAAAAACCTCCCGTGAAAACCCCGTAGTTTCTCATTGAACCTCCTGTGCCTTCTGTGGATGGTGCCTATCGACGGACATGTGTTCTCTACCGTCTCCAGCACTGGAAAATCTTGGAAAACGGTCAATCTCTAGCAGCACAGCTCCATCTAGTTTACCGGATCTAGGGTAGCAGGATCAAAAAAGAACAAGAGCCTCATAAACATTCACAAACCAAATTCAACCAAGGGTATCCAAGGTGCTTTTTTGGAAAAATTAACCTAGCAAGGGTATTTTCTATCCCTCCTCCAAGCTAGTTGCACCAGCTTGCTGCTTCCATCCCCACCAGGCTTGCCAGCTGCAGCAGCGATCCACGCGCCTTTTGCACCACCTCAACGACCAGCTTCGCAGCACCTTCCGGGCCCCTCTCGGCGAGCTTCACTTGGTTCCTGGCCATCCCTTGCCGTGGCCTCCCGTCGCAACGGTGCATCCCCATCCCGTCACATCTGACCATCCAAGATAGCAAGATACCAACTGGTGATACCAACTTTGGTTGATGTTTATCGACTTTGTTGGATTGTTGACTGATTGATGTTGTTGCTTTGGGTGGTCAATCTCCCTTTACTTGTGGTGTTCATCCCATCATTCAGAGTTGTTGAAGTCCTGCTCAGGAGTAATCAAGCCTCGAACCATTGTTCGACATCCTCAACCAATGGTGATTATTTGTTAAAGATGCCACAATCAATTGTTCTCATCAACGGTAATGATAATGTTATCATGGTTGATAATCGTGATTCATGCAATGACTACTAGAGGCTTACTACCTTACTACCCATTGGTACACGCACCCTTGACAATTAATTTCACCCATTGCCAAATATCATTTACCACGATCAATCATCGCTGCCCATCGTCAAGACTGTTGGTTCCGAATGGTTGTGGTCACCCATCATTCCCCTCTGGCAAACTAAGCTGGAAGCTAAGTTAATCACCAGTTTTAAGAGGTAAACCAGCCATAAACGGTGGATTTTCCACGCAACCAGGTGAGTTTGCCACAAAGTCGCCATTCTTGACCATTCTTAACCATCACTAACTGGCCATAAACGGTTAGTTTGCCAGAGAGAGTAACCATTCTTAACCAGCGTACATCGATCATCAACCATGATTGACATTGACAGTCACATTATCCATCACTAGTCAAGATTGATTGACCATCCAGTACCCTTCAATGAACCACATCACAAGCATCCATCAACTATCAATCATCCATCAATTACCAATCATCTCAACCACTCAACCACCATATTAACCACTGAATCACCATATTTTCCACTTGACCATGCACCGTAGTGACCACCCTCCTCACGCACGCATGGACTCCCCCTGCCCCGGCGTCCTCACACGGCAGCTGTTGGCATCTCCGGGCATCGCGGAGCTGGTGAGTTTCACCACGGAAGCCAAGCGATGCAGCCAGTAGCTCTGGACCTCACGAAAGCAGCGCTGAAGGCGGTGAAGAAACCGATGGTTTCGCTGGTTGACTAATTATTAATTAACAACCAATTAGTGACCAATAGAAATTCGGTCCCATTAACTGGTGTATAACTGGCCAACTGGCCAGTTATTGGTTACTAATTGGTGTATAACTGGCTAACTGGGAATATAACTGGGCAAAAGGGAGCTTACAACTGGTACAACCATGGTTACTATTGGTCACTGACTAGGTAAAGGTAGCTTTTAACTAGTATATAACTGGTATAGAATGTAACCACGGTTAGGTAGCTTATGACTAGTATAGTACCTGGGTTACGGACTAGGTTACTATTTGGTGTATAACTGGCAGCTACTAATGCTTACTAATTGGTTTCTAGTAGGTTACGATTGGTTACTATTGGTTGCTAATTGGTGACTAGAAGCTTTATAACTGGGAATATAACTGGGTAAAAGGGAGCTTATAACATCTTATAACTGGGAAACCATGGTTACTAACTAGGTAAAGGGTTGTATATAGCCATGGTAACCATGGTATAAAGGTAACCATACTAACTAGTCTAAGGTTAGCTTGTAACTAGTAAATAACCTAACTGGGTTATATAACATGGTTTCCATGTGAGTTAGGTAGCTTATAACTAGTCTTGTACCTAACTGGCCGATATAGCATGTTTGCATGTAAGTTAGGTAGCTAAGGCCCTTCAAGTAGCTTATACCCGGGTTACTACCACCTGCCACCAGCAATCTAAGTCAGTAGACATGGTGATAGGCCCTGTTACCAGTTGTAAGCTCCGAGAAGGGCCTATAGCCCCTGCAACCACCGGTGTCAGCAACCAAGCGCCCCAGAGCTCGCATGTCACGCCTCAAAGACTCGCTCTGAAGGCGCAGGCTGCGCAGGCTCCAAGCCGCTGATGCTGTCCACTTGCAACCAATAGCTCAGCACAGGAGGGACCTGGCGCTGGGAATCACCCCAGCTACCATGAGCCCAGCGCTGAAGGGAAATTCCCCGCGAGATCACCCCATTCACCGGATTCAGAGGATCACAAAATGCACTGATGTCCAACCCATCTGGCATTCATTGCAGCTCGCAGTCGCAAGTTTATGAACTCCTAAACTTGAAGCATGGAATTCATCTTTGGCAACGTTGAAAGGGTCACCCCATCAGAGTGCTCGTAAGCAACATGAGACTACCACTTCACTGCCCCACCTCCTCAGCCTTCATTAAGGGTTGATGATGGCTCCTAAGGCCTTAAAAAGCCTTCTCTTGCGCGGATGGGCTAAGGTACATGCTCCCACCCCGATGCCAGCTTCAGTGATCAGCAACATCGTTGATACACAGGCCATTACTTGCTTCGTCCATGGCTTGAACGCCGATGCACATGTGAAATTGGATATTACAAATACTAACTTTGACTACAAATACTTCATTGTCAAACCCATGAACATGTGCAGATCCCGGACTCTGACCCCAAAAAACCCTCACGATCAGCCAGTTTTCTGCAGAAAAACTTCCTGGATCCATGGCAGCTCACCTGCTTCACCGATTGCTGCGCCGGTTGCTGCACAGGTTGCTGCACCGGTTGCTTCTCCTCCACCGTCAGGTTGGAACTTGCGTTGCCACTCGTTTCACTCTGACGACGTGGCATCACTGCTGCCTGGCGCTACTGCGAGCTGTCGTTCCCACCAGATTGGACAAATGATTTTCATGGCTGATGGATGCTGATGAAGGGTTACGGGAAGGGTTGTAAGGATATGGCTTCATGAAATGCGCGTTTGAAACGGGATATTGGGGTATAGAGCCTATATCCCAAGCCATGTCCGATTGAACTGCCTCTCGTATTTCAAGACACTCCACGACACCACCCTTCGCCAAAATTGGGGAGCACCAGATATTGGCAGTGCCAAGTCCGCATCCGTTCAGTGTTGATAAGGCTTGAGGCTTGAGCAATTCATGGCCAGCTGGTCATGGTTGGAGATGGTTAAAGATAGTTAAGAATGCTTCCATGATGACAGCCGTACATTGGAACTACTCGTGTTGCCAAGATGGCTGGTATCACCACAATTTCGCCACAACCATTGATCGGGGCAGGATTGACAACACCAGTCCCTGTGCTGGTGGGGTGAACCTTGGCTTCCCACATTCAAATTAATGCTAATGCTTCTCCTCAAGTCAGCTACCCTCCTAGCTGCAGAGACATTCACCAGTGATGGTTACAGGGGGGTAGTTCACCCCAGAAAAAAAAGTTGCCGTGCTGATGAGCTCTCCCACATCCAGCCAAGTCAGCTGCTTGACATTCTGAACTTATCATGGCAACCCTGGAACAACAAAAGCAGGACCCTTTGATGAAGCAATGGGCAAACCACGGTCTGCACTGTTGCTGACCTTCAGTGGGTATGAACATTTGATGGTTTGCCTAGCCAGACTGTTGCGGAAGCATCAAACTGAACATTTGATGCTATGAACTGCTTGTTGGATGTTAACCTTGGATGTTAACCATCAAACTAATAAAACTTGTTCGAGATGGATGCTAACCCAACTCCTTGTTGGATGTTAACCATCAAACTAATAGATCACCCCTGCTTGTTGGGAACCACTGAACTGTGCACTTACCAGGGCAATGCATGGGCTGCTGCGCTGTGCCTCTTCCTTCGCAGGTGAGGTCAAAGAACTCAGCCGTTGAACAGCAGAACTGATACCGCTGGTGGGGCCTTGGGTGAACCAATGGTGATCAACCATGGTTGATACTGGGGTTTTCCAATGGCCACTAGTGGATAAGAGCCACTGACCAGCTAGGCTTCAACATTTTCTTCTTAGAACATACCCCCTACTGCGGTTTGTGTACATGGATTGTTTGCATATCCCATTGGTCCCATGTCGTAGAACTTATCACCCTAAATTTGATGGTTAGTATTGGTATATCCATGTCCCCCATTCTTGTTGGTGAACTCATCCCCTCTTCATGACCACTAACTAACGATCTATAAATCACCATTGATTGCCATTGAGATTATCATAGATTATCATCTATAGATTACTAAACAAATAAGAGATTGCCATGGTTTATTGATTCATTATTACTCTTAACCATTCCCTAGTTTTATAAACCATTATAACCTTTACCTAGTTTGATTCATTATTACCATTCATATAACCATTATTGCCATGGTTTATTGCCATGGTTTATAAACCATCTACTTACCTGGTGAACTGCGGCTGACCCAACCCGCCACGACTTCCCAAGCGCCTTTCGCCCGAGCGCCCTTCGCACAGTGTCGTTGTCCGCAGCTGAGTCCCCGCACATGTTCGACGTACGCCTCGCGCCTGCGGCCAGCTAACCCAGTTGGCATGGCAGATCCAGCTGTCCATAACCCACCCCCAGTTTACCCAAATATGGGTGGTTTAGTTTCCCTTAAATTAGCCAATTAGATCCTAATAACCCAATATGGTTTACTAGTATGGATCTAACATTAGGATCGATACCAGTTTCCCTTAAATAGCTGGTAATTCCCTTATCTTATCCCAGTGAATACGGATCTAAGGTTAAAATCGGACACGTCGATACGCAAAGCAGCCATGATTTCTACCGATTCTGTCCATGTCCATTTTTAGTAGTTTTGGAACCCTCAGTTGGTCACCCAAGTGGCACCTGACACGACCACAACGGGTCCCTCAAGGTTGGCCCAACTGTTGGCTTTATGGCTTGGCAATTTTGGATCCATAACATGGAAGAAACCGACAAACCCCCGTAGATCCCGGTGGATTTGGATAATTCAACGGCTATTTCAGTTGAACTGGGGAGTGGCTTATTGATATGGATCGGCCATTGCCCCGTCTTTGCATTTTTCTATGAGATAGTTGGGAAGGATCAGAGCGGCTGAAGGATTCGATAGTTCGGCTCCCCATGGGTCCCAATTCTGCGAACACGTTTGATTGGTTCACTGGTTGACCAACACTGAAATAGTCTCGTCCTTTCGAGGATGTGCCATCAGAAAAACCAACCACCGTCTCTGGTGACGTCATGCGGTTCCAGAACCGCATGCCACAAGGACCTACGCAAAAACAAAAGAGGCCGAAGATTATCCGAACATATGGTGATTTCTTAAAATAGGGGACCCCCACAATGGATGATTTGGCGGCACTCCTATTTTGAGAAACTACCATATCCAAGAGTTTCCATGGCTAGATCTGGAGGGTCCACAGGTGCCACGAGTCACCATATCCAAACAAAAACGTCAGGGTGGGAGTGCAGGTAGCCATAGGTAGCCTAGTTCCTTGGCGACCAACAAACCCTCTGCACTCCTTGGGAAGTGCCTTCGACCCGCGTAGAGTTGACCGCGGGCGCCGTGGCACTGGTGGCCGATGCTACAGGGGCCTGCACTGCCGGTGACGTTCACGGGTTGGTTGGCCAAGGAGAATGGCTGGACAACTGCGATGCCTGTGATCAACTAGGAATGTGGTTGACCATTACAGATGCTTAGTCACAATTCATGATGTTTAATACGATTCTCAACTAGTACTTTGGTTGATCACTAAGAAGACACACCGTTAGATAATGGGTGATCGTGGTTCTAAACATGTAATTGGTACTGATCAGCTAGTGACTATCCTGATGTTTCAATAGTTTGTAATTACATGATCATGGTTGGAATACCAGGACAGATCGTCTTTCACGGTGCTTCATCTTGGTTGTTAAGTGTAGTCTGGTCATGGTCAGTGTTGAGATTCTTGTGGGAATAGGTATGATGATGGCTACTCATGGTTGACAAGTGTTGAAGTATGGTTCATCAATGACTTAGAATGGCGACATGATGTTACATGCTGGTTGAGAAACAGGTCACGGTGTTTAATGAACGTCAAGAGGGTGTCAAAATCAGAATCCTCAGGCAAAAGACCAAGAACGAAGGGATACTGAACTCAATAGAGTTCATATGAATTCGTAATATGGAGGATTCTTATGACTATGAACTCAATAATTTCTTCTGAACAGAACGAAAATATCATGAACGATAGCACCCCAGGAGCTCAACCCGCATAGTTCTTGGGCTTGAAGAGGGGTCATTGAACACCATCACGCGCAGAATAACCAAGTATTCGCACGAGCGGAACTTGTTTAGATTTTGGAACGAAGGGAATACTTTGTTTGACGGTACAAGAAAAAGGCAAAACAATTCTTGATGCTCCGACATGTGAATATTCGGGTTCAATACTAGTCTTTGACCCATCTCCACCGAACCTGACCCGTTGAAGAACTTACTTCGTTGTCGGCATATCGTCGACTCCCAAAGTCTACTCCCAAAGGCAAATCGTCTCCCAAAAATCGTCAAGACTTTCCGGCAAATCGTCAAGACTTTCCGGCAAATCATCAACCAATGGTGAATAGTAGCTGGTTAATGGTCAATTATCGTTCCCTTCCCTTCCAGTTACCTCTATAGTAGGTAACCAGCTGGTTTCTACCACAGCTTTTTAGGGTTGGCTACCTACTGTACACGTAAGTGGAAGGATAGGGGTTGTTAAGTAACAATAGTAGGGGATATCTGCTCCCAAAGGCTTTCCATTCACTTCGGGGCACCCATTCCTGGCCAACCGCCTCCAAAAGCGGCCGACTCACCGGGCGCGCCGCGGCGTGGGTTTTCGGGGCAGAAGGAGCTCCTGTGGGAGCGCCGCAGCGACAGGTTTCCGCGGGAGGAATCTACAGTGGCATGGGTGAAAATCGAACTCGAAAATCTATGGATGAATCCATTGGTGAAATCTACGGTGAAGGAAATCTAAGAGGAAAATCATACAGGTGGTTTTTGAGATTTTAAGAAAAAAGATTATCTATAGCAACGAAATCACAGTGTGAAATCGTAGTGGAATCTATTGGTGAAATCTGTGGTACTGAATCTACTAGTGCTGAAATCCTAGCGCCACTATGCATTGCTACCATCATTGTCAAGCTGAACACCAAAAGCTGCATTTCATCATCAATATGAACCAGTATTTTTGTCAACCATCAACCAACACCAATCTGTTTCCCATGAGGCAAAATGATTTACCAGGGTCAAAAATTATTTATGAATGGCGAACCATGGTTTTGACCATTGACCAGTTTGGGTCCCCAATGATTGTTGGTTCTTATATTCTACCATTCTCCATCAATAACCCTGATTCTCCATCACTCATTTTAATCAATCATTATTCCCCACCATGAGATCGACCAAAATAATCCACCACAATGATCATTAACCACTATTTTCAACCACTACTAACCATGATTCTAGCCATCATAGACAATGACGAACCACTATTAACCAATACTATGACCAAGTGTTATTAACCACCATTAATAAACCATTGATTAACCACTATTAATCAATACTATGACTAATTGTTATTAACCACCATGAAAAAACCATTCATTAACCACCATTGTTATTAACCAATACTATGACTAATTGTTGGTACTAACCACCATTACTAAACCATTCATTAACCACCATTGTTACTAACCAATACTATGACTAATTGTTGGCATTAACCACCATTCCTAAACCATTCATTAACCACCATTCTTATTAACCAATACTATGACTAATTGTTATTAACCACCATTAGTAAACCATTCATTAACCACCATTAACCAATACTATGACTAATTGTTATTAACCACCATTACTAAACCATTAATTAACCACTATTAACCAATACTATGACTAATTGTTATTAACCACCATGAATAAACCATTAACTAGCCACCATTGTTATTAACCACTCCTATGACCCATCCTTAATAATTCTTATCAGCAAACCATTATTAACCTCATTCACCACCATTAACTAACCACCATCATTATGACCGTTTTATCCACCATTACTAAACCATTGTTATTAACCACCATTCATACGCCAAGATCAGCAGCACCCACCATCGGCTCCTGGCACCGAATCGTTCAGCTCAGCCCAGTAATCCACCGAGTCGGCGCTCTGCGACCGGCTCCTGAAGCAGCTGATCGCCACCGGCGGCGGATCGAATGGTGCGCTTGAGAATGGTTCATGGTGCGAGTTATAACGGTTCGTAATGGTGGATAAATGGGTTATAAATGGGTTGATCATGGTTGATATATTGGTTGATAATGGTTATATATTGGTTGATAATGGGTTATAATGGGTTGATATATTGGTTATATATTGGTTGACGATCTATATGGGTTGTGTTGGTTGAGAATGGGTGGTATATTGGTTGATATATTGGTTGGTAATGGGTTATATAACTCATTGATCATGGTGGCTCGTAATGGTTGATATATTGGTTGATAATGGCTTATAATGGGTCGTAATGGTCTTTGATGGCTGGAATAATGTCTACAGAGTCTACAGTAATAAGAATGGTTGATGGTTGATCACGATAAGTGATGGAGGAACATGATTGTTGATGTCTCGTGATTCTTGATACAGTAATGATTAACCGATGCATGCCTATGGTTGGCGGTAACCTACTGTGATTGTTGATATAATTAATGATTGCTGATACTAGTTTACCAGTGGACAATGACTGCTTCATGATTGTTGACAATGATTACTCAATGGTTGATTATGCGTTGTGATGGTAAACCATGGTTATTGATGCTTGATGATGATTGACACTAATCCCAGGGGATCACAATGGATACCAATCACTTGTTGATGCTTGAGCAACTCAGCCCAAAACCTAAACAACTTTGCGAAACGTCCGCCAAGGTTGGGTGGAACACGATGTTCCAAGCCGGCACCTGCGGTCCCTGGTTTCCCTGGTCCGCCTGCAAAACCAAATCCTTGACTAAGACCAGAAGTTCTTCAGTCCCACGGTTCCGATTTCTGCCCTGCGAATCTGGGCCATAACAAACCGTGGGGGGTTCCAAACCGAAAAACATCAGCTGATACCAGCTGTGGCCATATACTTCTAAGCAGCTAATTCAGCTTAGAAACATCAGCTGATACCAGCTCTGGGTGAGGTTGGAGATACCATTTCTGATTGCAGCAACTTTTCCCGTGACCCGGCTTCACGTGCGCGACGCTCGTCCTCGCTGTCGAAGACTGCGGCAGGGCACCTGCTTTCGGGCATCCATAGATGAGTGAACACAGGTTAATTAAGGGTCAATGATAGGCATGTTAAGAACCAACAATAACTGTTAATGATGGTTCATACTTAAAACTGGTAGATCCATATTAACCAACCACCCGGGTTTGCCACTGATAGCTGGTGATTTACGATCGATTGCGGGGATTCATGTATCTACCATTACTGAAAGATCCGAAAACCATGCGAATTTGAACTGATGAACAGTGTCTGTATGAACCAATCCCATGGAAAAACAGATCCAAACAAAATAATTTTGACGGTATCAAAGGAATGTTCATTGGTGTTTCACGGTTTTCTCCCACAGTTGATGGCCAACACGCGGCATTGCTGACGTATGTTCAGTGCTGCCATGATTCGATTTTATTACAGCATCCTTGGTCAAACCCCTGAGGTTTCACTGAGTTCTGGTCTTGGGGCGATGCCACCGACACATTCCACACCTGCTAGGGCGCTGCCTTCTGCGCCACAGTTGGTGACCTTGCAACCAAATGCGTGGCCAGAAGCGAAGCATCCCATGGGCGTTCCAGCTGCTGATAGATCACCACCCACCCGTTTTACAAGAAATTGCGTTTTTTTTCAAACATGTTTTTTTTAGTGCGGGCAATATGTGCCACAAATGTAGTATACAAGAACCCGTTGCCTTTGTACTTTTTGCATTGTTATTTGCAATATTACATTACATTCAAACTCAGTGCCACTATCACAACACGATTTGGCCATACACGGAACCACAATGTTTTTCATGAAAAAAACGTGTTTCACTTTTCCAACAATTCCGCCATGAGTGTTCTCGTCATAAGCGAGTGGTTGCACCGTTCAAAAGGCTGATTGACGGACGGGCACACGCCGGTACAAAATAAATGATTTTCCATAGCGGGCCTTACGGTCTTGCTGCATGCTACTACATTGGGGGATCATCCAACATGATACAAAACAGGGTGTGAAAAAATATGGTGGACACTGAAAAAAAACAAGCAGGGCAGGGGTCGCTATGAGTGGGCCAATCTACGGCGCTTCCAATGAACCGAAAAAGCGAATGCCCAAAACTTTATTTGCGCCGGGGAAACCATGCTGCCAAACGAGCCGCCAGGACAGGTTTACTGCGCTCGTTCGCGCCCAAGTTCCATCATGTTTCTAAATTCTAATCAAAACCATAAAGCAACCATGGCCGCGATGGCTGTAGCAAGTGTGAGCAGAAAATGCTCAAGTTATTTGCTGTGATGACCCGGCTTACTTTCCCCATGTCCGTTTTTAGCCTGCACGTTGGTTGGCAACTGCGCATTGGCTCGGGCACATGCATCCTGCTGAGGACTGCTGCCCAACAAGCTGGCAGCGCGCGAAACTTCGCCTCTCCCTTTTCAACTGCTAGCGGCATGCCGGGCCTCCAGCCACGGGGAGTGCCATTTTTCTGTTTCAAGAATCGGCGAGACCAGTCCCCCAAGGCGCCCGCGGCATGCAGCCAGCTCTCGGTCAACGCTTGATATCACCCTCTTACTCGACTAAATTGGTTCGTCTTGAAATATGCAGCACGGTGCCAAATTGCGCATGGATCGCAATGCTACGGCATCCTTGCTCCGCGATGATTCTCGCGCACGAGTGGAAGACATCCCATGAGTGGCTGGGGCCGGCCTGGCAGTCGAGTGAGCCGACTCGTTGGTTGTCGATGATGTTGGTCCCTTGACTTCGGGCTCTGAAGTCGTTGAGCCCCTTGTTGGTGACAAGCAGTTTCAGCTTCTATGAGTTCCCGCGGAGACATCCTCACCCCATTAGTGGTTGCACCCCTACACAAGCTTTCACATGATAACGGTCCTGCATGATGGGGCAAGAACCATGGAACAACGGCTTCATTTCCTTTGAACTTGGTTCCATTCGCATTTTGTGACCATGGGCTGCTCGATGCTGATCCACATACGTCCCTCGGACTCATCATCGGCGTCAGTGTTTTGACAAGACTGTTCACTCATTGGAAAACACACCAGCTAGAAGTTTGTTGAAATAGGGAACCCCTAACAATGGGTGGTTTATTATTATCAACGGTTTGTAAACTGCATGATTTGGGGGCACCAGTGCTGCTATTTGAAAAACCATCTCGCGTCCTGCTTGTCGAACAATTGTCAGAACCCAAATGCTTCTTCCGATGAAGTCAGCAACTTGTCAATGGACATCACCAACACTGCAGGGGGATGAGCTTCAGCTGCCAGGTAGTGGTAAAATGGGATGCTGGTTGTTCATCCAACGATAAGCCTGAACCATCCATCCTGCGGTACAGCGTATCTTCCACACAAAATCTGCGTCGCTGTTGTTACTGTTGTTGTTGTTGTTGTTGTTGTTGTTGTTGTTGTTGTTGTTGTTGGTAGTGGTGGTGGTGGTGGTGGTGGTGGTGGTGGTGGTGGTGGTGGTGGTGGTGATCGTGGTGGTGGTGGTGGTGGTCGTCGTGGTGGTGGTGGTTCTTGTTGTTGGGTGTTTCGACACCCTCTGAAAGGCCTACAAAATACCAACCATTCACATCGTTGCTGTTTGATCAAGCACCATTGTTTGGAATCGCCGTTGGATTTTTCTTGTTCTTGTTTTTCGTTGTTATTGTTACTCCTCTAGTTAAATCACGTGTTCGCTAGTCAGCTGGCTAGTTAGCTACTGCGGGTTTTTTTGAGAGTGAAATCATCATCCTTTTGGCGTAGACATTAAAAGCCAGGCAGAGCTGTACGGAAGTTAAAACACTCGAAGCACCAATCAAATACCGCCATTTGTTTGGCTAACATCTTCTGCCATTCGACTGTTTCTATCATACTAATGTAGAGATATATATGTATATATATTCCCAATCTTCACCAATTCGGGGCGGGGAAAAATCACGTTCTATAGGTATAGAGCTGCAGACCCATTTTTGCGACAAAACTAAGCCCAAAACAAACACAACCCCCACCTTACAATTTGTACCCTGTATCATCCTCTAACGCTGTGGGTTCTGGCATACCAGTACTGTAGTCCACATCCTAAAAGTTAACAGAACAGGTACTGTTGGTGCGATAATGATCTACCAAAGCTTGCGATGATGTGGCAATGACGCATAATGTCATCAAAAATGTAGTTCATTGCTGCGACTGGAGGGGTATTATCCCCTGGTGTTGAGAATGCATAAGCGACAATTCCCGTTACTACCCATCCTTAAGTCATACATCACTACCCATGATGAACCATGATCAACCAACAGTAACCACTACCTATGCCGAGTCCAGCTCTGAGAATATCTCCCGAAGTCAGGGACTGTGAGCTCCCAAAAGCCTCCATGAATTGTGGCTGCATCTTCTATGAGCAGTTACCCTTCATGAGCCCTTTGTGACTATCTATAGCAGTTACTGTAGTGATCCGTGATGACTAGTGATTAAATACTTTTTCATCATGATCCATACCTGCTAGTCTCAAACAATGGTGGTTAGTCATGGTCAATCATCGTTCCGAATGGCTAGAGCTGATTCATGGATGAAAATGGCCGGCAATGGGTAATGATGCTTAGCAATGATTGAGGATGGTTAACACCAGGCTGTATCAACCCAACAAGGAGAGAAATGTCCCGGCAAAGTCATGATAGATCATCTTTGTTTATTTAAGTATATATATATATATATGCGTGTGTAATTACATATAACTATGAATGTTCATATGAAGCTAACAGTGACTCTGAAAAGTTGCGGTGTATCGTGGTTCTTGATGGTGACACAATACAAAACATGATTCTATCTATACACACACATTGGATATGTACTTGACAGATTAATTGGGTTGAGAATATCTCCGCCACCAAGAAGACATATACCATTTGCGCATGCGCAATATCGTTCCATTCCACGACTGGTTCAAGTGGTGATGGATTAAAGCAAAACACACAGGGCTGATGATCCTAAATGCCAGTAACTACTGGTGGTTGATGATGGTTGACGATGGTTGATGGTGGTTGATAATGGTTGATGATGGTTGAGAATGGCTGATGATGCTGATGAGGGTTGACGATGGTTAGTGATGGTTGACGATGGTTAGTGATGGTTGATGATAGTTCATAAGCACGGTCTATGATGGCTAACAAAGGTTACTAGTAGCGAATGACGGTTGATGACAGCGACTAATGGCAAATGGATCGTTGATGCTGGATAATATGGTTTGCAATGGTTGATCAATATTGATGATATGCGATACGGCCTCAATAACATTCCATTATGTTCAAAGAGTTTAAAACAACCGGTTGATTGCAAAGAATATGCGAGAA
Organism: Symbiodinium kawagutii; assembly: GCA_009767595.1. Classification (NCBI taxonomy): domain Eukaryota; class Dinophyceae; order Suessiales; family Symbiodiniaceae; genus Symbiodinium; species Symbiodinium kawagutii. The sequence goes on along the minus strand of VSDK01003885.1, from coordinate 136,762 downwards.
GCCAAAACAGAAGCAGCAACCTCAACCACGGTTCAACTGCGAGCAGTATCAAGGTTTCACCGGTCGATGAAAACAACTGATCTTTGAACTGGTCACAATCTTCAATTCGCAAAATTGCTGTCTGCTTGGCGGTTTCCCTCTGAAGCCGCCGTCCGTGAATCAATCTGAAATTTCCCAAACAATGATAAACAACTTCGCGAATTTCTCAGATGGAACCAACCATCCCAAGCATCCCAACCATCCCAACCGCCCCAACCATCCCAACCGTCCATGCTCGCAAGCATCCCAACCATCCCCTGCCTCATCGTTCTCCGGGGCTTCAGGAGGCTCCGGCAAATTGGACAGTGAAACTCAGCAGGACGAGCCCAACACTCTACCGCCATGAAGCAGGACTTGGCTCTTGTTAATGTCGGTTCATGATGGTTACCCTCCGGTAAACTAACCTGGCAATGGATTTTGACCATATTTTATAGTGAAACCCTGGGAAACCACCAATAAATGGTGGATTTTCCATTGCCCGGTTAGTTTACCAGAGGGTAACCATGGCTTCCGACTCTGATGGTGAATGATGATTTGTGACGGTCAATGATGATGAACGAAGATTAATGATGGTTCAAGCCTAGGTGACACTATTGGCAATGCCTGTTAATCATCAGCAGCCACTCTTGACCATCGTTATGAACCATCATGAAAAACTAAGCATGATTCACCACGCTTACCAACCATCATTCCCCGCTGCTTGCCATTATAAACCGCTGTGAACCATCATCAACCGCTGTCAACTATCAGTAACCATTGCAAACATCATTAATTAGTCATCATTAGCCCTTATCAACTTATTCAACACTACAAACCCTTACTAACTGATGCTTATCAATCATCACTGGTTGGTGATCTCAGCCCCTATGAAAAACATGCTTGTCAACCAACCACTTGTTCACAATTATATACTACGAAAAAAAATGTCAATCAAACCACCAACCAGCTGTTTAACCACTATTGTTGCTTATTATCCTCTATTATTAACCATTATCAATGGTTATAGTCCCTATGAAGCCGTATAAAACCACCAACTGTCACCACCAACTGTCATCACCCTGTTCCATCTTGATGTCAATCAAACCACCAACTGTTATTAACTACTATCAATGGGTATCGACCATGTAGATCATCAAGCCTTATCTACACCGCTGTCATCACCCTCTGAGCCCAGCGACTGCTGGACTCCACTTCGGGATCCTTGGGAAGGTCAGGGCTGCGAGCTCGACTCCTGGACAGCCACAACAAGGAGGTTCCTGGTGGTTGGGTCCGGCCCCTGGCGCACGTGGAAGTTATACTAAGGTGAGGTACCCCCTGAGTGAACCGAGGTTTTCCGTGATGAATCCGTGATTCCGCTGTTCTGCGAAATTGACATTCTGCGCTTTTGAACGGAATACCACCCTTAGTGAAACTGAGTGATTGCCCTAGTAAACCCCAAGTAAAAATGCTTACGCTTCGTAAACCTTAGTGACCATGGTAATATTCTTCGGCACGAAGTTGCTGGTCAATGAGCAAAATACACTGTTTGAGACAGAGCCAGTAAGAAACTCTCATACAAATAATTACTGGATAATGATTGGGAAAGAGCTAGTATAGTATTTTTTGCTGGTTGTTTTTGGCTACTGAATAATGATTTGCACATAAAACAGCAAACAAGCCAGAGTGTTTTTAATACATTTGACTAGCATCATTTTGGTCCTCGCTACGACCTTTCTGTCATGAATTTTGGCTACAAGAAAATTATTAGTGATTACGGTAAGAATGATGTCAGTCGTGAAGATTCCTAAAGGTTGATGGTGGTCAATCAAGATTGGAGAAGTTGGAGGGATGAGCAGCTGTTGGCAATTTGATGGATATGCCTGGAATAACAGTTTCTGGTTAAGCAAATGTTTAGCATAGGTATATTCACCAGTTTATCCTGTGAAGCGTGATGTTGTATCGTCTGACCTGTGAATAACAGTTTATCGATATGCCTAGAATAACCGTTTTGGATATCATCTTGTTCAGGTGAAATCCTGGATATTTTGCTGGCGAGGATGCCATATAAAATACCTGTGAATAACAGTTCGATTCGCCAGTTTGTTTTTGATTCTTCGATCATCTTCGCCAACCAATTTCGGTGGGGGCACCCACACATCGAGGCTGAGGCCAAGCCAAGGGTTGACACAAACCGCCCAAAAACGAGGTGGCCCATGGTGCAGGCATTGAAGTATTGGCAGCAGCCCATTGGCAAATGGTGCCTGGGAACTCCATCATCGCCCGCGCGATATCCCGGCATAACCACGTCAGAACAGTGGGATTCCATTGGTATGCTGGAATTCTCCCACGGTTATGCCATGAAATCCCACTGTTATGCTGGATAAACCACTGTCATTGTTCCTTTGGGACGCAGAGAATCCCTTGCCTGCCATAACCCCCATGGGATTTGGTACGTTGATTCGCACCCAGCTCCATTCGACTGCTTTTTTGAGACCCAACAAGATGCTTCACAGCTGCACCGTCCATGGAACTTTGGCATTGCACTTGTTGCACAGTGCAACATATGGTGGTTAGTCATCATGGGTTATAATGGTAGATAAGAGGGATCAATAAGGGATAATTAATCACCAACAAGAATGGTTAACCACGTACTACATAGGGGAGTTCTTCAAACTAGGGGTGCCCTAAAAAGGTTTGGTTTATTTCTATCAATGATTCCTATTGGATGATTTGGGGGTACCTCTGAGAAACACCCCCATATGGCTTTGTCCATGCCCCTGTCAAGCCTAGCCGCGAGTGGCTTCCCCGTAAAATGAATGGTCATTTGGCAGTGGGTCAAAACCCTGTACCCTTGGTTCCTCTTTCATAAACCATTGTTTTCCCTATGAAACTGTTGGTGAACTTATCCCCCACTATTGGTTGGTTAAGAGCTTGACCCAGCTCGCTATGTCATCATTGCGTGGTGCCTGCGCCAGGCTATCTGTCTTAAGAATACTTGGCTGTGGGTAAATATTAACCATTAGTAATAACCAACAATAATAGGGAAAACAATGGTTAATGATAGGAGAACCAGGTGTACAGGGTTTTGACCCACTGCCATAGTGATTGGCGACATAGTATCTATTATTCAGCACATTTTCTTCATCAATAACTCAAACAGGCTTTCCAATTCTGGCCTATTCCTGGGCTTACAACCAACAAGCCACGAACACTATTGTAGAACATCAACAACCAGTAAATGCCAACCTAACAGATGCAAAACGTGGTTGGATGCTGCATGTGGTCAGAACATGATGGCACCATGCTTCCCTGCACACTGAAAAAGCAACACCTGAGAACAACTGGGCCCCTGAAAGATGATTTTCTTCCACAAACAAGGATTCTTGGTGTGCCATGCGCATTTCCAGGGATGTCTTTTGTGAGAATGATTTACTATTGAAGCATGAAAGTTGATAGATGACCAATGACAATCATTCATAACCACCACAAAACGTTTTGCACATTTTTTTCAGATCTTGTTCAAACTTTGATGCTCCATCGCTTTTCACCTCAGGGTCTCTCAATCGCTGCCTGTTGGCACGTGTTGGGGTATTCACTCGTCGTATTCTTGCAGTTGTCAACAGCCAATAACCATGGTTTTGGGCTACGTGGGCTTCGCAATTTATGCAGGGATCACAGACACCTGCAGTGCTGATGAGTTAAGCTGAGGAAGAAAAATCACCAGCCCACCGGACCCATACGTGTCAAGTGGGCCCTAAACTGTGAGAAATCTGCAGGTGCAGCTGCAATGCCAAACATGTTCCATAGGCGCCGCGGGCGCTGGCCAGCATCGAAAGCTGGAGTCAGCGGTAGTATGTCCACCCGGACTTGGGCGAGCCGCTGTTGAATACCCAGACTTCGATCTTGAGCAGTGGACCCAGCTGAAAGCCTACCAGAGCAACTGATCTTTGATGCAAAATCATCGGGTCTCTGTGTGTGTGCCCTAGGTACTCTGATTTCGATCCATAACGTAGCCAGAGACATCATGGTTCAATCTTTTTCTGCCGGTAGAACTCTTGCGCAGCTTTGGTGGCCGTGCCATCTGCCACTGATGAGCCTTGCGAGTAGCGACTGCTTTGTCAAAAGCACCTATTCGGTGTGCAGTGTTACTCCTGGTGTTTGTGTTCTCGTTCTTGTTGTTGTTGCTCTTGTTGACGTTCTTGTCCATGAAATTTACAGCTGGTTAGCTAGGAATGTTGCTCACAGCGATTAGCTACTTGCTATTTTTAGCAAATTTGCTGACGTTGTCAATCCAATATTAATCACATAGTCAAGTAGCAAATTAACTAACATTGTTGTTAATATTTTTGCTGTCCTTGTCAAATTCATCACAGACCATGGACATCTGACCACTGGCACGCCCAATTCCCACACAACTGGACACATCCTCACCAGGAAGCGGCGAGACGCGGAGGGCCCCGCGACCCTGTCGGGATCCTTGCTTTGAAGGAGCATCTAGCTACGGGAGAACGACTGGACAATGCTTCTGCCAAGGATTTTCGGGGCTCACATGGAAGTTTGGGTCGACTCACCTGCAAGTTGGTCATGGCTCCACCACCATTCATACCTTGATCAGTCAAGGGTGGCCGATGGCTCCCCAGCCAAAGGTTCCAGGGGAGGATGCTCTTCAGAGTGTCCCAAAGGCACATCAGTAACAGCTTCATATTCCCGGCACTATTATCATCTATGTTGGGACATGTAAACTTGGGAGTTTAGCCACCCTAAATAGCGACCAACCCGGAATTCTTATACCATCATTGAACAATATTAACCATGATTAAGAAGCTTACTACCCTGCCTATATCTACCAATCTTGTCGCTTATGATACTTATTAACGAGATTGGTAGATATCTATCTATCTACCTTATCTATACTTATTATCTAACGACTGGTTGCTTATGATCTCTCCATGGAATCATTTTCTTGACCAGTCGTTATCAAAAATTGGATTTGACCGGTCAGGGCTCGGCCAGATTTCACTGGCGAGCTTGGCTGCCTGCGCCAGCCGCACAGCTTCTCACTCATCGTAAGAGTTCTGCAAAATCCTGGGGCAGAGCTGTGCGGCTGAGGATCATGCGGCTGAGGATCATGCGGCTGAGGATCATGCGGCTGAACAATGATGAATGGTTGAAAATGCTCAATGCTGAAGTGATTGATCAATGATGGTCGCTTGCATGTGCATCCCTACTTAGGAACTGCTAACTAGCCATGATTATGGAGGCTACAAGCCGTGCAACTGACCATAGTTGTATCCCCAGCTGCACATCCAAGCAACTGGCGGTTCCCGTTGAGTCTGTTTGTATAGTGGTTCAAGATGTGTGAAATCGGTCAATCATGATTTGTGAGTTGATAGTTGCTCATTTTGCCATATGTAGATATGTGTATATATGTACATATTTAGTGGGTTGTGTACAGTATATTCAGCATATCTATTCGCATGTTTCGGCACATGGAAAGACATCTATCTATCAATAGATTCACACAAGATATATGCATTGACTGTAATCATCAACTTAATTGTGTGACTCCATTGTAGTCGAGATGCATTAACCCAGCTGTTAACACTGATTCATACATCAACTTTCTTAACTACAACCGACAACCCTGCAGGGGCTTCTACAAAATAATACACTGCAATCAACCAGATTCCTTTCATGCAGAACACCCTCCTCTCGCTCAGAGCGAAGTTACACCAGGGTAGAGTTTGTCTTCATGGACGGAATTTGTGTATTTCACATTGCTCCGGCTCCACATAGGCCTGGAATTACAAACAAACATCGGTGCAAATATACATCTTCATCAACTACGGCGACCCATGTCAAATATGTATCCCTTTGTAAATCCCTTTGTCAACCTGCAAATTGCTACATGTGTAACGGCATATTTACATCCATGGTGCTGACGGATCTGGGACCTGCACAATTTTTCGCGGCAAGGGAAGGTGCTCCCAACGGCCATGGCCGTCCCAGTGGTTCACCACTTGTGGTGGCTGGCAGCTTTTTCGGAGTTTCAGTCGTCGTCGGTTTTTTTTGCCTGATTTGTTTCACAACAATCCTGGCTTTTGAACGGCTCCATGTTTTTGGCCCTGCTCAGGCATCTCACTTTCGAATCACGACTTTATAGTCAGAGATCGCTAGTGGGTTTCACTACCATATCTCTGTATCCCACCATCTGGTTGGTTGTTACTTGCATGTAAGGTCTGTATACTGGTAAGTATTCTCTACTGCTGGCTGTAAGTTCAAACGAATGTGACATTTCTTCTTGGGATGGGATCAGGGAAACAGACCATGGCACCCCGCGAGTCTTTCAGAACCCCCTGAAATTTGCAGATCCACAGGTGGTTCTGCAACATCTTACAGTTCAGGGGCCGGGGATTGGTTCCGCCACCCAGATATGCAAACCCTAGACCCCCAGCCCGCTGCAGCTACAAGGAACCGATGCTGAACACAACCTGAGCGAGCCACGTTTCGCGCGGTGCTCCAGAAGCAATGTTGAGGGGTCTGATTCAAACGCAACTCGCTAAAGTATACACCACTATGTCGGTGGTTTCTCTTTCTGAATTGACGCTTCTCATCTCGCCAAAATCGGAAACTGCCTAGGTTTTCTGAGAAGGTTAATTGTGGCAAGATTATCAGAGTTTTAAGTCAAAAGCCGCTGAAAACCACTTTCGTTCAAAAGGGGACCCTCTGCCCTGCATTATTTCAGGTTGGCTGCACATCCAGCGTTTCACAAACCTTCAGCGTTGCCAGAACTCAAAAAAATATCCGCAAAGCAAAAGAAGACCCCTGCCTCCGTGCAGAACACTCTGGTTTTCTGACAATCTGTCGTATTGATTCACCATCAACGGGCATGATCAACCATCAATTCACTACTGTTAACCCCTACTTAACCATTCATCAACAAATAATCATGAATCAACTTACCATTGATCATTCACTAACCATTGAGTCTGCCACAGTCATAACCCTGCGAATGTCAGCCCTAAACAATCTGTGCCAACCAAACCTACCCACTACTAATACCTAATAGTCATTAATTTCCCTATTACTAACCATTGATAATCCACTAGTCACTGATTTTCATCATTTATTAGCCATGATTAAACCATTATTTCACCATGATTTAAGCATCACTAAGCATCATCCACCACCATGGCGCCCTGCCAGCACCTGTGGCAAGGCACGCAGCTGCTCCTTCATCCGACTGAGATTGGCCAAGGCGGTTGCCATCACGGCCATATCCTTGGCACAACCAAGCGCCGCCTCCGGGGTGCATGGGAAGTGACAAGCATCAACCAGCGCCTATCCTTGGCACCACGCATGAACCATCATACGCCGTTCAGTTGAAATGATTAATGATGGTTTGTGATTAATGTCAAGAAATGCATTAATCATTGTTTATAAACCGATCAGTTTCTCAACATTAATCACTATTAACATTTCTTATGACACTGTAAGCTATTTGAAAAAACATCACAAACCATCATAAACTGGTCAGTTTCTGGGCGGCCAGCTCACTGACCATCATCATGATAAATTTAACATCTTCTAAGCATCATTCACCATCATCATCAACAACCATGGACTTGCTGCCGCCTCAAAACCCCAAAAAAAAAGACCTTGAGAAGGGCTAAACCATGGACGTTCTGTCCCCCTTTAAACCCCCAAAAAAGATCCATCGTTCTCAAGTTCTCACCCCTCAAAACCCCCAGCCGAAAACCCCCGGTTCTCAAGGACTCACCAACGACCAGCTGCGTCTTCCCTCAAGGAGTTGGTGTCCCGGTCGTTTTCCTCACCGAAGATCCTGATCAAGTCCTCGCGACCCGGGTCAAGCTGCGCAGCAGCGATCCGAGGTTCGCTATGATTTGGCTATGGGCCTATGGGTCAATAATAACCAACCACTAATAGGGGATACTGACCAACAAGAAGAAGGGAAACAATGGTTAATGATAGGGGAACCAGGGTTTTGACCCACAGCCATTTACCAATGGTCGCTATCCATTGGTAATTTGGTAATGGGGTAACTATCGAATTGGTATTGAATCGGCAAATTACCAGTACTTTGATTTTCTACACTTCTGTACTGTGATTTTGATCCATCCGTAAACTGATAAAGATCTACCATCCATATAGTTGGTGATTTGATCCATTGGTAAATCAGCGAAAATGGTCATAGCCATAGCTGGGATCAAATCACCGACTTACTTCTTGGTGATTGAAAGGTTGGTACATAACTGGATAATTACTCAATAGGTGACAAAATCGTGGCTGATAACCTAAGATTCAAGAGGGTACAGGATGTGACCACTCATGGATATAACAGCGAATCATGAAGCAACATCTACATAGTTGTCGTTATCACCTATGATCGACCATTTTTGGCCAGTGCAAATCAGTATTGACCATTGTCAACCAGTACAGTCCAATAGCCACCATCACAACCTGACATAAGACATTATCAACCATTATGTATAAGCCAAGAGTGAGCATCACAAACTGATACGAACATTATATACTTACCCTCGGTAATCGCTATTGACCAGCCATTTGACCCCTATCGACCATCCTGGACCACTACAACCACTCCCGGATCTGTCGTTGGTGCATGGTATAGCGCCTTGCAGCCATCCAAGGGCTCTATCCGCATGGGCTTGGCAATGCAACACTGTTGGCATGTTCAACAAGCGATAGGAAACAACAGGGACAACAAGGACAACAACAACAACAACAACAACAACAACAACAACAACAACAACAGCAATGACCCGCTGCCAAATACTGGCATCGCCACAAAAACAAGCAGCGGTCTCGCTAGACGAATCCACCAATGGTGAAAAACTGTGGTCAAATGATGGTTAAGGATGGGCCAAGAAATGCTTCACATGGCTAATATCCTGGTGAACAATGGTCAACACATGTTTTACCAGTCCTAGCTTTGGTTGATATGCTTGATACTGATACCGTGGTTTATGTGTGTGTGTGCCTTACTACTGTACCGTGCTTGAGAATGGTCAAGATCGCTAATTAATACCGATGACACTGGTCGGGAAGAGCAACCAAGAAAACCCAAAACAAAGTACAGATCAACCATCTTATCAGTACATACGCCTGCATGCATGCATGTATGTATATACATCTATGTGTGTATGTGGATCAGCGACATCAAAAATCACCAAACTGAGCCTTGCTATCGAACAAGAGCTTGATGGCAGCGCTGCTATGCTGAATCTGATTCATCATGACGTAGATCACCCAACTGCCATGTTGGATCACCAGGATTAAGGTGGATGGCGATGCGAAGTACGCTGACAGCCAGCCGCCGATCTCTGCAACATGACGCGATGCCAAACTTAAAAGAGCTCAGCGATTTTCATGCAGTACCAGTACTGGCTGCTTAACCTTGAAATTTTGACTTCCTCGAACTACAAAGTATATTCTGCTTGGATTATAGTAGCTCTTTCATGGATGAATAGTGTCTATCAGCAGCTCCTCTATGGCTAGTCTGAAGCGAAGGGGCCCTAGACTACCTCATTCTGCCAGCTGCTTGCGCCGGTCCTTGGAAACAAACTCCGCCTCAGCCTGTTGGTCCTCCTCTTCGTACGTCATGTAGACATCCTTATCACCTGAGGTCCACCGGTGTCCTAGTTGGTGGTGTCAACCATGGATCTTCATCGTGCTCAAATGTGCTTGGGATGGGATCATCAATGATTCAGTAGTGGAAAGTCATGGCTGATCGGTGGCTAGGAGGTCTTTCAGCCGGAGAAGCCAGTTCGGATGGCACAGAATCCCCCAGCAGGAGAGACCAGTGCCCCAATCGCCATGTTCCACCATGGTCAAGCGCAACCACTGACCATCACCACCGTTGGTCGGCATCCACCAACCCCCCGTGAACTGTGGGGTAATCCTTCGGGCACCAAGCCGATTAGAACAAATGACCACGCTGATCCCCCCATCGATTGATGAGGTGCATAATGAATGATGAACCGAAAGTCAACTCATTGAAAACCATCTGATGGCTTAGTGACTCATGTTAACCAACTGATAACCAACTAATGTTAAGTAATTGAACTACTTGAACGTTAACCAACTGATCACCGACTAATAAGCAACGACGTACAAGTAATTCGTTAAGCAAACAACCTACGTACATGACGAAGGCACATGTTGAGCATCTTGTGTGTGTTACAGCCGTTGCTGTTGTTGCTTTTTTGTTGTTGACTATTTGTTGATGTTCTATAAATGAAAACATCAATAAATAGTCAAACAACTAATATTTATTGATGCTATTGATGTTTCAAATACCCTAGATGCTATGAAAATGACGGGTATTTGATTTGGGATACCCAGATGGTCTATGAACCACTTGAAAGTCAAAACAGCAACAAAATTATCCAACAAAAACCCCATGAGGTTGGAACTCCATGGATGGCCCTGATGCGTTTGGCCCTGATGCTTTCATCATCTTTCATCTGGAAACATCCGCAGGATTTCTAGGAAACTTCAGCATTTTCAACGCCAAGGGGCTCAGAGCGGGAAATTTCTGTGCTGTCCTGAGCTGAACTTTCCCAGCTTGGCTTTCAGGGGTACCGGGGACCCATGGCTGAATATAACCATCGACAGCAGTAGCTTGATATCAGGCTGATCCCAAAGTATCCCAAAGCCCTGGCTAGTATTGAACCCATCCCAACAATCCGTTGGTGATGCTGAAACCAGCTGAACCAGCAATGAGCTTCTCCCCATGGCACAATCAATCGACTACATGACTGATCGAAACGTCGCTATCGATGAGCAATGATAGTTTATAACATCCAATTGTTGGTTGATGTGATGATGACCCATGATGCGTAACGATAAGTACTGGAATGGCTGATAGTCCGTATGGATGAGAATGGTCTACACAAGTGCTTCAGAACTAACCCCAAACCCCAAAAAAATATGAGCTATGGCCACCAACAAGCTATGCTGGGTACGACCAGCTATCTATCGGTCAACTTCGCCAGTCATCCAAGGCATTCCTCGGAAACTGTGTCCACCTGCTCCTTGGTCCCAGGACGCACCCAGATCTACGATGCGATCCGGGCTTCGAATGCCTGAAGATGCCAATCAGCTTGCTTCCCACATCCATCTTCCTGAAGCGCCAGTGGTTAGAATGTGTTCATGAAAACGCAGGACATGTAAACAGAGGGACTACTTGGATGATGATCCCATGGCTGGTAGCTGGTTAGTGAGCATATAGTCTGCTAGCAATTTTGATAAATTGATATTGTGGTACGTTTCCGAAAGAAATGATTTCATAACACGCAGGATCTTTTGGGTACCAACTACCAACCGTCCGAAATTGTGATCATCTGCAGGGTTGGGACTGCAGGGTTGGGAAAGCAGCATCGGGGGTGCCAACTATGTCCACCCCTTTTACACAAGGTATATTGAAATAACATCGACGGCTATTTTCCCTATCATAAATCAGTTCGTTGTACTTGCTAATTTCACATCGTCAATAATGGTATGCAATTGACAATTATCATACAACCAACTGTTAGTTGCCATTTTCCTTCCTTGTATTTAGCAAATGGCAGTGGGTCAGTTCACCCTTAGTCTCCCTGGTTCCCCATCATTAACCAGCACGTTTTCCCACTATTCTTGTTGGTTAATATGCCCCATAATTGTTGTTTAACCATTATTGCTGGTGATTTTCCCCTATTACTCCCTTTCTTAACCATTCTAAGTCCTTATAAAACCAATTAAACAGAGATGTTATTGGTTGGTTAATATTGACCCATATCCATATCTAGCTGGTATATATCCCCTATAATTGTTGGTTATCATCCCCTATTCTTAACCAGCTATTGTTGGTTGGTTAACGGCTTGACCCAGCTCGCCACTTATCGTTTCGCATCACCACCGGAAGAACTCTGTGCGCCATGTGGAGCGCAGCTCGTGAGCACGAAACGTCGCGGTTTCAGCGCACGCGGCCAGGGCTCTTCAGCACCGTCCGTTGCGCTGACTGCCTGACACAGTGCCAGCGCGGGCATGTGAAGAATACAGCCGTTGGTTCACAGTTGATCATTATTGGCTATGAACAATAAATTGTTCATAGCACCATTGGTCATTCATAATGATAATATGATTCATAGTAATGATGATCAACTACTAATAGTTGATCATAACTGTTCGTTATTAGCATGTATTCATCTATGTGGGCACAAACAGTTACCTATTGCGCTCACATGAATTAACTATTAAGATCTATGAACCACTAGTTTGTAATGGCCAATAGAATAGAAGTTAATAGCAATGGTCAACAATGGATGATACTGGTTGATGATGAGGATAATGGTCGAGAATGGTTTACGCTGGTTGCTTGTGGTGACTAATGATTCATGGTCAATAGTGGCAGGTAAGAACCAGCCAATGATCAACCATGAACCAGCTAATGCTTCATGGCAGCCAATCCTGGTATTGGGGCAACCCGGCCGACCCGCCAATGACAGGCCCTCATGACAGGCTGAGCCATGGCTGACTCACTCGACAGTGGTCCAAGACTATGCTTACAAGAGGGAGCCACATGGCAGAGAAGAAAGCCACAACCTAGAGATACCATTACTAACCATCCTTCGCTAGTATCAACCAGCACAAGCCAGCTGTTTCTCCAGTGAGAACCGCAGCCATAACCACCTGGGGAGGAACCATCAGTCAGAAAGGGAGGCTTCGACAGAACACACATCTGCCCTGGCCCCGGCCCTTGGGGGCGGCCTGAAGAGAGTGCTTGATTGCCTCAGTCTTTTGGCTGGTCAGGTGTCCTACCAGGGAACCAGAGATCCATATCTGAACACAAGAGATGGAACTTAATGAGCTGTTCGGCAGCTGTGCATGCATCCATGCATTATTTGTGAGTGTAGTTGTATATGTGGACGGAAAAGCATGAATCTTCTACACCCGAGACAACTGGGGGTTCTCAACTGATATGATTGCAAGAATTGCGGAAACGGAAAAGAAATCCGTTGAGATACTGAAAGATACTGCAGTAGAGATCAAAAATGTGAAAAATGCATGAGAAGGATTGAAAAGAACAACAGATTCTCCAGAAATAGATAGAAAGCATATTTGACATGTTGGTTGGGTCATCACCTGCAGACATCGCTTAGATCAGTTCAGGAATCGCATCTTCGCAATGGTCTCACCACTCAAGTTACGATCGTTTATGCCCTATGGATGTTTCTAGGGACAGGAGAAGGCTCCAGGGCCACTCGTAACTGAATCATGGGGATAACAACCAGAAATGGCTTACAACCGTGAACGGTGATGTATATCACCGCGCTTGGAATATCCAAGTAATCGTGTGGAATAACGTGAAACATGACGCCAGCATGGACCTCAACTCATATGGGTCACGTCCCACACATCTTCGTCATCTCAAGTCACGCAGGTGTTCACAGGGAGCTACGAAGTCCTCTCAACCATGAATCCAATGATTCCATGGCAAGATCATTGAACAATATTGAACATGATCAGGCGTTCTCAACCATGACAACCCCTATAAACCAATATCAACCTATGTACCTAGTCATTCTCTTTGTCAATTTGGGATGTCATAGCAGGGTGTTCATCTTTACCCCACGTTGCCCCAGTGCAAGGAGGATCAATCTGCTGAGATGAGTAGCAACCACACCATCAGCATGGTGAATAATCTCAGTATGGTCAATGTCGATCACTGTTGTTCTAAAGTGGTGAACGATGGCGATCATGCAATCGAATCAAATCATATTGTGGTTGAGAGTATGTAAAGGCTTAAGTATTTCTGGCTTCCAACGGTTGATGATTTGATTATTCCGCTGAACCAAACACTAGTCATGAACCACCAGCGTTGGCACACTCAACGCTTGACCCCAGGCGCATCAACTTGTACAAGGACTCCTGGAGACGCAGTTGGACACTCAAGATCTGCTCAGGAGACCATAGCAGCAATAGGCAAACAAGATTTGTTGGATATGGTAGCTATCATTACAATGATACAATCGTAGGCAAACAAATCGGGATATAGGCCAACAATAGTAGCAACAGGACAAGAATCAGGATACGAAATGACAAGAACCGTTGGCATTATACGGATGTTGCCTGGGTATGAAATCCTCAACGATCTGATCCGGCTGCGTTCACGCAGCTTGAGGAAGCGATGCCTATCCAACTTCCAAGTGGAGCATCTGATTCCCCACGCTGGTTTCAGTTCCTGCAGCACCATGATGATAATCAATGTCAATCAGTGTTTGTGATGATAATTGGCTAATTATAAATCATGGTTTATCTACTTTATCATACTTAGTTCGAGGTTCACGATGATGAATACTATGGTTTAAACCATGATAAATTTACAATCACAATGTCCATATATACTGGATCTATACTTGACCCATATCAATCTGTATCAACCAACTTGGACTTCTGCTCCCAAACTGAAGTGCTCCCAAATTACTCCTGCAACACCAGGAAGTAGCTGCAGAGCTGCCTTCCCCTGATCTCAGAATTGACCCTGGAGTGGCTAACGACCAGGTCAGCACCGAGATGAACCTATTAGGTGGGGAGGAATGGTATAGACATGTTGGATTGGTATCATGAACAGGTAACCCATGGTAACCCATGGTGGTTCCAGAACGGCATAACAAACTACCGCCTCCACCTGTGGCTGCTATCTTTGCAGTCGCGCATTCCCAGAGCCTCGCGCATCTTGACCAACAGTCTCTCAGCCAAGCGCAATAACTGTTTTGCTCCCACCGATGCAGCTACTCAAATGACATGAAACTTACCTTGTTGATATGTGGTCACAACTCTTGATATGGGTCCACCAAAACAGAGATAGCATGGTTCAAAGCTACCCTGCAGATGAACAATTACAAAATCACCAGAATCAACATTACTTACGCAGCGATAAGCAGCTTAATAGAATTAACAGCTAATTAACCATGCTAACTCTTAAGAGAAGAGCAAGCATCAGCAGCTTGTAAGCAGCTTACCAGTATTAGAAGCCATGTAACCAGCTTAGAAGCCATGTAACCAGCCATGATACGCAGCTCATAAGCAGCTTCCCATAGCCACATAACCAGCTTAGAAGCCATGAAACTTACGGCCCCCGCTGCACGCGGGGTCCTTCTTGGGGCCGTTGACCTCGCCCCCCGTCACAGCGTGCTCCATGGCTGAGAGCGTGGCCACCATGTGCTCCTAGGGGCCACGGGGTCACAACCAACGTCATCAACCATCACGTGTCGCATCATCTGAAGGAGCATCGGTTGCTGATGGTTGCTGATGGTTGCTGATTTACAAGCAGTAGTGATGGCTGAAGGGTCGCTGGCTAATCAATGTGAATAGAACTTCAGTAAACGACGGCCAGTTGCAACTGTTCTTCATCATCCTCGATTTGTAAACAGATGTGGAAACAGCTTCAAAAATCTGCGAGCAAGTGGTAGCTTGTCAACGGCTCATACGGCTGGGGATAATGAGCAACAATAGGGAGATATATGGGGACAGCTCATAATGACAAGCAACAATGGGGGATATACCAAGTATGTGGCCATGGGGATCTACGGGGGTGAACCCATCCCATCAGCTGAACTTGTTTGGTCGTTTATGGGAGCAGCCAGGCGTACACGCGCCACCCACAGCCGTATGGGTGAAGAATGGTTGACGAAGGTGAAGAATGCCACGGGGTAATAGCAATGATTGTTCATGTTAGTGACGCCTGCTCATGATGAATGAACAATGGGGGTTCATAAACCCTTGACGAATGGTTCGTAGTTGTGAACAATGACTGGCTGTTGACACTGATTGACGGTGTGAACATACATTTAAAGATAGCCAGGGCCAGGTTTAGGTTACCCAGGCAACAAGGAAATGATATCGTCTACAGTGCTCAATCATGTTTCAAATTTTGTTTAATGATGATTGATGATGGTCTGTACTTTGAACGATGGTTGATATTGGTTGCTAAATAGTTCACGGTGGCTAGCCCTGCATCATTGTTGAAGCTGGTTCAGAATGGTCAACAAGAACAGCGAATGGTTTTGGACAATGATTCAGAATGGTTGATAATGGTTTGCAATGTTGACTCAAAATGGAGAAGAATAATCATAGTAAACTGCAGCGACTGCTGCTTGTAGTGACGAATGATGGTTGTTAGCAATGGGTGGCAACTGTTACTTGCGATGCTTCATGACGGCCAGGAATTATGAATAAGGTTGATACTGGAACATAATTTTTGACACCGATGATTCATGATGGCTAATCAGATTTACAACAGGTGGAAATGATTGTCAGTGGTTGACGGGGGCTGATAAACCTTTCTCCCGATGTTCGAAAATATTTCAGGCCACATGTGGATGGCATCGGGAACCATGTATCTTTGGCATTGTTTGTGGCTTGTTCCTGGGCCAATATCTCATCCTTCACTATTGGCTCAAGGTCAAGGCTACAAACAATATCTTGGCATCATGGTATGCCAACGATACCTCCTCGCTCACCGAAAGGACATGAATCACCTCAAAAATCCCTGCTGATAGCCAAGATCATCCAAGATCAATCTACTGCTTGGTGGTTGAACCTGGTTGAACCTGGTTGAACCTGCTTGAACCTGCTTGAACCAGGTTTTCCCCAGCATGAGAAAGATCTGTCAACTGGTCATAGTCTTAGCCCCTGGTCTTGGCTACATAGCTTCATGGCCTTGGAGCTACACCTGGGCAACAGCGTCAGCTGAGTGGCTGTATCGCTCACCACCGATTCGAACAAGCTCACCTTCCAGGGCCTGGGAGGTGACCGAAACGCCACGCCACTCGGTGGCTGGCCCAGCGGTTCATGATGGTACCACCCACCAGGCTTACCATGACATGCCATGATTAGTGGTTGATAATGCTTGGATATACCATGATTAGTGGTTAATGCTTGAGTCATAATGGTGAATGATGGTGAATGATGATCACTTGGATGTCCATCCCCACGTAGAAAGGGGTAGGAACCATGGCTGTAGGGTTGGTAGATACAACAATCGCTTGTGCGGATACCAAGAAATCAAAGTGGGGGGTAGTAGCCTCACAGGGGTATAACCAACAGTGCCAGGAACAGGGATATCAAAAGGATCAGTGACAGGGAATTCAATCCAGTGACAAGTATCAACAGTATCAGATATCAGTGTATAAGAGAAAATATCACTAGCAATCAGAGGGATAGAATCTGCAGTAAAAGGAATATAACCATTTTGCAGAGGGATGTAAGCAGCAGTCAAACAGATGCAAGCAGCAAGAAGAAGGACATGGCCCACAACAATACGAGAAACATCAGCGCCCATCAGCAGGATGTATTGAACAACAAGAGAAATACTCGACTGTGGGTCAAAACCCTGTACCCCTAGTGAAGCTTCCCCAATTGACCAGTGTTCTTCCATCCACTTGTGGGCTGATAACCCAGCTCGCCACGTGACTTTCTCCCTGATTAGGCACATGATTTTGGGTATTCCTCAGTAAAAGAATTGTCGCACAGTGCTCGATTGAACTCCCCTGATAGATCCGATGGCGGTAAGCTCTGGGCGCGATCACGCTGCTATCATGCGCCACCCAACCCTTTGAGCAAAAAAGGAAATGGTACTGTTAAAGGACTTGATTGAGAATTTCAGTCACTCTTTTCCAATCATTTTGATGATCTTTGGATATAATTCGCCAGCAATCAGCTTGAAGATCCCCCTGCAAAGATGCGCTCCGTCAGCCCGCCGGCAACCAGGAAAATCCCAGACATTTGGGAAGCTTCCAAGCGGAGAGGCTCAAGGATCCCCCAGCACCCCTCCAGGGTATGGTTCTCAAAGTTGATATGCACCAGGTCCAACTCCATTCGGTCAATTGTAAGTATCTTGAGAGGTGTTTAGTACTACCAGTTGACAGAAACGACTATTCACAGCTATCAGCCAATATATCAACTATTAACATCTATCCACCAACCACTGGTAGCTATGGATGTGATCAATCATGATCTATCAATATCTATAAACCAGTTTATGAATCATTCATAGGAAGAAACCAACCATTTTTAGGGTCCTCATATCAAACAATATATCAACTATTAACATCTGTCAACCAACCACTGGTAGTTGTGGATGTGATCAACTATCATCTATCAACATCTATTATCCAGTTTACGAATCATTTATTGGAAGAAACCAACCATTTTTAGGATCCTCATAACTTGAGAGAGCTCCATATGTCAGTGGGTCAGTTCACCCTTAGTCCCCCTGGTTCCCCCTATCATTAACCAGGCTGTTTTCCCTATGAACTTGGTTGCTTAACTGGTTGACCCAGCTCGTCATATCATTCATGGAATCATATCCCTATGATATCATTGGTCAGGATATCCCTATGATATTTGTGGATCATTCCATTAATATTAACCTATGAAATTGGTTACTATCCCCAATGTTTGTTGGTTGACATTGACCTATACCCATAGTTTTCATAGCTCATCCGCTGAACAGCTCCCAGCACCGCCCGCCCGGGACCACCGCTGCTGCGCCCCGTGACATCTTCCACATCCGCGGCTCGGACGCTGCTTCGTCGCCCATGGCCTTGGCGGTCTGCAGGGCCTTGCTGGCCTCACCTTGGGTGCTGCCGGGCGATCTGGATCTGCCAGGTGAAATTCGAGGCATGTGGAGATGCCATGGATTTGGGGGTCACGTGGTGGTCTCTCAAGTCATAGGGGACACCACAAAGATGGTGGGTTTATTACTCAAAATGACTAACAAAAGGATGAATTGGGGGGCATCCCTATTTTGAGAAACACCTATGTAGAGTCAGGCAGCCATGAAATTAGGGTCATCAGATATGCAGAAGCATCGCTAATGTAATAGATATATGCAGATTACGGAGGTCAGATGGAAGATGTAGATTTGCTTGTGTGTGTGTGTGTGCGTGCCCATATCTAGCTATCTACATCTGCATCTGCATCTGCATCTGTATCTGTATCTATATCTATATCTATATCTATCTATATATATCTATGTCTATATAAAGAAAAGACATTATGGTGATTAGTTTCTGTGTACATCTACACTTATGCCTGGCCCATACAGCCATGAATTTGCTGCACAAAGCTCTAACAACCAAGGGGAGTGACTATCTTTGACATAGAACTATGAAAGTATTGTTGGACAAATACCTGTGGCAGAGTAAAAGAAAAAATGGCATTGCCACCAACTTTAAATGGGTAAACCAGCTTCAATGCAGTCCACAACCATTGAGAAGGGGGATGTAGCGAACTGTTGGGATCCTTGCGCGCAACCACTGATGCAAGACCTCGCTTAAGCTGCAGATGACCAATTGGATACATGGCGCCAGGGTCGTCAATGCTGCAATGTAGCGGTTCGCACAGAGCTACGCCATGAAAGTGGAAAGAAGAAATACAGCTGTGAGTACCCTGTACACTTGGTGAACTTCCTATAAAAGACCTTTTCACTTGGTCTGGAAGCCCTTCCCCAGTCACATCCCATAAATGACCAAAATAGTCTAACTGTTGGGATGTTCGTATACCCATTGTTGGGAGGGTTGGTTCTGACCCATGCTTCAGGATTCAATCGATCCTGGATCTTATCTGTTTGTGGCGGACCTCCAAACAGCTTCATGGATGCTTCGCCCCCTACCCACCCGTCGGTTGCTCATACTGATAAACACTGCAGGGACAGGACCAACCAAGCCAAACCAAGCCAATCTTCACTTTTTGAGAGGTTCAAAGTGGCAGAAATGCTGAACTAAGTACGTAGTGCTTTTCTGAGTTGCACAAACAAATCCTGGCAATACCACGGGAGTACAACAGTCAAATGTACTGTCGGTCAATTACAGTGATTTGTTAATAGCCAGCATTCGGAATTATCGGTATCCCTATTACAAACCATTAATTATCATTCATAGCATTAACCATTAATGATACCTACAAGTAATCATCAATTAACCATGAATTAACCATTGTCAACCCATGTAAACCACCATAGATATATGCATCATGAATTATCATCCCTATTGTTAGCTATTCATTTCCATTAGATTCACCATTTCTTTTCCCATGTAAACCACCGTAAATTCCCATGGATCTACCATGGTTATGCCATGGTCCCCTGGTCAGCTTGGCGCCCGCTTCGCGCCCGCTTCGCGCCCAGCGGCTCGCTCGGAAGGTCACCGTTTTGATGCTTGGATCGTAGAGCCTCGTGACCAAGTGCAGCGACCATCGACGTTTCAAGGTGCGAATGCCTCTGGGAAATGATCCTCTGGAAGCGAAGTGAATCGCTTCTGTTTTTTTTCGGAAACCCTGGGAGCCGCGCTTGTGGCTGATGGGATTTTAAAGGTAAACCAGTTTGATTGGCAGTGGATACCTGCGGAAACTCACTCTGGGAAAATCACCAGTTTTTATGGGAAACCGGTTATAATGGTGTTTACATGGTGGCTGATGGTGGTTACACGGTGGTTGCATGGTGGTCCATTGTCCATGGAAAATGATGGGATTGAAAATGGTTCATGGTGGTAGCCCCCCAGGCCCCAGTTACGCTCCTGGAAACATTAAGAGCAACCGACCCTTTCAGTAGTTGGGCTTGGATGATCAGTTTCCACACAGCAGGGATACCCCTTTGGTAGGGTCCGACTGTTTTGTTTCCAGGACATTACCAGGTGGTAAATACATCACTTGACCATACTTATCCAATTGAAGCTACCTATAATAGTTGTTTTTCACCCTGGTTATGTTCATCAACCCAGCTATATGGGCGCACCGAACTTAGAAAACTCGGCAGCCCCTGATGCTGAGGAAAGCGAGGACCTTTCGTATCTGCACATACCGTCATAGCCAGAAAAAATTAGGTCCCAGCGTAGTTGCAATCGAGAAACATCAGCATCAATCATTACCAACCATACTTATAGAAGTTATACAATCATCATTCTCCACTACGCATAGTCAACCATATTTGTCTAGTTCTAAGCATGATTAGTCGCACTTGGTTGGTGAAACGGCGAAAACTTGAAACATGCCGAATCTCGAGGCAGTCCAGTCGCTCATGGATACTTTTCTTCAGAAGCGACCAGCCTCGGCAGTGCGGATCGACGACTGTTACGCCGGTGCGCCTCCATACGCCAGGGTATTCACCATGAATGCTGTACTTATAAATGGTGTATACACCCTGGAACTATAGTTCGCACCTAATTTTGGTTGTACAGTTTGTAATGGTTGATTTGTGGTTGATGATACGGGATGATCAGCAGCAGTAACAGGGAATGTATCAACTATGCAGGGTGCCCAGTTATATCCAAAGCCATCGCAGTACCCATGGAGGTTCATCTGGTCATGTTGATGTTGGAAAGTTATAGAAATTGGGGGGATCACGCCATTTCAGGCGAAGCCATGTGTGCATGCACTTATTGAACTGATGCATTGAGTTCCTTGCATTCCCAGATTAATCAGTGAAACCATAGATTTTGGCTAGCCTGCATAGATATGAAATAGAACAGTTGGAAACTGAGCCGGAGTTAAGCAACAGTAGGCAGGAAATGTCGCCATCTTGGGATAGGGTAGGGCTGAGCCAACGGGGCCCCTGCTTCAGCCAATGCACCAAAGTCCAACATGGCCATGGATGGAAAAGGAATCCCGGTGTTTCAGCAAGTAGATCATGTCCCATATTGTTGACAGCCTGCCTTTGGTATTATGTGCGGATGGCTTTCCACTAATCATCATACTTGTACGTGTAGACATGTATCAACAAGCATGTTTTGATTTACTTTGCACATACAGATATTATCTCGCAGCCATGGGCATGCCAACATGTTCAAATGCAGTATATTCCATTGCCCTGCCCCAACTTCGGGGTAACAACATCACCCGGGCAGAAAATAGAATGTGCATTACTCTTTTCTAGGTTGACCAAATTCTCAACAGCCCGGATACCTTACCAGAGAGCATGCGCAGTTCCAACCCATGAAGCAAGTTGGTTGTTGACCTCCTCATGAGTAGATCCAAAATAAGAACTGGTGATTTATCCAAAACATAGGTGGTTTATTAAGACATGGATCTACCATTCCCTATCAACAATCGCGGCACACCATTGTTGGTCGTTGTTCTCACCAACTATCACCCGTGCAAAGCTATGTGTAAGCCACCAACCATCTACCAAGCCTAACATGGCTGTGGGTCAAAACCCCGTACACCGGGTTCCCCATCATTAACCATTGTTTTCCCTATTTGTTATTTGTTATCATCCTTCATAATTGGTTGGTGAAGAGCTTGACCCAGATCGCCATATCCACATTGACTGTCAACCACCTATCATGAACCTGTGTTTTCCTTATTATTGTAGGTGATTATCCCCTACGAGTTGGTGAATTAAGAGCTTGACCCAGCTCGCCATATAGCTATCCCCTACTATTGTTGCTTATCATCCCCCACTATTAACCAGCAAAACTAGCTATGAAATTGGTTGGTGAACTGCTTGACCCACCCCACCACCCCACCAACCCACCCCCACCCACCACCCACCC
>VSDK01003885.1:69476-114085 GCA_009767595.1 Symbiodinium kawagutii | reverse complement strand
CCCCACCTCCCCCCACCCCCAATCCACCAGCCCCCACCGGCCAGGCACAGTTCTCCAGCGCTTGCACGGCCAGGTCCGAGGCGTTCTCCGCGGGGATTGTCAGGTTCACCAAGGTGGTCACCAGGACCTGAGCCGCAACCGCTGACAGAAGGCCATGACCTGCGTGGAACTCGGGGTGAACTGATTCATGGTTGATCTGTAGTGGTTTATCGTGGCTTATAGTTGTTTATAGTGGGTTTATAGTGGTTTATAGTGGTTTATAGTGGTTTTTTTGTGGTTGTGAACTAACAACTACTATGAACTAAAATTTGTTTGTTGGATCTTTTTTGTTGGAACATTTTTGTTGATCTACCGTAGTTTATAGTGGTTGTGAACTAAGAAATCATCGGGTACTCTGATTAAGTATGAACTAATAAGCGGTGTTAATTGATTCATGGTTTCATAGTGGTTACCTAATGAGGTGGTAGCGGTTCATATGGGCAAAAAGCGGTTGATAGTGGTTAAGAATAATTGATTACGAACCAGTCGTAACAAGGTTAAGGTTAACTAATGGTTAAGAGTGATATATATATATATATATATATGATGAACAAGGTCAATGAACGAATGGTTAGCTAGGAACTAGTAGCCAGCAGTTCACTTATGAATATGACTGTTTAATAGTTGTGATCAAAGCAACACGCCAACTAACTGATTCAGCTACTACCATCAACTGTGAATACTGGTTAACTAGTAACGAATGAACTAGTAGCTAGTGGTTGACTTCTGAGTAGTGACTAACTAATTAAGCATTTAACCAACTAATTGACAATTGAATAACTAGCAAGGAGGCTACTAATCAAGTAAGCGATTTGCAAGCTAAATATTGATTGACTTCTGAGTAGCAATTAACTCACCCATCAACTAGTAACTAGCAAGTAACAAATGAATTAACCGAGATGAGATGCGAAGCCTCAGGAAGAACAAACTCATTGAGTTGCCAGGTACTGTAACTATTCTGTAACAAGGCAACTGTTGACTGCGAATAGTGGTTCACCAAGCAAGTAACTAGGCAACGAACACACTGACTGCTCTATTAAGCAGCTGCCTAAGCAGCTCATTGACAAAGTGGCTAACTGCTTATGACGATGATGATGGTGATGATGATGATGATGATGATAATGATCATTTGGATCGCGATGATAATCATGTTGTTGATGATAATGATTTCATATGACTGTGTAACCATTTAACTAGCTGACTAGCTGACCAACTGATCAGGTTGATGAACAAATGAATTACTGACTCGCTAAGTGACTCGCTGGCTAACTACAAAAACAAAATGACAAGTACACTAGCTGATGCTTATTGATAATGGTCTATCATGGCTAAACAACCATTATCAATAGACCAACAACAAAAGACGCTGAAGGAACTATCATTGATCTGAGTGAATTCTAATGGACTTTGTTGACGCTGCTGGATGTGGTTGGTAGTTCTTGGCCTTGACCGTACACCAACATGATCATGTCGATGGCAGCCGTTGGAACCCTCTGAAGCGACGGTTTGCCCGATCGCAATGCCTTGAAGGTACACGTAGCAAGTTGTTGTGTTGATAGTGAGAAAAAATAAACAGTCCCTGATTACCAGGATGCATGGCTAGTGGCAGATCTAGCTGTTAACCACCACCAATTGACCCATCAGAATAGCTGCTGGTTGCCCATGGAAAATCACAAAACACGCCCAGTTCCACAAGAAAATAGCTAGGAATCTCCCAGTTGTACTAAGGAAATCTATGGAAAATCGAATGGAAACACGGCCCCGGCCCTTGCTCTGCAACAAATCCGCTGAAACCCAGGGGCCGCGATGCAATTCAACGCCAGGCTCTCGAAGATCGACGCCTTTTTGATGCTTGGATCGCCTGGATGTGACGGCTGGGACGACCCTGGGGCAGCGAAGTTTGGTGCAAAGATCAGCGTCAAAATGGGAGAACCCGTGGTGAACCCAGGGTTCACCCATGGTTAACCACCCAAAAACATCTGAATTCAGTAGGGGACGTGGCAATAGCCATGGGTGTTAACTAGGTAGATCGAAGACCAGCAAAGATTTGGGTCCCCCAGCGTTTACCCCCATAGCCATAACAGGTGACATGGCTCAATTCACTGGTCACTGTTCAAGGTTTGAGAGATTGAAATTCGACATTTCACCCATCAGGCAAGGTGATGAAGTGTGGATCAACAGTTTACAGTGGTCAACACTGGTTCATAACCAACTATGGTCATTTGATGTTTTCCTGATTGTTTTTCATCATTATGGTTAACCAATACTTAGACTATTGGTTTATATTAGTATTTGATCACCGACTACTGATGATTGACAATGGTTGATGAACAGGAGATCCTGTTATAAGTAGACCCCTTTTATGGTTAAACTAATGGTTTATAACAATGGTTGATAATGATATCATTATTGTTATTACAACAATCTCCACAACACTGGTTCTTGTGGTTATCAAATACCAATTATTTGATAACCAAGTAATAATGATCAACATTGGTTCACCGATATAACAACCGGTAGTGATTAAGACCTGGTGACTATTGTTATAAACATCATTCTTATATACCCGATGGATAATGATTAATCATGACCAGTTATAAACACTATGTTTAATCATTGATAACCAGTTAGAATTGTTATAAACCAATGGTTCATCATCAAAAACTGGTCATCAAACAATCGTTAATCAATCAACAACTGACTATAACTATAACCAACATTTACCAACTTAACCAACATCAACTGATCATCAAGTTGACTAACCAACTAACATCAACTCAGTCAACTTAATCAACTAACAACTGACTATAACCAACCAACATCTCATGAACCAGCACTGCTTCCGATGATCCACGTCACTGGTCGCCCAGTGGCTGCAGTTCTTCGCTAGCAGCGTGCTGGCACCGAAGGCGGCGGCCATGGAGCCGATGGACGAAAAGGCGGGGGAACCTCGGAGGCGAGGCGAGGAGTGGTGGACCTGGCGGTGGACCGGGGGACTGGTTGGTTGGTTGGTGGGTTGGTTGGTGGGTGGGTTGGTTGGTTGGTAAGTTGGTTGGTTAGTTGGCAATGGTTGAATCAATGGTTAAGTTGGTGAAGTTGATTGAGTTTGCTTAGGTTGGTGAAGTTTGGATGGGTGGTTCATTGATGTTTGACGATGCTTGATGACCAGCAAGCAGCAATAAGTTGAAAGTGTATAACCAACAACAAGAGCGAAACAACTATCTTGGCAGCAATTGTAGGTGAGTCGCCACTCATGGGTAACCAACAACAAATGGGGTATTACCAATGGTTCCAACAGAAACCGATAATTGGCAAACTGCCATGAAGGCTATAATCAACAACAGTACCGTAAACAACAATGATACGTAAACTTGAACCGTAAAGCTAGAACCAACAAAAGCCTTAATAGGAAAGGAGGATAGAGATAGCTGAGTTCGCCAATCATGGTGTATTACTTGATCATACGGCATACGGGGCAACAAACACCAACACTACCGATAGGCCAACTAGAAATTGTTGGATCTGTCGCTGCTCACCGCTTTGTGAAATTGTAGAGGATAAGCTTGAGAAAAGCTATGCAGGCACAAGAGTCATGTGACCAAATTTGTGATCTGAAGCAGCAAGGAAGGTGATTGAACGACCAAATCGTGATTCAGTCTGAGGACGAACATGGTTGCTAGCTAAGAAACCTGTCAACCAACCAGGCAGGCGTTGCAATTCGCCAACAAAGAACAGCAGAAGTGTTACACAGACTATGGTTGTTTCAAGGTCCAAAGTGGTCATGATTGGATACCGATCAGTCTGAGCAATCATGAATCAGTACAGTATTCCAAACACCTATTAACCATCAAAAACACAATCATGGAACTGTAAAAGGGTGACTCTGCTTGGCTTTTGGACCCACATAATTTCACCGTGTAGCAAAAACAGTCGCTTGGTGATGGAGCCGTGCTACTGCTACAAGCTGCTGCAGGTGGAAATGTGCATTTCGGTAGTGGCTTAGGAGTAAGTGCACGCCCTCTTTACTTCAGGTGTGGCTGCACATTCTGACCAATTCCCTGTTTGGTGTCAAAGCTTCTCACGGTGTTCCTGAAGTGCCTTGAATAAGACGAATGTGTACAGGCAATATGAATGCGATACTGTGTGATACAAACGCTGATATATGTATGCATATTATGTGCGCATATCTCTGAAAAAACGAAAGCATCCATCGTATTCCACGGCCTCAAAAAGTGGTGCACCAATCAAGTCAGTTGATGAGAAATCAACTTCTGCAGGGGGGCAGTGATATTTGAGCCGCATCCATTCATGCAGCATGCCTGCAGATGGACATACGGTTACATGGGTATTGGGTATGATTCAAGAATTCTATCATGTGCTTCACCATGATTGGCGCTATTTTTGCCTGGTATTGCTGGCTCCCGGCTTCCCCAAGTGGAACATTCACCCAGGATCATGATTCCTCGGGAGGTATCTCCCTACCAGTGATGCCTCACAGATCGCTGGACCAAGACGCTTTCCCGCACGAAAACGCCGAGGAAAACCCAGATCCACGTGATGCACAAGTGAATCCTGAGCGCATTTCGCTTGCATCGAACAGAACAGCAATTTCTGAAAAAAACACAGAAAAAAAATGATCACATGTGTATATCGAACTCCCACAATGTGAAACGAAAACGGTCACGAGTTAACCCCATTAGTCAACCATTAGTTAACCATTACTTAACCATTAGTTAACCCCATTAGTCAACCATCAATGAACCTGGTCACACAGCGAAACTCCTCCCCCGAGTCTCCGCTAGGCGAGCCAACGCCAGATCGGTTCATCCAGGACACGTAAGATCCAAGGGCTCGCAGGTGGAGGTCAAACTGGCCAAGATGGGAGCCATGACCTGAACGACAACGACCACCAGCGGCTCCCAAGGGCAGTGCTTGGGCGATGCGGTGAGGTGAAGGGTGGCGAAGTGATCGTTGAAATCGTGGGTAATGATGAGTCATGATGGTTTTATAGTGGCTTAGAAAGGCTTGAGGGTTGAAATATCTTGTGGATAGGTTGTGATATGTGTCAATGGTGGCGAATAAGAGTGTGAAAAATGGGTGATACTATAGTGGCTGATGAAGGTTCAAATGAGTCTGTACAAGTTGGCTCCTAAACTGATGCCCACGTGTGAATGTAATGCCTTGTACTGCATGGTAACAGCTCTTCAGGAACTGGATTGATCTGATCAGCTTTTCATGATCGCTCTACTGCTCCGGTCGACCCAATGCTCTGCAAAGGTCAATAATCAACAGTGATGCCGAATTGTGGTGCTCAACAGGGATAATTTACAGGTGTTTAGTAGCGACAATCATCAACCATAGTCTCAGGGTATCCATGCATAAGCCCAACCTCCTGAAAATGTCCTATGTTGTACAGTAACTACCGGGCATTTCATAAAAAACAGCCATCCTTAAAAAACACAAGTGACAGTTGTTAAACCCCTGCGCCCCCTTTTTCAATGCTGGTGGAGTTTTGGGGTCGCTGGCGGCGGTCAAAAAAAGCAGCCATTTATGCTCTTGCTGTGGGCAGCTTTACCGAAAACATTGACATCGGGGTGCAAGGGGCTGCCATTGTCTTAGCGCTGGTTCATCTCGGATGGCTGTTTTTATGAACTACCCGGTATCAAGTTTGGGGACATACCTACTTATACCGTTTATGGGCGCCCTAATCCCAGTATAATGCTGCGTAGCAGTGGCCAGTCCCGAGGATGCATCATCTATAGAAACCCCACAACAGCGCCAACAACCACGACTATGAGGGCTTCATCCGTTTACGTGGAGAGTGGTGGAGGTGGTAACTCCGATTGTTCGGAGATCCGTCAGGCATGGGACAGTTTCTTTACGGCACACAGCATGAACCATGAGCTATTCGAAATTCCCAGCGCTACTCCATGTATCTAGCAGTAAAAAAACGAAAAAAAGATCCGACAAATTCTTGCACTTCGCGTTCTGAGCAACTCTCGGACAAGGAAACGTCACGATTCCTCCGGATGGCACTTAGCCAAGGAACATAGCCCAGCATCAAGCCCTGGATTCGGTTCAAGTCGCTGACCAGAGCGGAACCCACGTACCTGGAGAGTGGCAGCGGAAGTGCTTGGCTTGACTGCAAGCAGGATCTGGGCGGGGCCCAAAGCACGGCTTGCGCCATTGCCCACACCGCAAACCAAGTTGGCACAATTGTCCAAGTGACTCAAGTGACATGAAATATCATGAAATAGTATCAGATCTGCGGGGCCCATGCAACACCCCTGACTCCTAGTCTTCGCGTTGCTTTTTCGGGTGACTCTTCGGTTAGTCTAACCTAGTCTACTCAACTGTTCAAACCTCGGTGGTGCAACTGGTGAGTTGTCACCCCAAAAATGATCCAAAAAGATGTGGTGCAAACCGCAAGCATCAAGGGAGTGGCGTTGCAGCTACGGGACCTGGACTGTGGATCGAGAAAAACCCAGGGGTGTTCATTCAATGGTCATCATGACCATGCGGGCGCATACTGGTTGTGGTGGATATCGTCCTTCCCCGCGTTTTAATCAACCGTGATTCACCATGATTGACCATCATTTTGTTCCCATGATCGACCCATGATACACCATCATCAGCGTTAACACCTTGTTAAGCAGCCGATTGACCAGCCACCAGTAGTGGTTCTTGGCCATGAATCATCTGATTTGTGGTTTGAATCCCTTTTCCATTTCGAGCCAGCCGGAGTTCACACACTGAGAGGCAGCAGTGCGGCGACTAGCCCTACCTAATCAACACCGAAAAAGAGCTCATGATTGAAGGCTCTAGAAACAGTTCTGATGGGAGTAATACCAGCATCACAAGCCACATCCTATCAACCTTGTGCACCTGCGGGAAGCCCTGAGCCCTGCCTGGTTTGAATCCCTATGAAAAATATCAGTCAACCAAGCATTTGTTAATGGTGGGGAAGATAGAAAATGTTTGAAGCCACGAACCAGTCGTTATCACCCGAGCAAAG
This sequence comes from Symbiodinium kawagutii, assembly GCA_009767595.1. NCBI lineage: Eukaryota > Dinophyceae > Suessiales > Symbiodiniaceae > Symbiodinium > Symbiodinium kawagutii. The sequence goes on along the minus strand of VSDK01003885.1, from coordinate 107,031 downwards.
CATGCCTGGCAAGAAAACAATCGACGATATCGAGAAAACCATGAACCCCATCTCAGATGCACTGGCCAGCGCAGAATCTCTCCAAATGGAAAGACTTGCGAGTCGGCGCAAACAATGTGACAACGATGGTGCTTCCAAATCATGATCACGAAGCTGCTGGTTCTACCAGGTCTGTTGGTTCCCCGAATCGTTCCATGGCCCCCTACCAACTCACCGCAACTTCCGCACCTTCCGTGCCAGGGCACATGGTGATGAGGAAGGGCACGGTGCTCGCAATACCAGCGGTGTGGGGAGGAAACACATCGCCTCACAGATTCGATGGCGTCCCCAAGGTGGGACGCCCCCAAGTTGTAAGCTGGTTAATATGCTATCTACACTATGGTCAACTATGCTTCACTTTGGTTAATACCCGTTGATAATGGTTGATAATGCTCAATATCCCAGCTGGTTGATAGGTGGAATGGGCAATGATTACAGTAGATAGCCAGCCAGAATAACCAGCTAAATGGTAGATATAACTTTTATAACCCCTTAGTGAGATGGGTTGATAAAGTGTTTAACTATAGTCATATCTCCCATTAGCGGAGTAGTTACCCTAGTAAACTAAACTTAGCTATCTTGTGAGCACCACCGGGTCGACCTATCCTTTACTGGACCCTTGAATAATCTTTCTTGGGATGTGCACTTATCCAATTTCAACTCACAGTTGGCATCCATCTATCCCCCAATGGCGGATTAGGTAACAACAATTGTGACGCTGGCAATGAACACCAGTGATGCGCCCCAGTACTACACATTTCCGCGTAAGATCCATGTCTTGCCTGTCTATCTACATTTGCTTGATGTTAAATATGGGGAAGCTATAGCCCAGTTCACGGATGACCCAGCAATCTAGCTACTTCCGCTTGAGAGCTGCACCTTGAATCGTGAAAGTGATGGACATCGATGTTAAGCTGTTCAGCGTTCCTGAAATGAAACCCCTGAATTTCGCGCCCCTGAATCCATCGATTGAAGAAAGCCAGGTGCCAAGCCACGGAAGCCGAACCATCCCAGGATGAAGGACCCGAAGAAGGCGATGAGGCCACGCGCCGCGTAGATCACGTGTGTCTGAGCGCAAAAAACGTGTCGCGGGGGCAACGGGATGGGAGGTTCACATGGCCATCTTGTTGGTTGGTTGGTTGGTTGCTTGCTTGCTTGATTGGTTGGTTTGTTGGTTGGTTACTTGATTGGTTGGTTTGTTGGTTGGTTTGTTGGTGGCTTGATTGCTTGGTTGGTTGATTGGTTGGTTGGCTGGATAATTGCTTGCTTGCTTGGTTGGATGGTTGGTTGGTTGGTTGCTTGATTGCTTCGTTGGTTGGTTGGTTGGTTGGTTGCTTGCTTGATTGGTTGGTTTGTTGGTTGGTTACTTGATTGGTTGGTTTGTTGGTTGGTTGGTTCGTTGCTTGACTGCTTGGTTGGTTGATTGGTTGGTTGGTTGGATGGTTGGTTGGTTGGTTGCTTGATTGCTTCGTTGGTTGGTTGGTTGGTTGGTTGCTTGCTTGATTGGTTGGTTTGTTGGTTGGTTACTTGATTGGTTGGTTTGTTGGTTGGTTGGTTCGTTGCTTGACTGCTTGGTTGGTTGATTGGTTGGTTGGTTGGATGGTTGGTTGGTTGGTTGCTTGATTGCTTCGTTGGTTGGTTGGTTGGTTGGTTGCTTGCTTGATTGGTTGGTTTGTTGGTTGGTTACTTGATTGGTTGGTTTGTTGGTTGGTTGGTTCGTTGCTTGACTGCTTGGTTGGTTGATTGGTTGGTTGGTTGGATGGTTGGTTGGTTGGTTGCTTGATTGCTTCGTTGGTTGGTTGGTTGGTTGGTTGCTTGCTTGATTGGTTGGTTTGTTGGTTGGTTACTTGATTGGTTGGTTTGTTGGTTGGTTGGTTCGTTGCTTGACTGCTTGGTTGGTTGATTGGTTGGTTGGTTGGATGGTTGGTTGGTTGGTTGCTTGATTGCTTCGTTGGTTGGTTGGTTGGTTGGTTGCTTGCTTGATTGGTTGGTTTGTTGGTTGGTTACTTGATTGGTTGGTTTGTTGGTTGGTTGGTTCGTTGCTTGACTGCTTGGTTGGTTGATTGGTTGGTTGGTTGGATGGTTGGTTGGTTGGTTGCTTGATTGCTTCGTTGGTTGGTTGGTTGGTTGGTTGCTTGATTGGTTGGTTGGTTTGTTGGTTGATTGGTTGCTTGGTCGGTTGGTTGCTTGCTTGGTTGGTTTGTTGGTTGACTGGTTTGTTGCTTGGTTTGTTGGTTGGTTGGTTGATTGGTTGGTTGGTGTGTTGGTTGCTTGATTGCTTGGTTTGTTGGTTGATTGGTTGCTTGCTTGGTTGGTTGCCTGATTGCTTGGTCGGTTGGTTGCTTGCTTGGTTGGTTTGTTGGTTGATTGCTTGGTTGGTTGGTTTGTTGGTTGGTTGCTTGCTTGATTGGTTGCTTGATTGGTTGGTTGGTTTGTTGGTTGGTTGCTTGCTTGATTGGTTGCTTGATTGGTTGGTTGGTTTGTTGGTTGGTTTGTTGGTTGATTGGTTGGTTGGTTGGATGGTTGGTTGGTTGGTTGGTTGCTTAATTGCTTGGTTTGTTGGTTGATTGGTTGCTTGCTTGATTGGTTGGTTGGTTGGTTGATTGGTTGGTTGCTTGATTGGTTGGTTGGTTGGTTGATTGGTTGGTTGCTTGATTGGTTGGTTGGTTGGTTGCTTGATTGGTTGGTTGGTTGGTTGATTGGTTTGTTGGTTGGTTGCTTGCTTGGTTGGTTGCCTGATTGCTTGGTCGGTTGGTTGCTTGCTTGGTTGGTTTGTTGGTTGATTGCTTGGTTGGTTGGTTTGTTGGTTGGTTGCTTGCTTGATTGGTTGCTTGATTGGTTGGTTGGTTGGTTGATTGGTTGGTTGGTTGGTTGGTTGGTTGATTGGTTGGTTGGTTGCTTGCTTGGCTTGTTGCTTGCTTGGTTGGTTGGTTGGTTGCTTGATTGGTTGGTTTGTTGGTTGATTGGTTGGTTGGTTGGCTGGCTGGTTGCTTGGTTGCTTGATTGGTTGGTTTGTTGGTTGATTGGTTGCTTGATTGGTTGGTTGGTTCGTTTGTTGATGGGTTGGTTGGTTGCTTGCTTGATTGGTCTGTTGGTTGATTGGTTGCTTGATTGGTTAGTTGGTTGGTTTGTTGGTTGGTTGCTTGTTTGCTTGTTTAGTTGGTTGGTTGGTTGGTTGATTGGTTGATTGATTGATTGCTTGGTTGGTTGGTTGGTTGATTGATTGGTTATTCGCTGCTAGGAACCATGGTGGACGGTAGCACATTGGCTGGTTGGTTCTTAACCCCTATTGCTGTGTGTTCTAATCATCACTCATCGGAAGGGATCTGTATCAACTCTCGTCAATCCCAACTAATCCATGATAGATCCTTAGAATCAATTAATGCAAGGTCTCCAAAATTTATGCTTTTTGATATCATTGATTTTTGGAGACATTTCACTGATTTCTGAATCTATCATTCACTGATCCCAAAAAAAAAACAACCCATGATAGATCCATCAATAGATCAATAAACAAAAAAAATATCATCTAATAATAGATCCCCAAATAAAAAATAATCATCATCAGTTGCTCACAACCATCCCTGGTGCTTCACAACCATCGCTGGTGCTTGGTACCGCACGCCCCGTGCGCCTTCTCAGTGAGTCCTTGAAAGATCGACTTGAAGCCGTCCAGTTCGGGCGGAGGGGGCAGGTAGAAGCCGCCTCGGCTGGTTGCAGCGGCAAGTCAACCAACCAACCCTTGCCGTGGGGGCGCCCCTATGAAACGGATAGCAGTTTGTCAGCCAACCGTCCCGAAATATTGGGGTGATGCGAACAACCAACTGCTTGACAAAATATGGCTATGAGTCAGAAAAAATGGGTCGGTGACATCACAACAGCCAGACTAGTTTCGTAATTTATGGGATGTGAACAGCTAGGGATACAGGGTATTGATCCACAGCCATATGTAAGTAACCATGGTTGACGACATAGAAATGATGTAGGATCATAATGATATAAGATATATAGGGATATAGAAATGGGTTAAAGGGTAACCAAAAAGGGTTATGATTGTAATTGTCAATAATGGTTCCTCATGGTTAATAGGAAACTAATGATCAAAAAGAATGATGAAACTGATAGTGATCCAATGAATTCAGATATGTTTGAAGCAGGTAGCATCATGCTGCATCGTTGGATTACTGTCAATAGTAGGATCATGGCCGCAACAATAGCAGGATAAACATAGCAAAGAATAGTAGGATCATAGCCCAAAAATAGCCAAAAGACACCATAAGAGTAGGATCACACAAGAATCGTAATAATTAATAGCCGACAACAGTAGGATCGTAACTCATAATAGCAAGAAGTCGACAATACCAAGATGTCAAGGGAACCAGTCATAACGGTGCACTGTCTGTCTGTCTGTCTGTCTATCTATCTGTCTGTCTGTCAAGCAGTGCGCCGCGCGGCGCGTGGGCAGCTCCAACTCAAAATGCACAAACGTGTAAACTTAAAAGACATTGCGCTACAAGGCTGCCTGACTGGCCCCCAATCAATTCATCGGCTCCAAAACAATTGGCGCCACTGCTTCTCATTCTGGACAAAAAAGAGCGAATTGTCGACACTACCTGTGAATGAAAGCGCTTTATAAAAAACTTCAGGTACCCACTCTTTACGAGGACGACCTACTCTTCTCAACTACCGAGAGGTAGCCGCAGTGTATGGGGCTAAACAATAAGAACAATAAGTGCACAATGAACAATAAGAATAGCCAACAGTAGCAAGTTCTAGTCATATGCATTCCAGTGTCCCTTTGCACTCCTGTATCGTTGTCTATGTTCGGTTCACAGAACAATTACCATTGGTGTACTCGTTTCCGTCCATGCCTAAATACTTTTTGAATTGTATTGCTGCCCTGGAACCCACCCCCACCACAGTTTTGATGACTGTTGGTAGAGAAACTATGAGCCTTTCTGGCGTAAATTGATCGTCACACTCCCAGTGGTCTTCACATAGACCAATTCCCTTCAGTCATGTCACCAATCTATTGGAGGCATATCCACATTGATGTGTTCCACGAATGGTTGCTTCTCAAAGTAGTGAACCTCCAAAAATTGCGGGGTTATTACTGTAGAGAAATGATTGCTAAATTGGATAAATTTTTGGGGTGCCCCATTTTTTGAAAAAGACAATATCATATGACCCAGTTGTATATTCTTAACATCTTTGAATCGCCATGGCTATACACAGGTTTAAATTACCTGTACCAGTTTTCAACACTGATCGTTGGAATTCGAGTTCTTCCAACTCACCTGCTGCCCAGCTGCTCTTTGACATCTCCTGCTGCACCTGCTCCTCGGTGTGACGAGAAGCATCGTGCCCAGGCAAGGGATGGATGACGGTTGATGAATTTCAAAAACTGGGTTGACATTTGATGGGTAATGATGGTTGATCATTGATTTTGATGGGTAACGATGGGTAAAACTGGTGAACCAAAAGTTCTTCGCACTGGTTGATGATTGATGGGTAATGATGGTTGATCATTGATTTTGATGGGTAACGATGGGTAAAACTGGTGAACCAAAAGTTCTTCGCACTGGTTGATGATTGATGGGTAATGATGGTTGATATTTGATGGGTAATGTCAATGGTGATCGGAAGTTAATCTGCGCAATTTACTTCAACTTTTACCCCGTCTACTTTGCTGATTAAATCCGAGCGCTCATTTACAGTAGCATCCACCTCGTTACATACTGTTTGGAAAATAGCACCTCGCCTCGTTAAATATGGTTTTAAAACAAGGTGCCTCTTTTCGTTGAATATGGGTTACAAAATACCACCTCGTTTTGTTCCAATAAAGGAAGCTACCTTACAATGATCCTGTATGTAGATGTTCTTTATTTAGTCTTGCTCACAATTCATCACTGAATCTGTTTGCTCGAAAACACAACAAAGTGACATCAAGGGAATCAACTGAACCAAAGTGAACTTGCGGTGTCTTTGATTGTTGGGAGAATCCAGCCTCCACTCTTTGACGGGTCCCCGAAATCACAAAATTTCTTACTACTTAAAAAACCCGCGCCCCAATAAATGCGTTTGAGCTTGTTTGCAACACTGGCCAATGGTTTTCCAATCTTTCCAGCCCACCTGGGGAAAATCCACCCTCCACTCTTTGAGGGCTCCCCGGAATCAGAAAAACAAAAAAAACAATTGTTTGAAATTTCTTTCATTGAACAAAACCAGCGCCCCAACAAATGTGCTTGAGGTGTTTGCAGTACTGACCAATGGGTTCCCAATCTTTCTAGGCCGCGTGGGTAAAATCCAGCCTCCACTCTCCGCAATCAAAAAAGAAACTTTTCGGGTTCCAATTTGTTTGAGTTTCTTGCTATTAAAAAGCAGCGGCCCAATAAATGTGTTTGAGCCTATTTGCCGTACGGACCCATGGGTTTCAGCTTCTTTCTTTTTCAGTGAAGGGGGGCTTCCCCACATTCAACTTATGCAATGTCAGTCCTGCCGGGCACAACTCAACTGGCCTAGCTCTGTGGGCAACTGTGGCGCCACAGCTCCCCAGCAAAGGGAAAAAAAACCTCCGAGGCGCAGTTTCTGAGGGAATGACACTAATTAATCCTGTGAACCCGCAGGTTTTCCCCGCCATTTCCTGTCCTTCCCGATTTGGGGTTTACGTCACAGCCCTGGGCATCGCGCTCAGATGTTTCCCCACCTTTTACTGCCCCATCCCTCCCAGAATCCCACCGAGGTGGAGGGGTCACCTGCGCACGCAGAATCAGGGTCACCTGAGCACGCAATGGACTGGGGTCACCTGCACACGCATTGCTTCCATCCTCTCACATCACAAGGGAAAGGACAGGGGGGGAAAGGGGCAAGGGACAGAGGGAAAGAAACAGAGACGCCACCGTTTATCAACCACATGAATAGGGGAAAGGAACGGGGGGGGAACAGGGGACACACAAGGGTTTATCAAACACACCACTGAGGGAAACGGACATTGGGGGGGAAACGGGGAACGGTTTATCCACAAAAACGTTCAGGACAAGAACATGGTGACAATACAGAATCTCGATCTTCAGCACAGGACATGTGGGGAAATAGTCTATATCAACCACAACACTAAGAAGAGATCAGACTTGAAATCTTCATCGGGAAAATATCAGATACCTGACTTACCAAACTAAAAAACGAGATCAGCCTTGAAATCTGCATCGGAGTGATCTCGCAGGTGCGAGGAATCGATTTTAAACATTAAACAACCGAATTCATGCTAAAGGACTCTGCCATGCATTTCACCTTCTACCTTCACTGCAGCGAGCGATGCCATCATCAGAAACCATGCAAATATCCGGTGCCATGACATGACATGTGAACATGGAAATCTTTCTATCCGTTCAGAAAATGTGAACCAATTGAATGCGTATCCGACCCTCAAATTGAATGCGCATGCGACCCAACAATTGAATGCGTATCCGACCCGGTGACCCCCACCGAGGGCGATAGCCACGCACCGCCCCTGGAATCCCCACAGCTGCCTCGCTCAACACCTAGAGCTCTCCTGAAGCTCTCCTCTTGAACGGAAACGCAGATGTCATCTAGTCCCAGGGATTGTTTCCTTGAATTTCTAAATTTCTAGCATCCAAAATTCACCACCCCAAACACAAATGACATATATCCGCGCGAGAACATGCACCAGTCCTTTTCAGAGCTCACATGTCATCGGCACTGTCAGCACTGAGTCCCCTATGCTTAGTGACCAGTTACTAAGTGGCACACCTCCGAGCACCGGACCGGACCCCCCACATCTGCGCCAGGCATCCGCCAAGCCTTTGGTCTTTCCCACCACTTCGCTGAAACTGTAGAGTAACACATGGGCAATTCGGATGTCCTGGGGCCCAGTCGCTGTGCCACCTCGCAACCTGTTGGGGGCCACCTGGGGTTGGACATGGAGATATGGATGGCAGTCGTGTCTTTCCGCCTGCCAGGAGTACGCGAAAAAACAAGAATCACCAATGAAAATGATGCTTCAATGGATGGTTGAATGGATGGTTGGCAGGTGGAAACAGAAAGTCAGGTGATATCTGATACCCGTGAGGTATATTGACAGCATGACTGCTGTTAAACCATTGAGCCAATTTTGACACAATATTGCAATCTATTTGATGAAGGAAGCAAGCGCTCGCTGGTCATGTCCAAACCCCCGCAGGAGTCTTGTTCCCAGGGGGTGATGACTAAACACTTTCATCCATGCCATGGTATATCAGACAGGTTTGGAGCCCCTGCCAAGTCATCAACAATAAAAACAATAGTAATAACAGCAGCAACCTTAGCCAAACAACGACTACAAGGGTCATCAACAGCACAACAATAGAGCAGCCGGGTCTGACCTAGAGAGCACCCAAGCGATCGCCCAAGGGATCAGCTATTGACCTGGCAAGGCCGAGGCCTTGCCAACGCCACATGAACTTTCCATTGCGAGGAAATATCAACGAAGAACTTTCATCATCCGATTTTTTTCGTACATACTAACAACATATTACCAACATACTACCAACATACTACCAACATACTACCAACATACTACCGACTACTAGCAATTTTATCATCCTGACACCAGCCGTCCTTGTAGATGGCCTGGGGGTCTCCTTTGGTCACCTCCTTAGCGCCATCCCAGGTGAAGAGAAGGCAGTCTAGTGAGAATGGCAGCCGGATGAGAGTGATGATAAGCCATAGTAACCAACAATGATAGGTAACCAATAAACACTAGGGGGAACAAGTGGTGATGATGATGATGATGATGATGATGATGATGATGATGATGATGATGATGAAAGACTTTCAGTGGTATCATCATGTCTTCAGGTCGATCCGCCATGAATTTATCATTGGAAACAACTGGGCGCAACAGCAGTGGCTTCGAAAACTTCCCAGCCACACACAACTTGGTGCGGACCAACTGCTTAATGGCAAGAAGCACATCGAATGCCCATATCCAGCCATCCACATGTTGGAAAAAATTGACATTTGATTGTTTAAATACAACTTGAGGAGGACAATTGGGATATTTCCACGGTCATTCACCAAAGGCCTCTGCCGTCGGTCCAGTGACTTTTCGAGCTTTGCGGAAGAAATCCACCATTGCCTTGTCTTTCCTTGGGCAACCAGGGCCATTGGCGCCACATCAAAGATGACTAATGATGGCTGGTGTTCTTTCAAGAATGAGGGTAGAGAAGGACAGCACCCCTTCCAAACAAGGTAGAGAATTCGAAGGATATCCCTCCCGTTATCCTCTTGTAGGTTTACCTGGCAATGGAAAATCAGCCATTTGTGAGGTTTCACAGGGCTTTCTGATCAAATATGGTGATTTTCAAGCTATTCAGGTGAATCAACCAAATGTTAAAGTAGAGATGGAAAGATCATCTTCAGGAGGATACCCGCCTCTGGATCATGTGTAGAGGCACAGCAAACCACGGCTGGCCACTGCCATCACGTTGAACCACTCCGTCAACGGCTTGAAACATCCATACAAAAGTGCCAACTCTCTATCCGGATGCATGTATATTTGTATATGTACATATTTACATATCTATATGTAATTTTATAGTTAACTTATATATATATATATCATCTATATATAGATATATATTTATATACATATATTGGTCTATATACATATGCAAATATTAAAGGCCATATCTTAACACGGGGGTTTATACCAATGAACTGCGTCGCGTTAAAACGCCACATGTTTGACTACAAATCATGCAAAGAACGTTGGGGATTGCAGCCCTGGACTCTTTTACCATACGCTTGATATAAGTTGCTTAAGAAGCCACTGTTCAAAAACTACACCTACCGTAAACCGCTTTGCTGTTTCATTTGTATTCATCAAGATACCATGCTAACTACTGGTGGATGACTGCCGAACCAAATCGTGATGCCACTGTGTGAGTGGTTACTTTTGGGGGGGAGACTGGACACACCAACCGAGTTGGAGCATGCTAAGCATGCGTCTCCAACTCGGAAGCACCACCGACGACACGCACAACTGTTGTTGTTGCCATCTATGACACACACGCCATTGTTGTTGTTTTCGTTGTTATTGTTGTTGCTGTTGGTGTTGTTCTTGGGAAACCATTTATGGCGAAAGAAAGTAAGTTTGCGAAACTTTGTTCTTTGCTGAAATATGATGTCCATTCATCAACCATTCACTATGATGGTTGATGACATAATCAACATTGCAAAATCTCTCACCATGATTCAACACGACTGACCATCATCAATCATTAGCATTCTGGTCAAAGCACCAGGAACTGACAACGCTTAACACGGATGCACATCTTTGCGACCATAATCATGGCGATTAAAGATGGTTCTAGCCAACATCAACCACTATTTACTATCTAACCCTCATCAACCATCACTTACTCATCAATTGACCCTCATTCTCCATCAATTGACCATCAAGTAGCCACTATTAACCCCCCTGAAAATGGCCAATCGTCATCAACCACGGCCCCAATGGCCCCATGGCCCCATGGCCGCCCCATGGCCGCCCCATGGCCGTCACCGGGCGCCGCCCGTCCCTGGCTGCACGGCCCCAGCGTCTTCTCGATGTCTTCGAAGCTCATCTTCAGCGCCAGCACTTCGGCCGGCGACAAACAGCCGTCAGAGGCCGCCTGGAGCACCAGCAGCCGTCCCCATGGCCCACCACGGTGACCGTGGCATGCCGTAGTGGCGGAAGCAGAGGGTGTTATCCGTTGGGAACTTCCAGTTGAATTTTCAATGTCATAACCGGCTTTTTTGGCTTTCAAGATAGATTTGAGCTCGGATACAAGACTTCTAGTGGTGGTTGGTCTTTCCCCATTGGTACGGGTATACCCTCTTGGTTCGGAAGGGTGACCGTGGCTCAGTGGTACCAGCTAGGATCAGCTAGGTTGGTGGGGCAGGGTCTAGCTGTTCATTGGGTGTTGATGTCTAATTGTAACGCTGGTATTGTTGATGGACAATTGGCTAATGGTAGCAATGGAAGATTTATACACATAAACCTTCATCTGTTTTATCATAAATAGCTGTGATTTACCATCAATGTGAACCATGACTGAGGAAGGGCAACCATTCCCACTGGTTGGCTGGAAAAGAAAATGCTAAGCCTCCAATTAGTTTAAATGGCATGTGTCAACCATTTCATCTTGTATCCTTAGTGTATTTGTAAACTGAAAACCTCAAATCCTGAATGCGCAGTGTCACCCTCACAGTGCGTAATGAAAAACGAAATCCGGCTTACGATCTCTCAAGGTCTGGGTTGCACAGACACCCAAGCCTAAAACTAATTGATTATCAACTACAATCTTGGACTGAACAAGAGCGCAACGAGTAAGGAGCCCATGAAAATAGATAGTAAGTGTAGCCAACTCGAAGCAAGTGTAGTCCAATCTCCTGCACAACCCGAGGTCAGAGTCCACAAATATGGGTATACACCTATGAGGTCAACTATGTACGACCCCCTCTTTTGGAAAATGGTTGGAATCTCCATCGATGGACACCTCTCCTGGCACACCAACATGGAGCAACAACTTGCAATGGGGGCCTGACAGTATCCATATCATGGAGGTATCATATGACGTAACCATTATTGTCTAGCCATTACGTACGAGCGTTGTCCTATATGGGGATACCATGGGCAATGGATAGCACTGCTTTACCGAGGAGCTTTCACCAACATTTGCAGAGTCACTTCCTGAAGCAGCAAACGATGCAATTGCTGAAATGTGGCGTAGTACTAGCAGTACTAGTAGTACTAGTAGTAGTTGTTGTTGTCGTCGTAGCTGTAGCACCATCACCCATGCTGTGTCAGGAAAGCACCGGCTTTTTCTCGTTTTTGAAGGTACTTCACGTATGCACAATCGCAGGGAATAAAAAAGAAACTTCCAAAATCCCATACAAAAAATTTCGGAACAACCAGAAAACTCATTGCCCACTTGCACGTCCGAGGGAGTTGAATTGCAACGGTGCAGGACCCAAGGTTCAACAAGGGGTGCAACAATCAACCCGCGCTAGTGGCCTATGAGGTAGCTGGGGTCCTCATGGTTTTGATAAACGGTATTGGACACCTCTGCTTGCAAACATTGCGAGGCCTCAAACAACCAATCTTGGCTTATTGGCCATTTGTCTGTTTATGTTATTACTTGTTTGTTTCTATTTATCTGTTGATTTATTCTTAATTCAACTATTTTTTTACAAATATATATATATATAGATAGATAGATAGATAGATAGATAGATAGATAGATAAATAGATAGATTGATAGATAGATCGATAGATAGATGGATAGATAGAGGGATGGATGGATGGATGGATGGATGGATGGATGGATGGATGGATGGATGGATGGATGGATGGATGGATGGATGGATGCATGGATGGGTGGATGGGTGGGTGGGTGGGTGGATGGATGGATGGGTGGATGGGTGGGTGGATGGATGGATGGATAGACAGATAGATGGATAGATGGATAAAAAGATAGAGATAGAGATAAAGACAAAGATGTATACAGAACATACCCATATGACACGAATGGGTCAACATGATCCACCAACAATGGCTGAACTCTCAGAACAAACCATTCCAAAGCACAAAAACCCAAACCATTTGATGGTTTCTCAAAATTATGGGACCTCCCAAATCATCCATCAATCATTTCAGGAACAAACCAACCATGGCTTTGGGGAACCCCCGTGGCTTAACACACATTTGGCAGCACCAAAAGTTCGTCACGATACCGCTGAGTTCGGCGCAGCTTGTGGGAGCGCGAACGCTGAGCAGCTGAGTTCACGTAGAGAACTTCCCACGAATCCCTTGATCATCCACTTAGTCTCACCAGTGAATGTCATCATCTACATAGTTAGATTGCCAATGTACTGAACAGCTACATAGTTCGATTGCCAAACTATGGCTTGAGACTGTGAGTTGATGTGCTCTAAAGCGCTTCTGGCATACGAGGTAGCATACGAGTTGCAGCTGATGATCTCTGCGTAACGCTAAGTGATGGGTGCAGCTTGGGTGCTCTTGACTCGCCAAAACACCGATGACAAAAGAAGAACCCCAACCAATCTACCAATCTACCAATCTACCAAACAAAGAAAGAACTCACATTCATGGGTCAACGACCAAACCAAAGAACCACCAGGCAACAAACCCACCGGGTACACGCAAGGCGAAATTCACCGGGCGTCCATAGACTTCAGGAGCGTGTCTAAGTGGGGTTTGATCTGACCTCGCTCTGACAGCAGATCTGTAATCTCAAGCCGAATACGTCCATGCGGATTTGTTACATCCGCGTGTGCAGGGCTATATTTGACACATATATAACATCGTTAAAATATGTTGTATATGTCACATAGATATATACATTTTGATGTTTTCTTGTACTTGTAAATTCTTGAAGAAATATGTACAAATATAAATATCCGTGCATGTATACATCTATACATATGTATACGAGTACATACCAGTACACATCTATACACGCTTAATGATGCATATTTTCCACGTATGAGGTAGAAGTCTAAACCCGATTAGTGAAAAACATGTCGAACACCTCAAAAAGTGAATGTACAATTGCACATACCAAATTGTACATCGTTGAGGTTGGAAAATCAGGGTCCTGTGAAGCCTCCATCGCACTTTTGGAACACTCGCCATCGTTCAGTTGCGTACCCTGGTGAATACATTTGATAAAGGTCCAACTTGGGCCCTTAGGTGGCTGACACTCAACAGTTGAGCTCCTCATCGAGTCCAAGGCTTTGCCAGCTACTGAGATCAACTGATGGCTACCCCCGGGGGCACTCTGTGTCCAGCTGCTGTGGCTGGTTCCCAAGCTTGGTGGACACATGTTGTGTGTTCCAGTGTCAGGGGATGTTCGGCGATGTTTATAGATCATAAGCATATCATGCATGTTTGTAGATAGGTATCTTATGTATACCTGTATATATATATATATATGTATATGTATATATATTTATATATTGTAAGTATATTCAGAAGTATCCATAAACATAGATCTATGATTCGGTGGTGAGGCAACATTCATATGTTCGATGCTGCTAATATTTCCATCGGTGGCGATTTTGCATCGCTTCAACGGAGTCTCACGTGCTTGGTCCTCGGTGGCTCAACTGGGTCATGGCTTGCCGCGTGACGAATGAGGTGTCCGTCCTTGTCTCCAAAGTCTTCCTCGGGACCCGTGCAGGTGCCAACCGGCGACCCGTTAAACACCCGGGGGGAGATCTTTGAAAGCCTAAGCGGTTGGTGGTTTTACCCAACCCACCGAGTTGGGATGTTGAACCAACAAGCAGCGATTCTTCTGGTTGGTTGTTCCATTGCCAATTACCTACTATTCAGCATAGAGAATCATAGAAAATCACAGCTATAAATGTGGATTTGCATAGTTTTGCCTTCATATAAGAGCAACAAGAAGCAACTGAATTAATTGAATCGAAACACCAGCGAGATCGTTGTTTGGAAAGGATTCCCATCGACGAGGAGGATACACAAAACAGCATCACCCCTGAAGCAAATGCTATGCTTGAACGACGTGCCTCATGTTTCAGAACGCAACCAATCATGAAAAGGACAACAATGACTTTGGTAAAAGACAAATGTGCATATTTTGGTTTGGCTGCGCAGAACTGTGTTTGTTGCCGGATTTCCAATCTTGATCCACAGTGGTTTTCCAGGACAGTTATGTTTGTGATTCGAAGAGAACATTGCTCAAGTACATCAGAAAATGTTTGATTCATTTCCACCCGAACACCAGTTGAGAGAAACCAAAACACCCCGTTGGTTTTCCCTGAGCAGCCAAACCAAAGAATAATGACTATAAGTAGCGATCTACCACAGATACCATAGTTGTTGTCACCCACCCAAACTTGCACCAAATACCTTCGTAAAAAGCTGCAGCAAACTTCTGAGGTTTCACCCGCCACATCCTGACAAGGGTCTGCCACAGTTTCTTGCCAAGCATTCCAGATGATGTCAAAAATACCTCGCAGACACCACCCTCAAAACCCTTCAGGATCACGAGATGTATATTTGCTTTACACCTGAACACGTAGGTGATAAGGACTCGAATCCGTAAATTAGGTCTGAGTCATGAACTTTCTGGAAAAACGGTGGTTTGAGTAGTTGAATGATATCCCTGTTCTGGATGGGAAAGCAGTTTTGTTTCAATTGGTTTCAGCTTTGACTGGCATAGTCTAGGGAGAGAGCACCATGGTTGGAGGCAAACTCAACCTTCAGAAATCCCTCGGAAGGGATATGAAGTCTGAATTTGTCCACAAATGCCGTACACCTACAATTGGTGGCTTCCTAATTAAAATGACCATCGGGAGGGATGATTGGGAGGTACCACCACGGTGGCTACGGACGAAGCCAGTAGACAACACTTCAGAAGTTGCTCAGGCTCAGAATCATCGTCGCCGTCCCTACCATCAATAGGGGGTACACCACAATCAAAACTGTTCAACTAGTCATTATATTATAACCATGTTTATGACCGTGATTGTGTTTATTTTTTATGTTGATATAACCTAGCTACGTATGTGGATATAACGATGTTTGCAAACTCCATGTTTGGTACGTAGCTCAACCAGTTGCCATGTGATGCACGTCCAGTTGTATGGAAACCAACAAAATTGGCTACAATCATTTAGCTTGTGTACATCCGGATGTCTACTTTGCTCATCTGAAATGGAGCTGGCACTCATACCACATCCTCGAGCTGATTTGCCAATGTGCATCGGGCCAAGAAATCCGTCCTGGAGTAGATAGAACATCAAGTTGGCCCATCCTCAATACGCAAATGATCTAAATATGAAACCGCCTGGTTCTATCCAATCCAGGATGGTTTTACTTGGAATTCACGATCACTTGGTGTCAACTCTAAATCCTGGAGCGACAAACATAGAAACCCGAAACTTCCTGGCCCTGTAGACCATATCTATACATACGTCAACGATCCTTGGTAAACGATGCTCTGTTGTCAGCCCGAGCCATCCCTGAGTCACAACATGCCAGATTCCCGCAGATTACTCCGTGGCAACCTTGCACATTGCTGGCAACCAGGGATGTCAGGACCGAATGACAGCAGTTGTGGTTCAGTGCGGCCCCAAGCCAGGTGTCTTTCAGGTCGCGTGTTGAACTTGCGATGCGAATACCTGGTATACCTCCTTCTGGTTGAATCATCCAACCATCATCCAACCACCATTGAACCACCATGTTTGCTCAATGCATCAACCGGGGGTATCACAGAACTGGTTGAAAGTATCAGCATCTTCTCCTTGCAGCCCCCAGTTCCGGGCCCAAGACCTGGTTCTGCTTCAAAGCCCGGTCACTTCTGGCGACAAACATGGCTGTATATCAACAACCGGGGGTGAACCTGTTGCGGGTTCAATGGTTTTATAGGGGATCAGAATGATTTTATGATTGGGGATAATACCCTGGAATTAATAGGGAAAAGAACTATAGGATGTGTAGCTTCCCTATGTACCACAACACCTGGGAATTCTTGATGAGGTGGTAGCCACCGTCCTAACACCCCTGCCATCAACGATTCAATCCTTTGATCAACCATCAACCAGCCTCAAACCACTGAAAACCAGCATGATCCACCAGAATTAATCATTATTGTGAACCATTCGCAGCAACTATGTATCATTCATTGCCAGTTGGTTAGTTGGTAGAGGTCCCCATATACTTTTCCCCATTTTGTTGGGTCACCGGGGAGCGACCCCGGATGCAACGGGGCACTGGATGTGACGTTGTCCATTTGTGCCAGCACGCGTCGCTTCACCTGCGACACAGCCATGAGCAGGTGATGTCCCTTCCTCTCAAAATTCACTGGCTGATACTAAACTTGGTGGCTGAACTAGATCCCTTGCTAAAAATGTGTTTTTTTAGTGGTTATTAATGGTAAATCAATCATATCCCAAAAACACAACAAAAACCTAAGTTAGTGGGGCCATCCAGTAAAGGTTGAGGAACATTGATGATCAGTGATTGATGATGGTTGATAATCGTGGTTGATACTAATGCCTGATAGTAATGGTTGATAACAGTGTTTGATCATGGTTTATATTTTGTTTTGATCACGTTTGATAATTGATAATGGTGAACAGTGGCTGATAATGCTTGAGAACCGTTATTCGGTGGACAAGTGCGTTTGGTGATGGTTGATCATCCTTATTAGCGGGCTCATTATGGTTTTGATATGATTGATATCCTGATAGAATAGACAGAATAGCTAGGTCAGATTTCCCCTTACAGTATATAACAACTATCATTGCGCGGATGCCAATGACATGTCAGGTACTTGATCAGTCACGTACCGCGGGTCTGTCTGTCTCTGCCTCTGTCTGTGTCTCCGTCTTTGTCTCTACCTGCCTGCCTGCTTTCTCAGCTATATGCATGAATCTATGTATGCCTACGTGCATTCGTGTAACGTGTGTGTGTGTGCGTGTGTGTGTGTGTGTGCCAAGCAAAGTATGATGTGTGTTTGTGAGTATGTACTGCGCATATACTTCCAAGCAAGCTTTGGGGCTGTGCAAAGCCATTGAGTACCTTAAAATGCCTGGTTTTGCCCACAATGGGGAAATTGGGCCATCCAAAACTAGGGCAGCCTGCCGTCAAATATGGCAGGCTCCAACATGCCGAATCACCAGGCGCACCGAACTTACCACCTCTGAGAAGCCCTGTCAGAGCTTGGTGAAGTCTGGAAACCTCAATGAAAAAATAGCAACGCCTTCCCTTCCCCATGAGCTTAGCTCAACAAACCCATGGAAGCTTCAACCTCCCTACAGCTTCAACGGGGTGGACCACCACAAGCACCAACAGGGTCACCACCGGCACCACGTTCACTGGCACCTGTGAAAAGCCAAAGCCATAGCATTCCCACCAGGCCGCAGCCAGCAGAGGCTTGTTCTCGTGGGTCAAGCCTTTCAGTTGACCCAGCCTCAAAGCTCCATTTTGGGCGGCTCAAATGGGGGCGAACTCACCCGTGGAAGTCCAATGGAACCGTTTTCAGTGGAAATCATCCCTATTTGCAAAAGGGAAATCACTGTTTTTGATCGGGACATCCGCATTTTTCATAGGAAAATCCCGGAAATCTCTCTTTTAATTATTGGGAAAATCCCCATTGAAAATAGTAAAACTGTGGAGAACCAGCTATTTCTATGGTAGATTAACTGCACAACCAGGTTAGTTTGCCTGAAGGCTAAGGAACTCCAGAATGGGTTTGGTCTGTGAGGTTGTGTTAAGGTCCTGCTTGTCATTGATACCACACTTGTAGGACTTGCGAAATCGTCATTGCCAGAACTTTCTGATGGATCTGATGATGAATTAGGAACCTGAAATTGTTGTATTCATCCGGGGTACTGATCCAGGGTTGTCTGGATGATCCAGTGTCAGCTCTCCAGTTCTCAGAACTTTCATTGGTTGAATGCTGTTGTATTCGTTTGAGCAGCTGGCCAAGTCAGCCGTACAGTACCCCTTTCACATCCCAACAGCTGAACAGACTTCACAAGTTGGCAGGTTTGGACTATCCATTTCATATTTTGGCTTTGGCCCATACTAGGTGACATGTTGCATCACCCAGAGCAGTGGGATGCATTAATCATCATGATCTGTTGTTGCTGTTGTTGTTGTTGTTGTTGCTGCTTGTTGCTTGTTGCTTGTTGTTGTCATTGGCCACATATAGACATTTGCCTCTGCCCTATGCAGCTTGATGGTTTTCCAGCTATGACTAGGGGTTGATCACGGCTAGGGACTTTGGCTCTTGCCCGGGGTTGATCATGCTTGGTGCCACCCACCTGCGAATCACTTGATCCTTGATGTACTTGTTGGGCTTGTCCATGGAGTAGTAGTCCACCACCTGAGCCCACACTGCGTTGAAAATTGCCACCCTCGAGTTGGAAACGCTGCTGGGCAGCCATGATCATTCCGATGAACAATGCTAGCATTGATTGCTGACCTGGATGATTGATTCATAGGGTCGAATATGTCGAATATTGCTGTCATTACGATTTCCAATGGCAAATACTCATGGCTATGGGTCAAAACCCTTAGTCCCCCTGGTTCCCCTTTGTTAACCATTGTTTTTCCTATAGTTTTGTTGGTTATTATCCCTATCATTTGTGGGTCAACTGCTTGACCCATGGCCTCATAGATTCAGAGATCATGAAAAAGAAACCACGGAGGTGAGGCCGCCAATGGGAAGCCACTGGTTGGTTGAGCTGGAACACGCATCTGTTGGGGTGGCCAGTGAGGGGTGTTTCTCTGTTGTTTGTGCCTGCCAGTAGCGTCAATGATAGTTCACAGAATGAATAAAGGTTCCTGGTTGATACTAAGTGGTTGATGGCTTGTGATTTGATGGTAATCATCACTACTAGGTGCCGCTTTGTGATAGCCTAATATCTCACCATCAGCATTGGTCACGCTTATTTCCTGATCTTCACTACCTTTGATTATCCCCCCTTATCTGTTGTTCGGCTGTGATTTGCTGGGAGAGAGTGCACAAACGCGGCTTGCAAATATCACAAGCATCTTCAGCCCTTATTGACCACATAGTACAACCCTGCAAGAGTCAACCAGAAAACTAGTCAGGCATCCAGCACCATCAATGATGAGAGTGCCAACAACAACAACAACAACAACAACAACAACAACAACAACAACAACAACAGCTAGTTATCTACTACTTCTGCTGATCCACATCATCAGCACCATCCAACATCGCTCCCACCCCCCGCGTCACCGCCGTGCCCTTCACCGCGCCACCGTGCGCATGACCCTCACCATCTGCACGTTCGCATGCAGCTGGTTCTCCGTAACGAAGGTCAAGGACCAGCGCGGATAGGGCAGCAGCGACGCCAGCATGACGGCCAGCATGCCGATGCCGGTGCCTGACGGCGGTGCCACCGGGGGAGGATCAGCCCACAGCTGGGAAGTGGTTAGCAACTGTGGCGAGTACCTGTGGTGAGTAACTGCCCTAGTGGCTGGTTAAACCAATGAGTACAATACGCCAGTTTTATGGTTAGCAAAGAAATAGTTTGGAACCTCAAAACTGTTTGACTATACGTGATGCGAATTGATTGGTCGCATGGGTTGTGGAATAGAGACTTGTCCGTCAACCTTTCAATGCTGATTTCTCGATAAACCAAGAGTTACTTCCAACTACGTACGCTGACTAATTGATAAATGTACCAAATAAAATGAATGTGGTAATATATATATATATATAGTGAAAAACCAACAATGACTGCTTATGATGGTGAACCTATCATGTGGAATTTGGATTTAACCCAATATTTCTTTGAATGACTGATGCTGGTGGATTCCACAGAAAACAATATCCACAGGTGATATGCGAACAACGGCGGATCTACTGCTCAGCAAATGTTCTTTCCCATGACAGGTTACAGCAAGCCTCCCTGCTCGGAGCGCAGCGCAAACACCCAGTGAATCAGTGAATTGCCCTCTGGTAAACAGCTAGAAGTGGAAAATCCATGGTTAATGGTGAATTATACCCATTTAATAGGTATTATCCATTATAATGATTGATTCATTTATGGCTGTTACCTCCTACTAAAAATGGTGGTCTTTGGACTCCATGTCAGTTTCCCAGGAGTTGTTCAGCTTTCATGTTGAATGAATGCATTGCACAGAACCCATAAGCAGCCATTTGTATTGTTTTCAAGCATGGGAATTTAGGATTTATCCAAGAATCCCAGTTTTACTAAGAAATATCCTAGCAAAGAATCCCAAGAATACCATTTTTTTTTACAAAGAATCCTGTTACAAAAAGAAAGGAACTGGGATTCCCAAGCAAAGGAGCTGGTCATTTTCGAGCTGCCCGGGGTCAGCGACCTGCCCCCAATGATCAGCACAAACCCAACCTCGTGAGTTACCCAGAAACAGGTGCCACCAAGCCATGGCCACCAACCTTCAAACAATGGTGGGATCAATGAGGTTTAAGGCCTGTCATGGTCCTGATGATTGATAATTGATATTTCTTATTGTTGACTATGATGGTCACCTGTACTATTTATGATGCATGTTGATGCTGGTTCTTGAGGGTTCAGAAGCCCTCAATGAAGCACCACGGGCAAAACCCTCAGCCAAGGCACATACAAAGCTTTGAGTCAGGACGTCCTTCCTTTGCATCGATTGGAGATGAGTAGAGAGATGAATAACCAAACAGTTGGGATACTGTGCAAACACATACATGTGTTTATCTAGAATCCATAGGGGAATGAATCTATACGGGAAAATGCATATATAAGGGAATCAGTATATAGGGGGAGAGTGTGTATATGTTCTATTGATACTGTGCAAGTATATCATATATGGTGGCTTCTTAAAAATATGGGGCCCCCAAAATGGCTGATTTACTACTATAAATGGTTAACATAAAGGATGATTTAGGGGTACCCCTAGTTTAAGAAACCACCATACGTGTGTTTACCCATGGTATCTCTCGGGAAGCATATAGAAATATCTAAAAGGGAATGTACCTACACAAACAGGGGATGAATGTGTATGTCTGCATTCACATCCTTATACATGCAAATGTGGATGTGTGCGTAAGGTAGACCTGCATACTCGTGTATATAAGAACATACTCAATGTGTGAAATGTGAAGTTTCCCGTATTCCTGGAGAATACACCCAGGAAACAGAAACAAGGGATGTACGTACAAATATATACACTAGACATATGCATACACATGTAAACATGTGTATACACACATATGTGTACATGTTTAATGAGGAATATATGTTTAAGCATACATATTGATATCTTTATAAACACATGAATATGTAATGTACATACATGACTTTTGTGTATATCTAAATATAGATACTGATATCGCTATTTCATCTAATGACTATATACATACAGACTTTAACTTAGACTTCATGCGTTGGAGCAGTGTCGAAGCCACAGCTACAACAGTTGCCCATCAGCTAGCTGCGTTTCGTGATCGAATCATCTCATGGCAACATCCCAGTTACAACAGCCTTGTCACCACACAACTCATAGAAGAATCATTCAGCTTTTTCACATATCTAAAAACCTGAATATTTGCTAAACCCGCGGCATTTTTCGAAATCATCAGCTGTGATTCACAGCTCAACTCCTACAGCTCGAGTGGCCTCAGCCCCCTTCCAGGGTCCGCCCCAGCCAGCCAAGGGTCCCAATGGAATAGTTGGGGAACCACGGGGGGACGATGTTCGCCTCTTTGGATTCATCCAAGAACTGCATCCAGGTTCCCGCGAAGTTCGACAGCGCGAACATCTGCAGGGAGATGGAAAACCTCGAGGTCGACGGCTCCGACTGCCGATCTCCCAGGAGATGGATCTCCCAGGGTCAAGGCAAGCATTGGATCCCCAAAAACCTGACTCTTCGCGACTTTTCTCCGAGGAAAACGTTCGAGGAAGTGAAAATGAAGGGTTGAAGCAAGCATTTGATGGAGGTATTGGATGCATGCTTCATTTTGTGATGAACTATTCAATAATTGTTTTGAAATGAGAACGATTGCCAATCATGCTTGATACTTGCTGAAAAAGGTTAATCCTGAACAATATTGGTGCATAAAGCAATGTTACTCCAAAATAGTGTCTTCTCTTTGCAGAAACAAGCCATGCTTGGCCATGACATCCCATCTCAATTGTGTACAGATGTGATAAACTCAAGTCGGAACAGAAAACCAAAAATGCCAAACCACCAAACTACAGTGGTTTGACTGCAACGGCAAAACACTAAAAGAGTATTCTAAAAGCATGTTGAAAGCATCAGAGGTCAAAAATGGTTTGTAACATGCTTGATCGTACGATAGTGATGGTTGCTAACCGTTCGTAGTAGCTAGGGGCGATCAGGATGGTCATGATCACTTGTTGCTTCATGATAAAGTATTGACGGTCTGGTTACATGCGAATGATGGTGACATAAGCATCTATATCAAAAAAGGCCAAATGATGTTGTCGACAATGGTCGAATACAATGATCCAAATGTCTATATCTTGTTGATCATGGCAACGCTGGTTGGCAATAGACAAAGCTTGCTAATAGTTGTCAGTCTACTAATGACTAATTGGCCCATTGTTGTCCATTAATGCCAATCAGAGTTGATAAACTATGGATCAGAACTAGTTATCATTATTGGATATTATTGGTTCATCGGGTTGATAAACTGTGAATAATGATTGACAATGGCCTATGACCTTGGGATCGGAATCCCAGATCCTGTCTCTGGCTGCCGCTTGGTTTGGGGGGACTTCGTCATCGGCTCAACGACATCCTTCATGTAGTGGTGACTGGTCAGCTGACGGCTAACTGCTTAACTTCCTATTGAATGGAGGTCTAGAATCATAATGCTTAGTGGTTGCTGGTCCTGTTTGCCCACTGGTACGGTTGATGACTCACGGAGTTGTTGAGCCCCCTTCAGCGCCCAACAACACCAAACAAACCCAGCAACTTCAAACAAATCAGCAAGCTTACGAAGATGGTGCCGACGGCCACACCACCCCAAAAGGCCAGCTCTGGATGTTCGAGGTCTTGATTCACCTGCAGCGAGCGCAAGGAACCCAGCGCCCTAACTACGTAAACCATCGCGCCCCAAAAAACCCAAGTTGTGGAACATGTGTAGGTTTCCTCCGATCGTTTGGTGGTGCCCATAAAACGAGTCTGGGGATATGCCGATACGCCGATATGGCTGCTGTATTCGCGATTCTTGTTGGTGATTCTCCCTGGTCATTATTCACCTGGTCAAAGTTGGCTGCAATGATCAATCATGATATTTGCAAGTTCCAAATGGTTTCTTATTTGACGTTATTCGCCATTTGACAACGATCCAAGTACTATTGTTACGCGCAAACCCCCCAGTTCGCCCTGTGGGCGAACTGGGGGGTTTGCGCGTAATAGTTTATGGTTTATAGTTTTAGGGTTTTAGGGTTTTAGGGTTTATGGTTTTAGGATTTTAGGGTTTATGGTTTCAAGGTTTTGTCGTTTTTCTCAAAGGTTTTGAGGTTTTTGGCTTTACGGTTTAGTTTTTTAGGGTTTATGGTTTAGGGTTTTAGGGCTTATGGTTTTAGGGTTTTAGGGTTTTAGGGTTGTATGTCTCCAGAATGCAAGCAAAACACAGGTCAAGGACCTGCGCGCGCCGTCAAGATACGCTTCATGTCACACATGTGCATTTTGTCCCGTAAAAACCAGTGTTTATTGACGTTCCAAGACGCTGACGACGGAGGCGCGGGCAAACTGGGGGGTTTGCCCGTATTGTTACTATTCCCCACTATCAATAATACTTATTGGTAACATGCTGTTCTCAGTTGTGGCTATCATCATGGTTACTATTCCGTACAATTGTTATGATGTGTTATTCTGGTTACTATCATTGTTGGCTCTAATTCTCCAATTTCACCACCGCTCACCATGATGAAAAATTGAGAGCCTTGCTTCAGCGCACCAAGCGCAGCTTGGCTGATAAGTAGCTCAGTGAGAGGCTTGGGATTCTCATGAGACTTAACCATCCAAGAAAGGGGTTGGTGAATATCCCAACTAGTTTGATCATTCATGGGACGTGAACGGCCTGGGGTACAGGGGACCTAGAGCCATTCATGGCCCATGGCATATTTGGAGAAGATACCGAATTCATGACGATTGGTAAACATAAATCGAGTTGATTCACCATGATGAACCATGGATTTCCCATTTCCATTAACCAGCTATGCGCCTACTGATCACCACAGCTCGAAGGAGTCCTTGTTGGTTGATGTGAGGTGACTATTTGCTGGAGAAGCTGGTGATACCAACGGTGGTAATAGTCGCTGTACATAACACCACTGGTATTGGCTGTAAGTAAAAGAGGAAATGACAATAAGTATATGTCATATACACATACGTACATCTACTCATATGCATATGGGTCAAAATGTATGTTTTGCACGGGCCTAGCATGCAGCTGATGTGTCCATGGTGTTTCCCTATCGCTGATGAGTTTCCCTACTAATGGCCGGTGGATGGTTGGTACCACCATGGCGACAAGGACAGACCCAACAGCAACGCCGCCAAGCGTGACCATGTCCACCAAGCGACACCATGCGGGAAAATGGTGTACATGGACCTGGGCCATTGGAAGCTGTGGAGGATGCCCCAGAAAACCTGCCACTGAACAAGTTACGAAACTAGCTGAATATGCTGCCTCCCAGGGATTATGACCAGGATTAGTATGTTAGCTTTTTAGGGGGATTCATAGGTATATATCGGTATATATAGTAAGCTGGAAAACAAACTGATCCTTAATGATAACTCATGGTTGATTGATGATTATATAATTGGATGGTTGATTGCTGGTTAATGACCACCACAAGAATCCTATGAACTACTACCCACGTCTTGTTTGCTTAATTCATATTGACCCATAGCCATATGTTGTAGGCTCTTGTTGCTTGCTCGATGCTGATGGTTTCGTTAGTAGTGGGGTTGTCCGTGACTGGCATATCTTCGAAAGTTCGCCCACTGTGGTAATATGTGCATTTTGGAAAGGTTACGAATTCAATCTTGGGGGCGTGCTCCATGTCAATGTACATCACAAAATTGTCAGTACAAATGTTGGCAATGATTGATTTTTATCTTTATGGTTAATATTATCAGTATTGTTTCCTATCACTATGTTGATCATTATCATTATATCAATACTATCATTGCTTCATTACTTTTATTTCTATTTCTATTTGCATTTCCATTAAGCACTAATGAAAGCCATGAACCATCACTTGTTACCATCCCACAGGTGCTGGTTCAACACCCGTCATTGAGCTCCAGCCAAGGCACCAGCCCAAAACGGCCGCAGCCAAGTTCCCCTGCAGACCGCTGCGACAGGAGTCGAAGGCATGGCCTCATCGCAAAGGTGCCCCTAAGCCATTCGCAAAGGATGGCCACTTCGAAGCATCGCAAGCCATTCGTAATTCTAAGGATAGTCATTCACTCAGAATCACGACCAATCATAAATGCTAGTCACTCACATCCCAACAGCTGAATAGGAACAGCCGTGCCCTTGGTCCACAAGCTGACGGGTACATTCTGCCATGGGTGCTCGGGATGCTGCGCGACTAAGGTCCACTTACAACGGAATCGACCACGGGTTACATGGGTGCCCCGAGAGCGGCGACGTGTTCTGAGGCGTCAGGAATAAATCCAATGCAAAGGACAAACCCCTGGCAGGTCCCCTATGTTGTTTAAATGTCATTGAATTATTGGCCGGGCTTCCAGCCGGCAACCAACATTCCTTTCCATGAGGGAATTCCCGAGTCATGTGGCTTAAAATACTCCCTCTCTATCAATGCGTCAGCTCATGTCAGTGTGAAACTTGCCAAAAGACCATTGAACCATACCAACGTGCATCCAAGAACAGTCTGAGAATTGAAATGATAACAGTTTAATGTACCTGATGGTGATTTGATTCCAGGTCCCCTTATTTTCCGAACGGCTTCGCGGTATGCAGTCCGCTTTCAGAGGGTAGTGTTGCAGTCAGACATGACCGAATGGATTTCTTGGGACTGGACCTTTAATTTCAGAAGTAGCGTAATTACTAATGGTGGTTCATGACATTCAATAATGGTTGCTGGTTGGTCAATAACATACTAAAACTGGGCAAAGCAAACGGATTCCATCCTGCCCTCATTCATCCTATTTACGAAAATGCTACGGTAAAGCCGGAGAACAGAAGAGAGGACTCGAAATCTTCAACAGCAACAGGAAATCTTCACATAAACTTTTCCTTGACAAACAGACTTCGAGGTTCTCATCACTGCTCCTGTGATTCATTCATCCTACCAGTGGCTTGCGTGATCTATCCGATATCCCACAAAAAATTGAGATATATAGACCCACCGCTTTCCACACAACCCCTCCGCCCTGTTAGGGCTCAAGAAAAAATGTACCAAGGGAAATCATGGAATATCAACAGAATCTCAGGATTCAGCCAGGTTGCCGAAGCTGGAACCCAGGTTGAAAATGATGAAAAGGCACACGCCACCTGGGTAGCTGGCTCCACTTGACCTCCATCCACAGATCCCCCCAAAAAACCACACGTGAAGTGGGAAACTCCGAGGCGGCCGACTGAAGCTGATGATGAGTTCATGGTTTTTTATGCGCTGAAGATGATGTTGAGTTGCTGATTTCTAACGGGGAAGGGACACTACAGATTTTTCTTTGCGAAGTCTTCTGCCGATTTTCTATGGTCAAGTTTTTTGGGGCACAAAAAGTGCTGACATCAACAGTGAGTGTGGGACAACAAATCCTTTTCTAGGCACAGGTTTGTGCTGGATTCCCCTCATAACCCAGACCACATGTTGATACGGAGTTGCATCACGGAGAACCACTGATCTCATGGAGAGCGGCCAAATCACTAAGCTTTTGTTGTTGTCGTTGGTGCTTCAACTGCTTGGTCCACCGTGGTGCTCATGAACACATGTCAGATATGCGCCCAGCAAATACATGCTTATTGTGATCTCATATGCGGTGATTTACTAACCAGTGCATCAACCAGGATAAACCGTCATAGGTGCTATTGACGCCATTAACCATCACCTACCACCATTCACCACTGACCTTCATAGACAAAATAATACATCAAAATACACTAGCCAGCAAGTGTACCATACCATGAGTTTCTCCACCTTTTCGCATCACTGATGAGTTTTCACCTGGCTCAATTTGCTCCATCAGCCACACCCATGAATGCTTCAAGGATGCAGAAATCTCACAATTCGCCAACCACAATTCACCAGCGGAACGAACCAGGGTATGTAGCCAGCAATGATCAGAGTCTGATGGTTTCGCTCGAAATGATCATTGTTGGGTGCTTGGTGGTGACCTTGGCACCTGGATGTACCTAATATCCCAAAATATAGCTGGCAAGTCCGCATCATTGGTGAACACTTGATCTTACCAGCTCATTAGCCGGTGATTTGTCGCCAACAAAAACGAGTCTTTTCTGTCCGGATCTTCTATTTATAGCTATAACAAAGTAATTATTTAGTTGTCGTTCAGTCGTTCATGAGGTACGACGTAGGGTATAGCCAATACTCGTGGGAGACCCATGAACAGCTAGACCCCATCGCTGGTGATTGCTATAAAGCTATAGCCTCTACCCATCAGCTGCCGGGTGCCGTCAAGGAGCTGTTGTAGACACCCAGCTCGATGAGGTAGTCGCGCAAGGGCAATATTCCTGGAGCGCTTGCCGCGCCGCGTGGGTGAGATCACCAGGTGAAGGTGAGGTGCAGCTGGGGATGTGCCATGTGGTTCGCTGGTGGTACCCCAAAGTTCTGGTTGGTTTCTTACTATAGATGACTAATAGTGGATGAATTGGGGGTCCCATATTTTGACAAACCACCATGTGACATCATGATTTATGTTCATTAATAGCATCATGATTTATGGTTATGATCATGATTCGTGATTTATGATATTTACAGTATGATCATTGATGAATTAATATATACAATTATATGAATCTATACATAGCTGGCTCATCAGACAATCTTTCAGGGCAACCAGCAGTTTTTAGACCTTTCTTGGGGGTGCCACAGTGAATGAAGCTACGGTTTCTCAATCCTCGGTTCGCATTCATGCAAATCATTCGAGTAGTGATTGCTCCAATTGTTTTGTCAATCGCGAAACAATCCTGCTGAGTTGTTTTGATTCACAGAAAGCAGGGTATGCACGCAAGGGCTCGTGTGGATCGTGCGTGACATTGCCTTGATTACATTCTACCCATAGACTTGCTCAATGCGGGTTGGTTGGAGTCTGAACACCATTTACATTCGTGCGTACCGCTTGCTTCCGGTATGGCATGATCAACCATACTTAGAACACAACTTATGAGGTGAAACATGGAAGGGGTGAATTTCTGATTACCAGCTTGGTTTGAGGAATCGATTGGCAAAGCGCAACACCATCAACAAACCGTAGCTGAGTAATCAGATAGATAGAGGCATCCCAGCGGAATCTACCCGCTGGGAGCTGCATCAGAACTGTTGGTGATAACCCAGCACGACAACACACCGACTGTGTGAACCCACACCAGGCTGCGCGAAAACGTGTTTCTTAGCCCAACCCGAAGAATTGTCGTTCAGGTTTCTTACATACATATAAAAAACCTGAATGTAGAAAACCTGAGTGATGGTCCACGAGGCCAACAACCAAGTTCCCAGGTCCAACCAGGTGCTGGGCCCTCTGCTTGGTCGATCCCACGCGTGGTGGTTTCTCAAGACAGGGGACCTCCCCCCAAATCATCCAATATGAACTTTTGTGAGAACAAGGAGGCTCATTGGAACGGGGTTCCCTATTTTCAGAAATGATATGAACTAGCCATTTATATGAACCATGTATATTAATAAACTAGCCATTTTGGGGGGTCCCCTTTTTTTCACTTGGCCATCTTTCACCAACTTACGCCATGAAGGCACCACTAACCACAGCGGCGCTGGCAGTCACGGCCCTACTCCCCTTGTGCCCCTCGTGCCTTTGGGCATCAGCAGTGGGATAGCAAAAAACACCAGCGCCTTAGCACGGAGTATTGGAAGACAACACCACTCTAACTAAATGGTCGAAGGTCAGTGATGGTGAGTGACGCTTGCATAATGATGCTTAGCAGTTCGTGATGGTTGACTATGAATGATATGTGATCCATGTTCGAAAAAATGATGTTTAGGGAATCGAGAGTAAGAGATGGTCTGGTCGTGGTCGATGGTGAGTGATGGTGAATTGCAGTTGAGGGTCCTCGCCACTTTGGTCAATTGACCCGTAGAAATGTGGGACCGTCTTTCTAGGAATGTGCCGGTGGATGTCATGACTCTCCATAGCACTCTTGGCATCACTTCACATGGGAATTTGTGGTGCGATTTCATTGCTGCAGAGTCTGTCAGCTATGGCCGTGGCATGCCCAAATAAGAAAAATGGAACCAACATGAACCAATTTTCAAAAAAACACACAAACATTCCTGGTGTTTCATGTTGTTTCCACGGTTTTTCGACATTTTTCCCATAGATTTTGCCACTTTTTGGCTGCTTGAAGCTCTCATGGCGGCAGCCAGGCAACACAAGCCCCTCGAAAGGCGTGCTCCGCATGCTCCGCGAACTTGGGATTTTGCTCGTGGCCAAAGGCGTCTCGGAGCGGCGGATGGGTCAAGCAAATAGCTCGTGGCTGATCACTGCTGACAATTAGTCATGGAACCAAAGTGGTCCATGATGATCACTGTGGTTGATGATGAAAGTTCACTATCATGATCATGGGATAGTTCACTAGGATGCCATGATGATCACTGTGGTTGATAATCAGAAACTGGTTGAATGTTTGTTAACTACTGTGATAATCACTGATGATTATCACTGATGATAGTCACTATAGCTAATATGATAGTGTGGACAATGTTATAGTGACAAGCTAACATGGATGATAATCACTGATGATAGTCACCATAGCCAATGTCAGCCATAGTGATAGTGAATATCAATCCTGTGACCCTGGTTGATAATGAAGTGTTGATGATCACTGTGGTTGATAATTGCTACGGTTGAATTTGTCTTAACTACTAGGGCGATAATCACTATGGTTGATTGTTGGCTAATAGGTGTGTTTGACAATCACTATAGTTGATTCTGAACTGATAGTGGCTGCTATGATCATATTTAGGGCTTGGCTATTGATAGTGAACGGCTAATCGTTAATCATGGCTAAAAGTGGTTAATAATCAACCGCTAATGATGGCGCATGAGTGGTGCATGGAAGATAATAAATGGCTAATGGTTAATAGTGGCTAACAGTGCTGAATATCGAACGATGATTGCTAATGAATGGCTAATGGTCAATAAAGGCCAATAGTGGTTGAGAACAGGAAATAACAATGTTGAATTACTAAGCTATATGTGAATCTCATGGGATTAGTGTTTGGCAGAACCAAGATCCAACAAGAGTTCAACTACCTATATATGAACATGAATGGAACGCGTCATTGAGTGGTTACACTCAAGGACTAGCATGGGTTTGAGGTGCCTGTACGACAGCCTGCACGACAGCCTGTACGACAGCCTGTGGGTAGCTCACCAAAAATCATATGACAAATGATCTTTTTTTCTGGGGCAAGTGTTCATGCTAGATGGTTTCCTGTTTCTGGTGAGTTCAGAATGTAGCACCTTCCCAAATCATTGCCCTCAACCAAATGAATAGCTAACCTTGGTTTCGATTCATTATCAGCCACCACTATTGGCTTAATGGCTGTTGACTAATTTTACCCATTGATTACCGCTCTTGACCACCCAGGTCTTTGATCATATTACATTGTTAATCACCACAATTAATGATTGTGATTCAAGTTGGCCATTCCAACCGTTTCAAGCAGGCAACTCTTCATAAAGCATGCATCATACGTGATCAATAACTAGCCTTGACATTGCTGGTGAACCTAGTGTTCTCAACAATAATCCGTTTGAACATTGGTTGCTAGATAAATGTGCAATAGTACCTGTGTATGATTTCTGCTCAATCATTGCCCTGACTAGACATGAATAATGGTTGACTATTGTAGTCACCATTGGTTGATACTGAACTCATGGTTTATCAACCACTATTCAATCATTGGTCAAAACCCACTAGCCATGATTTAATCATCGTTGAACCATTGTTGAACCATCATTTGACCATTGGTTAATCAGCATCCAAGGTCCCCCATACCGTTGCGATACCAGGCCAACGTGACCAGAACTCCGCATGCCAAGATGCGTTGAACTTTTTTCCTCAACCAGCCTTTGTGGATACCTCAGAGCGACACAGGGGGATGTGGTCATTCGGTGATACTGGGCTTCACGAATCCGGTGACCGACCGTTGATAGGGTAACCAACCATTCGAACACTTTACATAGTGGTTGTGCCTGTGGTCTCCACTAATTAATAGTGCTTCATGGTGAAATCATGATGTTGTAGGTGGGAAATCATTTGATACTGGCAAGATTGTCGGTGAATTGATAGTTAGTTGCTATATGGATGTTTTTCAACTCATGGGGGACCCCCCAATCATCCAGTTCGTTCACGTTTTACAAAACGGTAATAAACCAACCATTGTAGGTGGTATATCCCCTATGATTGCTTATAATCCCCATGTTAAGAACCATTGTTGACCACTATAAACCAACATAGCTTTGGGGGGGTTCCCATTGGCTCAAGAAAACCCCCAAGCGGCATCAATTCTTTGATACCCCGTCGAGTTGGTAGAGAGATGACCTCACGGTCAACGTCGACGCTGAAAGTCCTTGGTTCGGTTGGTTGATTACTATAGATGGTTATCACTATAAATGGTTACTATTATAGATGGTAATCACTACAAACGGTTATTACTATAAATGGTTATCACTACAAGTGGTTTAAACTGATTGATGGAAACATTCTGCATCTCTTTTGGAGAATACGAAACATTGGATGGACAAAGTCTTGCAAACCCCATGTCGGGGACCGTTGATTACTGGTGGTTTCGGTTGGTTAATACTGCTGTAGGTCATCTCATGCTGAACGAATGTTTACAAATACATGTCCAGGCTAAATGACGATCGTGTTAGCGAATTTGTTGTCCAAATGGCGACCCCGTTGAAAAAGCAAACAGATGGGTGCAAGAATCTCAACGACCAACTTGACTGTAGAGTAGTGCCAACATGTCAGTTTGCCCATACGATGTCAAGACTTTTGATAAATGCCAAGTGAACCTGGACTCATCAGGTGAAGCCAAGTCCTATGCATTGTGCTCACATGTTGGAACGAAGATCTGCAGTGTCCACTGGAGCTATGTCCAAAACTTATCATCCCTGTCCAAAACTTATCATCCCTTTCAGTAGGTTGCGATTTGCTGGGCGGCTCACAGAAAATCACGAAACGATAGGCAACATCATCCCAGAAAGGAACCAACGAACCATCCAACCAACACACCCGCCGGCCATCCAACCAACCATCTAACTCACCAATCAGCAGATCCCGCCAACCAGGTTGTACCAATTTCTCACTTCCCGTCAAGATGCCGTTCGTTTCCAGAAATCCGCTTTGGCCTGAACAGAAATCCGCTGCAGTCAAAGCGCCGATGATCAACAAGAAGCGTGTGTATGTGTGTGTATATACATGTACCGTACATATATATATATACATGTAGTGCTTGATTGATTGATTGATGGATGGATTGATTGATTGAATGACTGACAGATGGATGGATGGATGGATGGATGGATGGATGGATGGATGGATGGCTTGATTGATGGACGGATGCTTTGATTGATTCATTGAATTATGATATGTATATATATATATGTATATTCATGCTATCTATTTATCATTACTTATGTGCTGCCTATAGACAGATATACAGAATGCAAGTGTGGTAATGCATATCAATAGGTCTCTGAATCAATGTGGTGCGCAAGCATGAATGTTGCACGTTCCACCATGTGCGCATAATCCCGTGCAGAGTTTCTATAGGGCCAAACATACGCTTCATCAATCATTGAATTGATAGATACAATCATAGGTACCGCCTCCCCAAGCCAAAGTTTCAGATTTCTCGATCAACATGCCCAGATCCAAAGTAAATCTGTGCACACCTTGGGGGTTGCAAACCCTGGGGAGCACACCACTAGCCAGGCCCAAAAAACCGGGGGTCAGTGGTGAAGTCATCCCATGGCCTCGCTCGACATCTGCGATCAATGGGGAATTCTCAGGGCTGGGACTGACCCTAGGACTCACCGCCGGCATGGCGCCACGAGGTGCGGGGCCCCTGGGAATCAAAACAGCTGGAGCCAACGGGGCAGCACATGTCCTGACAGCTGGGTGTGAAATCTGGTGATCGAAAGGGAGGTCCGGCAACCGGGGAATCTGACTGGCACACGGATTCAGAGCACCTCCAGGGTTCAGTTCGAAAATTGCGAAAGGGCCACAGTCTCCCAAGAAAAACTGTTTCGATGGTGTACTTCGACAATCCACCAGGAACCTTAGCCATGTCCCCGAAGCTGCTGTGCTTGGTGGTCGAACCTTGGGTGAACCTTCCCCTGCTTGATCTATCACCGTGGTTGCTGAACGGTACCTTCAGAACCGCGAATGCTGCTGAGATGTCACTGGCAAATGAATTTATGATTGATTGCTTATATCTATACGTTACCAAATGTAGATATGTGTATGTAAATATATACATATATACTGTACATGTGCATGCATCTCATGTATATGCATATCTAAACATGTATTGTATGTAATGATATGATGTTTCCATATATGTGCATAACATGTTATGATATCCAAATCAGCCACTTGAATGCGCCACTGCTCACTAGGAATTGAAATCTATGGAAATGCTTGAGACCTGAGGGGAACCAGGCATCCCAATGGGCTCCTTGCCCCCGGCTTGCTGGGAGCCTGCAGCTCAGCGCATCCAAGAGGGAGTCAACGATCGTTACCCGATATGTTATGAGTCATAGCTGGTTTGGTGGCTATAAGCATGGTTAATCAGTGGTTCACTAGTGGTCGATTTGTTGTTCACTAGCGGATAATTCTTGGCTAATTCTTCGTAAATTCGTGGTCAATTTGTGGTTCATTAGTGGTTTCTGAGTGGTTCATTTGTGGTTCATTTGTGGTCAATTAGTGGTTTATACTGGCCGGTAAGGATCACAACGGTAAATGATGATCATTCTACTCGTTGGTGGTTGAACCACCCCTTGTCAGTCAAGACTGAGCAAAATAAGAATGTTTGAAACTACCAGCCAGATAGCTAGTGTACGCAATGATGGGTACGTATGGCATATGATAGTTGTATGATAGAGATATTGGAATGACAGCCAGCTGAACGAAGTCGATTTAGATACTATGACTATAACTACAATATGTAATCATAGCGAGTCAGCTAACAACAAATGATGATTGCTATGATAAGCAAAGTAGGTACCACTCACCACCATTTATGGACAAATCCAAATGTATGGATCCTGACCGTCTGTACAGAACATATCATTGCTAGACTATGTCGTATAACTTTGCATAGCTACCGCCAAATGGAGATATTTTGACAAATGCCAGTTTATCATCAACAAATCCGAGCTGCAAACCCTTCGTAACACCAACAACCGCTGTATCACAACTGGTGGCGACCAGCTGACCAAGCCACACTTAGCTTGGCCATGACCGAAGCTGTCATGATCAGCCACTGGGAAGCAGAATTCTGCCAGCTACTCCTCCCAGCCATGCGACTGAACAGCCAGCACTACACAGCCACCACTGACGTTCCCGGAGCCTCCACGGCGGCCAGGCGCTTCTGGAGCGCCGAGACCTACTCGGCGCGTTGTTTGAGTCGCTGGTCGTGGGTCGTTGAGAACGGCACATTCTCGTTGGTTGCTGGCCGCCTCTGATCATGAGCAGACACAATAAGTCAACAATAGTGTATATGCCATAATTGGTCTGGTTTATGCCAACATCTTGTTGACAATAGCCGATTAATTTGGGGCGTGCATCGCCAACAATAGTCAACAATTTATATTTGGCACGTTTGCGTGGAATGTAGTGAATCCCCTTTTCCTTGGCATCATCACCGGATCGTCAGGACGTGTTTGAGCTACTGCTGTTGTTTCTTGATAGTCTTTAACCCCATTCAATGTGAGTGGCGTGTATTCTTTGTTCTGAACCCGGATACAGTGACCCATCAATTACCATTATATGTGTCAGCGAATTGTTTTCATTCGCGGTGGTATCACAATCACAACGCATTGTCAATAGGTGGGATACTTGGTAGATCATCACTATTGTAACCACTATCTACTAGCAAGTACAAGCGACCGCCCTAAGTCACATCACTCCCCCGAAAGTCACATCACTGCATGGCCACGGTGTTTACAGAAAGTCACATCACCTCTCCGAAAGTCACATCATTTTAACCGAACCCCCATGGCCACGCGATTTTAGAGGCCTCTGCGAAATCAGGCTTTTATAAGTAAAATGGTGTAGTTCCCTTGCGGGCATGTCTTCGGAGCAATATTCGAGAATATCATGTCTAAGATGAATCCTACTGGCCACGGTACGATTTCCACATATCCATCAACTTCTTTGGCCAAAGTTCCAAAGGTGCAGTTCGCTTGTAAAATGAAAAGTAAAAATTTGATTCAAAAGATTGCCGGTGTACTAGATCCTACTGGCCACAGTACTCTCATGACCACAACGCATCTCTATTCTCATGTCTCAGTATTCTCATGTCTCAGGCACAAGCGCAATAAATGAAAACAAGGCTGCCTGTCTGAACAGGCCTCTGCGAGGCCTTCGCGAGACCACGCGAGGCCCTCCCGGGGCTTCTGCCTTCTCTCTCCTTCTCTCTTTCTCTCCCTCTATTTCCCTCTTTCTGCCCCCTCCCTCCCGTTCTCTCCCTTTCTTGCTACATCCTCGTTGTCTCTCGTCTCTTTCGCTCTATCTCTCTCTCTCTCTCTACCCCGCTCTGGCTCTATCTCTCTCTCTCTTTTTCTCCCTTTCTCTTCCTCTTTTTCTTTTTCTATCTCTTTCTCTTTCTGCTGCGCAGGCAAGAAGAGTGCCCACGTCTGCGTTGTCAAGGAGAAACGAAAGCCTACGACAAACAAATCCCAACGGCCACAGCCCAACATCGAAACGCATATCAAGATAAATGATATCTATGGATGAGCACTCCCGCAAGGCCACGGCCGAAATGATACGACTTTTGGTGGTGAGATACGACTTAGGTCGCTGACCTAGTATTATCAGAAGGGATAATAGCACTCATTATGAATTCATCATTAGTAGACAATGGATCATTACTAGTTCTCGCTCAGTTTCTTTATCGCAATTATGACTATGATCAATCGATTATCCATAGACACTCACTGGAGAAAACTACCGTTGATAACAATTAGTGTTAGGTTGTTGATATCGTTGTAATAATAATTTGATGACTATTGCTCGGTTCATGGACAATATCAATAACAGGTCATTACTTACACATATCCTGATTGATAATCAGCTGTAGTCCTCAATAATCCAAGTAATTATTCACAGCTGTTACTTATCAAAATCACATAGATAACCATTACTTGGATTATTGATAGCTTGTCACAGGTATAATTTCAATTATAGCATAATTACTTGTTGTCGATAACTTATAGCTAATATTGGTATCAAAATTACATAGATAACTATTACTTGGATTATTCAAAGCTATGACTGGAATCAAAAGTATGCATATGGCTATGGGTCAAAACCCTGTACCCCTGGTTCCCCATCATTGACCATTATTTTGCCTTATTATTGTTGGTTCTTAACCCCATTATTGGTTAGTTAATATTGACCCATAGCCATATATGATTGACAACAATGTCTTCTAGATCCCCAAGTTTTCTGCCGAATCTCCAGCACCCGCTGACCTGCGCCTGCAGGCGTCCGAT